>CM057845.1:223507138-223520676 GCA_030068395.1 Apalone spinifera
CTAGACACAGCCTAAGTGCTTTCCCATATACTGGATCTATATACTGTTGCTTATATCAAAGATGTCCTCAACAAAAATATCTATCTCATTTTCAGTTCTTGAGTCATTGCTGTGCTGAAAGCAGTTTTATTTGAGGGTGCCACTTAGTACCTTTAAGGATTTAAGGGGGAAAAATCACCATGGTCATGAAAGATTTTCATTCTGCAGAATAATCTGTGATTGCTATTCTGACTTTCTGCATGAAACAAATGGATGCCAAAATATTATACTTAGAAATTGTTTCTGTCTCCTCCACTTTTAGATGGTTACAGCATTTTCAATTCATTGAAACTGTGATGCTACTTTACTCTTTGCAGTCAGATCAGATATTCTTTTTATTTCTATTTGGCAATTGTGCCAGTATTAAAATTCTACAGGAATAATTGCCAATTAAATTTGCAAAATAAAGCTTAAGTATAACTTAACCAATAGCAATGCTTTCTTAAATAAATTTTTATTGAAATCAGAGCTTTTTGAGGATGCAGTAACAGTTGTTATTTGTTCTTGATTTTGGTTA
Source organism: Apalone spinifera (assembly GCA_030068395.1). Lineage (NCBI taxonomy): Eukaryota > Metazoa > Chordata > Testudines > Trionychidae > Apalone > Apalone spinifera. Next base: position 223,507,695 of record CM057845.1, read on the forward strand.
TGCAAATACTCTGTGTATTAGTGCATATTTGTGACAGATCATATTTATATTAACAGCTCTATTCAACCTTATACCAGTGGGACTACGAGTTGTCGCTATCCAGGGTGTAAAGACAGGGTTGTATATAGCCCTAAATGGAGAAGGCTTCCTTTACACATCAGTAAGTAGCATGCTACAGATATTTGTAATTCTTTTGATGTATCCAATACAGAAATGTGTACTGGAATGAGACATAGCTCACTTTTAATAAGTTCTATAGAAATGAATAGTGATTAAATCAGTATGTTTTAGGTTCTTTAAAAATCCTCTAAAAACCTGTAGAATTTAACAGAAAATGATATCATTGCTGTAGAATTTTCTAAAATACATTATACAGAATTCTATAGCAGTGTTATATTTAGCTACTGAAATCTGTGGGATGGTTTAGTAAAGCCACAGATGGGTTATAATTTTCAGTTAAATACTCTAGAACTTTCCTGTGTGTGCAGTGCCTTCATTATTGGCATGCTGTTCAGGACATAAAACTTGCTACAAAAGTTATTTGAATGATTAATTCAGTAAAATATAAGGTACTTTGTGTAATGTAATGCACATTCTTGTTATATATTTATATTTTTGATTGTGTATATGAAATCCTTTTCTGAATGGCTAAAATATTAGAATTTGAAACATCACTTGCAGTAATAAAAATAGTAAATGATTGTAAAGGATTTTGAAAAAATATGCTTGTTAAGAATTGCATAGAATAATACATTCCTACAAAATGGCCAAAGCTAAAAAAAAGTTCCTTCAGACAAAATGATGCTGTTAAATAAAATATCTTGATATATTTCAAAACAGTTAATTCGAATAGGTGGTGGTGTTACAGCTGTGAAAAGTCTCAGTGTTATACAGGGTTAACTCAATGACAGCATCAACCAGGTGTTAGACTTTTTTTTTCTTTCATTGCAGTGGATGCTGTGTTCCCATTGTATCTCATGCTCTTTAAATGTATTATGTCAGACAATATTCCAGGCCACACTGAGTTAAAATATAATGTGTTGTTTTCAGTGTGTCTTGAGAAGAAATTGGTAGATTTTCTTTCTATACCCTGAAGGAAAGTATTCTATTTGATTTAAATGCAGGACTGTCATTGAAAAGTTAATTAGAAGGAAAAAAGTGTATTCTGTCATTGAAAAAAATAACACAATGTGCAATATCTCCCAGCAGTGAACAAAACTAGAGCACTCCTGGCTTCCTATTTGCTCAAAGTTTCACGTGTATGGAATCCATGTCATGTGATTGTTTCATTATGTGGCAGCAATACAGTATGCATATCCTTTTGCCCACCAATAATGCCACAGTGTTCCCATCCCTCTCTTTTGAACATTAAAGAATGTTTCCAGATGGGTTTTTTTTTCCAGAAAATATATCATCTTAATGGCTAAGCTGCAATTATGGAGAGTGGGAAAATCTGTGTGGTTGGATTGTGTCAGCCTTTGTTTGTGTATAGTTCAAAAATAATCCATCTGAAATCACTCTGCATGGTACTAATGCACACGAGCAAAGACAGCAGAATACAGCTCTTAGTAACTATGATTCCAATCCTGAGATCGCATTGCTAATAAAAGTTGTATATTTGTATAAGTTCTCCATTGTGTTAAATGAGTCCAGTCATATGAGTAAAGTCTTGTGGACGGGTAAATGTTTGCAGGTTGAACCCATTATATGTTGTATATTAGTCAGATTCTCAGAATTTATGATTTACATATGTATTTCTGTTGTTGTCAACATCTATTAATTGTTTTTGGTATGCTACCATGTTTTTACCTTATTGTACTGTATTGATGCTCTTCAAGGAGAATGGCTCAGTCCTTCTCTTTTTCTTATGTAAGGCAGGGGAAACAATACATAATGTCTTGGAAAAATATTCTATGCTCTTTTTTCATGTAAATATGGAATCAAATGGAAAACATAATTTTCAAATATAAATGAAAATAATACAGAATGCAGTAGAAGAGTCTTTAGGTTTAACATGTGGCAAAAACTATCTGAAAATGACTATTTTTCATTTTATAGAGATGAGAACATAAGAGCTTCCATACTAGGTCAGACCATGGGCCACTTTACTCAGTATATTGTTTCCAAGAATGCTTTGTACCAGAACTTTAGGGAGAATATACATTTCAGTGTATTTATGGGCCAGTCTATCACTTCCTCTACTCCCTACTTCTAGTAATCAGAGGTTTAGGGGCCTCCCTGAGTATGGGTCTTCATCCCTGATCATCTTGGCTAATAGCCATCGATGGGCCTATCATGTATGAACTTTTCTAGTTCTTTTTTTAACCCAGGTATGCTTTTGATGATTGAAACATCCCATGGCAATGAGCTCCACAGATTAGTTTGTGTGTGACATTTGGTAATCTGAAGTAAGATTTCAGAATGGATATTAAATATATATATATATATATATATATCATTGGAAAAACTCATTCCCATGCCAGAATTCATGTAAGTATTTTGGGGGGGGGGATAAGAATTATTATTGTGCTCTCATGAATAGGAATTGGATACTCTTAGAGTAAAGACTAATACATTTGAAAATTTAAAAAAATGCATGGAAGAAAACATCTGCTTCAGAAAAAAGAGCTTATCCTCATCTCAGTGGATAGGGTATTTATATGTGCGTAGCCCCTTGGATCCAGACATATCTGGAAACTATGGAATATTGCCCTCTGGGGAAAAGCATTGTTGTTGTAATAGTGAAGTAAACAATCTTTATCACAATCTTTATGGTTAGTTTTCCATTCTTTTGGCAATATTTTTTCACCTACTGATCTCAAAATACAGAAGTTATATTTTATAGCAGCAATGCCCAAGTAAGTGAAGTTATGGTTGTGTCTGCAGTTCTTATTTCAGCTTTAAAATATTGGCTAAAACTGAATATGAAAGTGTTGGACCAACAGCTATATTTTAAAACAATGAGATGGAAATACATTCATTTGAAATTACATAATATATAGAAAACAAGCAAAAATGAAGTGGGCCAAATTACAAACTGTGGTGATAGTTCTCTACGTTTCCTAGATGGAATGCTTAGTTTGATTTTCATGGGGAATGTTGTGAGACTATTTTGCATCACCTCTCATCAGCAGCATAGGCTGGAAGGGATTTATACCTAGTCCTTCTCAACGAGCAGAATTATTAACCTTCCATGAGGCCTAAGCATGAGGACACTAAAGCAGGTTTGAAATTACTTTTTTTAAACAACAGAAACAACAAAAAACACAGCAGTTTTTAGTTTCACCACTGCATGGATATGTATTTATTCAATTAAATGATAGACCTGGGATCTGAACCCTCTCCAGCAGGTCAGATATACTATTATTGGCATACTTGTATAAATCCAACTCCTAATCCACATCTATTGAAATTTGTCAAGTCAAAAGGGGGACATTTTTTTAGAGCTTTGGAAGATTCTTTAGGGGAAAGTGTTTATTTGTCTCCACCAATTTATTTCCTCCAGGAGTGCAATATAGACGGCTGGAACAAAGTATTGTTTGTAGTTGGGGGAAGAGAAGGCTTACTTCAGAAATTGGAAGGGGTGTGTGTGTTTAAAAAAAAATCTAAAATCTCTTCCAGGACTATATATATATTCCTTAACATATTTACCACTCCACACTTCGCATTTCTAATGTTTTTGTTGATTTGTAGCACAAATCTACTGCTGTTGGAATGTAGTGTGTCTGGTTTTAGTGGTAATTCTCTGATTTCAGACACAGGTTAGTGATCTAGAAAAATTATATTGACACAAATAACCAGAAATAGAGATATTACTTTTCACAGAATGTTGGGATTCACAGAATGTTGGGATCTTAATCTGAATTCTTCACTCTCATGTAATGCAGTTCTTGCAGAATAAACAGTATTTTTCCACACAAGAACATCCAACCCGAAAAGCTTCTTACCCCTTACTTTTTTGTTCTGCTGTTTCCTTTTGAAGGCTCATGACTCTGTGATGGGCTAATGAGATATTCAGCAGCGTTCTGCTGACTAGTAGTTGTATTCCGATGCACTATAATTTTCAGCAGCTTGCACTGCTGCTTGCTTACACTTTCTTCAAACACTCAAAGATCTAAAATGTCTTCCAGAACAACATCTGACATTATTAAATTGAAGAGGAGCAGAATTGACTGCTAAATCACTGGTTAGAAGGATAGTGTTGTTGGATAGTCCATCAGCCCTGCAAGGATATACAAAGCCTATAGGAAGAAGGTGGTAATGCAGGACCTAACAGAAGCATTTATTACATTTTGTTTGTATTTTGGTCAAATCCTGTTCATTGTTCTGCACTCACAACTGTCACTGACTTGGCTGAATGTTGCATATTCAAATCTGGGGTTACATATGAACCATAGTTTTACATTGGATGTGAAAAATGTTGCTATTTGTGAAAAGCTGTGTTGCTCAACTTTCTTTCAAAAAAGTGTAGTTAAGAGTGGAAGTGGCTCAGTTTTTCTGTTGTGAATTTTAGGATTTCCTGGTATGTCAATAGGCTTAATTCAGAGATGGAATATAATATTTTATTGCACCTGTGTCCATTTTCTGATTCTTGGTGTCCTAATAGGCCATCTTGGAATGATCTCAGGTGACTTTCTCCGAGACGTGCAGGTTGGACTTCCTCGTCCGGCACTCTCAGAATCTAACTGGTCCCAATCGAGGGGATTTGCCAGACCAGGAGAGGTTCCTCCCAACATGGCCCTTGCTGAACTCCTTCCTCCTGCTAGGGCTCCAGCCCAGCACCGCTGCTGCCTGACTAGCTGTAGCTCCCCAGGTTGGAGTTCCCTATCTGCTGCTGCTGGACCCTGAGCTCCACTGCCACTGCTGGACCTGAACTCCATAGGTGAGGCCAGAGCTCAGTGGCCGGAGCTTTGCAGCCACTGCCAGACCCTTAGCTCCTCAGCTAGGGCTGGACCCTGAGCTCCACGGCCAGGACTGGAGCTCTCTGGCTGCAGCCGGAGCCAAAGCTCCGCAGCCACTGCCGATCCCTGCTTCCTCCAGGTCACAGGGGACAGAACTCTCTGCTACACTGCTTGCCCCTTTGCACTCTTTCTCCCCACATGCGGTTCCCAACTGAGTCACTGGCTCCCCTGCCACACTCCTGCCCCGCGGCCTGACTTCCCTATACCTGGGCTCTGTGGGCCAGGAACATCCTTGATCCTGCCGGACCACGGATGTTACCGGACCAGAGAGTGCCAGTTAAGAGAGGTACAACCTGTATTCTACAAGTTTGTTGAAAGGTACTGGGATCTGGAGTTGAGTAGTTATTCTAGTTTATTCATTGTCTAGAATAGTTCAGCAGGACATTGTGTAGTGGCTGCGATGGTGGGGGAATAGTTGGAATTCTTTGTTTCTTCCATGACCAGAGTGTAGGAAAACAAGAATTCAGAGATGTGGAGCTTGTCTGTACCTGCTTGTTATCTGCCATATGTACTTGAGTCATAGAATCATAGAACACTAGAAGTGGAAGGGACCTCGAGATGTCATCAAGTCCAGTCCCCTGCCCTCATGGCAGAACCCAGTACCATCTAGAACCATCCCTGATAGATGTCTATCTAACCTGCTCTTAAATATCTTCAGAGATGGAGATTCCACAACCTCCCTAGGCAATTTATTCCAGTGTTTAACCACCCTGACAGTTAGGAACTTTTTCCTAATGTCCAACCTAAGCCTCCCTTGCTGCAGTTTAAGCCCATTGCCTCTGTTGTGAGTGACTGGGGAAGAATGACAGTCTGTGAGTAAAATGGGAAAGGATTCTTCAGTGGCAGTATCAGTGGCAGTTGTTAGTGTCATCATGACCCATTCCATGAACTTTTGGTGGGATCAGTAACCTGCACAGATGTTTGAGACAAGCAGCTCTCAAACTGTGGGTTGGGATTCTGATGTGGGTCACGACCTCTTTTTAATGAGGTTGCCATGGCTTGTGTTAGACTTTCCGGGGCTCGGTGTCAAAGCCAAAGTCTGAGTCCCACTGATAGAGGCTCAAGTTTTGGTGCCCCCGGGCAGCAGGACTTGGGTTTTGGCTTTGATCTTCCTGCCTTGGGCTTCAGTTCCTCTCTCTTGGGTCATGTAGTTATTGTAGTTGTCAGAAGGGGGTTGTGGTGCAATGAAGTTTGATATATGCTGTTCTAGGCATTCATGGGGTCTGTAAGTTGTCAAGGCCTGGCTATTGCAGTAGTCTTTTCTTGTCTGAAGATGGAGATGGTTCTGATCTCAGGCTGCTGGTCAGCCCAACACAGTGATTAGATCAAACAATGAGGACTTGTCTACACTGGGAAAAATCCCACAAGAGCTGTGTGCACTACCTTGTAGGAATTGATTACTCTTCACTAACTCCTCATATGGACACTCTTCTGCTCACTAAGGTTGCGTCTACACAGCACCCTAAACACAAAATAAGATACGCAATTTGCATTTTGATTGAATTTCAAAATAAGCTATTTCAAAATTCGGCACCAAATTTCAAAATAACGAGCTATTCCGAGACATCCCTTAACCCTTGTGGATTGAGGGTTACCAGGATGCCAAAATAGCATGCAGAAATATTTCAAAATAATGGGTGGCTTGTGAAGTCACAGGGTTCCTATTTCGGGATACCTTCAGTATCCCAAAATAGCTGTTCAGTGTAGATGTACCCTAAGAGTACCTCTGTGTACAGTAGTTTAGTATGTTTGGAAATGTAATAAGCTAAACTGCTCAGGGCACTCTTAGCACACAGTGAAAGTGTTCCTGCATTGTGTTGTTACAAAACAGTTCATGCACTTGAAATTCACACTCAGGCTTTTACTGCTCACTAACTGCTCAGCGTAGACCATCCCCCTTTGAGGAACTGAGAATGTATGGGGAAAATTAAAATGAATAAAAAGAGACAGTAACCAGAAATAGAAAAGCTTACAAAAAAACCCCAACCATATTTCCAAAAGCAAAAGTGGTCCATGTTTTGTTATCTAGAATGATCTTTTGTGAAATATAAATTTGATTTAATCTGTGTTGTTACACAATTTTAATTTGAGCAAAGGCTGGATGCATAATACTTTGCAGGTTGTAAGATAGTAGCCTATGGTGCAGCTTTCTGGAATTAGAGAAAATGGCAGTACATGTTATCAGGCTGTGAGATTATAACATCAGTACCCCCTAGCAACTCTCAGTGGGAAGAATCTTTGGCATGGAGGGTTTATTCTGGCATTTCAGATGCTTCCTAGTGCTGTTATTGCTGCCGTTTCTTTAAGTCCTCATAATTGGCTTGTCTGAAGGGAACAATTTGTAGCCTCCAGCCTATAGGCTTGTGAACAGCACACAGTGAAAGAGAATGTGACAGAAAGTAATCAGTATTATACAGATAATTTTCCATAGTATGTAAATCAGTCAAATGAAAATAATACTTTTGGTTCCTTAGATCCTTTAGAATAATAATAATAGTGATGAATAACCTCAAAAATTAGTACCAAACAGAGACAAAATATTACAAGTGTAATACTTTTCACAGTTGTTATTTGTATTATTGTAGTACCTAAGGGCCCCAACTGAAATCCATGCCTCACTGTGGAAGTCACCATATAAAGAACCAGCCCTAGAAAGCCTACATTTTTTGTGTGTGTGTGTGGGTGTGTGTGTGGGGGTGTGTGTGGGTGTGGGTGTTCTCTCTCTCTCAGGGCCCACAGTCCACTCACCACATGGTCCTGCCCTCAGAAGCCCAGCAGCTGCTTACCTTCAAGGTGCAAGAAAGGTGAATGTTGCTGTTGAGAGTCAAAGAGCCATATTTAGATTCCATAGGTTTTTGTCAATCCCATTATGGGGTTAGCAGCAGGGAGGAGGCCAGGTGACTGAGGGGGGAGGGGTTGCAGGACGCAGAGTAACGTGATGATGTCACTCTGTTATCCTGCAGGAAAAACTTTTTTATAAGCATAATAAGATATATAATATGCCAACTAGCCACACTCGACCGGCCAAATAGCCACATGTGGCTAGTGGCTAATGTTTTGGACTACATGGAAAAACATGGAAAAAATCGGTGTCAAGCTTGATTTAGTTTTCTTGCTAACCTTAAAAGGACTTATAATGGACAACAGTTGGATACAAGGGTGATGGACAGCATAGATATACCTTCCTTCTTTAAAAATTCTGTTTTAATTTACAGAACTATTGGTTATTAAAGTTAGGAGATTTTTAGATAGATGTCACCAGGTACAAGCATGTTTAGCAAATGCATGAAACACAAAATCACTTGTTACAAATTCCTGGAAAATAGTTAAATTTGTAGTAAATATTTTGAACAAGGTTCTCCATCAAGTAACTTTTAAAAATATAGCTGCTGAAGGACTTTTTTTCTGTAGTTCTCTTCTTCACGGTCTTCTTTTATTGTGTGTCCACTGAATGATTACTCATATGTGCCTCATTAATCATTATGCAACCCCATGCTCTGAGTGTCCCTAAGCCTCTGAATGTAAGAAGCTGGTATGGATGACAAAGGATGGATGACTTGATAATTGCCCTGTTCTGTTCATTCCCTCAGAAGTTTCTGGTGCTGGCGATTGTTGGAAGAAGAGCTGAGTGAACATTGTGCTGTTCTTATGCTCTTATAAGGTTCATATGTCTACTTAGTGGTCTTCTTGCCTGTAATTTCTCATTGGGCATATAATAGAACAAGAGTTTATTATAGGAGATACTAATTAGCACCCATCTTGGGTATCCCATTGTAAGGTCTGTGGACTGAGCAGCCTGAAGGATAAAATACTTGCTTATACCAGAGGTGGTCTCTCCAGTTCATGGTTGAACCATACTGGTAGGGAATAGGGAAGAAGTTTACACTGCTTATCTCTGTTTTGTACCTATTCTGTGAGTATAAAGGATTTCTGTATCAGTCTTAGCATCTTTCACAATTTTGTAGTGAACAGAGCCCCATTGTACCAGGTGCTATGTGAACACAGAGTAAGAGACCTGAACGGCATAACAGACACAATGTAAAGAAAAGGGATGTAACATATGCACAGAGAACAGAGTCCTGTTTTGCAAAAGATATGTTAGCAGCACGGGTTTTTCGGAGTGGGGGAGGTTATGTTTTCTGTTTATTACATTTTCTTGGCAGAGTTTTGTTAGAATGGGATTGGCTAATCAAAAAGACAAGGGAAGGAGAAGGGACCAAAGAAGGGAGGGAAGTATAGGTGGCAGCTAGGGTGGAGGATAAGCATCAAGGACGAAGGGGAACATGGAGGACAGGTGGAGCAAGGGACAGATGACAAAGGAGTGAAAAGGGTTTGGAGCAAACACAGTTTCTGCTGAGGATGCTCCTTGTGCTAGCTCCTGCTAGCTTGAGTTTCTCTGACAGCCAGTGGTGGCTCCTCCTTCAACTATAGTTCACTGAAGAAAAAAAAAAGAAATCGCAAATAAATATTCTTTACACTATAATCTATCCCTTTTTACAAAGAATAATATATCCCATCATGTATGACTTAATTGGATCAGCTTCTGCCCTCATTTGCGGCTGTTCCACCTAACTGCCAATTATGGGGTTATACTCAGTATACAAGAGAGCAGAATTTGACCATATAATTCTATTGAAGTGTTTCTGGCCACTCATATTATGTACACACACCTTGTTTGATTTATTCAGGTCCATGGAATCCTCAGCTGAAAATTGATTCTTAACATGCCATTTCTCATATCTATAAATTATTCATCATATTTGTCTGAAGGTTCCATTCCTTCATTCACCAACTCTTGTCTCTTACACACAGTCTCTCTCAAACTTTTCCTTGCATCTATATGCCTCTGTTTAAGATTATTGGGAATTATACAAATAGGTGAAGGATAAAAAAAGGGCTCTCTTCGAAGCTCCTTGTTCTTCAGTCCTCTGCACACAGCACGGAAGCCACCACAAGGTTATAGAGTCCGCTACCATAGCTGGATTTTTTAAAAGATAAGTTGCTTAAAAGGCTAACTTTAATACAAGAAATAACACTTATAGTTCTGCATGCTAAAATAAGGGTAATCTAATTTCATGCTTCAGGAAGTGAACCGATTGCCACAAGGGTTGAAGGAATACTTTCCTCAATGTATAGCATTGCTTATTTGAGTGGTTCTATTATGGGGATTTTGCCTTTCTCAGAAGCATTGAGTAATGGCCTGTGCCTAAGGCTGGGCACATACCTGATGCCCATTGGTTTAATTTTGTCTGTCAAATTTTATGCACTTCTACCTTTCATGTATTTCCCCTTTTTTTGGCTGTTACAATTTTCTGGAAATTTATTCTCCATCTGGTTAGATTTTTGGGGCTTTTGGTTATTTATGTTTCTAAAGATTAGATATCTTGTTTTTTATTTCATACTCTTCTACTACCTCCTCATCATGTTTTTGGACTTCAGTAATAACAAATTAAAAAAGTATCTATTTACAAGCCTATTAGTTTCTATCTATTAGAGACTTCTAATTTTCAGTGTATGACTTTAAACTTTCACATACTATACTAACATAATACAGCTACCAAAAATTAAGGCTTTCTGGATGAAGCTGTAAACATCCCAATTACACACTGCTGAATTAGCAAGGAGTATACTGAAGATAATTGTCACTACAGTGTAAAGAGCAATAGATTTACAATTTGTTATTTATTATGTAATACATTCGTTTATCTAATGCAATTTCACTTATTCAGACATTAGTTTTGTAGATCCAAAACAGCTGTATTGATGGGACTGACAAAACTGAACAGTAAGTCTTAATTTAATTTTAAATTCTGTTTTGTCATGCAGGCAGATGGGAGAACTGCTTTAGGCAAAGGTATCCCTTTGTTACCTAAGAAAAACAGATCATCAGCATGCAGTAATGAATAGTACAATTAAATTGCATTTAATTTTGAAGCATCACAAAAAATGTTGAGTGTGAGTGATAGAGGTGTTATAGCCTAAATCAACGTGAATATTTGTCTGACTCTGGGCACCTAAGTTTGAAAATTTGGTCTTGAATTTATAAAAATGTTCAAAATACACAGGATCTTTGAGAGATTTCATGAGAGATCTCATGAGAGATTTCATACATGTTGAAAGTTTGGCACAAAAAAAGTAGTTACCCATTAATTTATTATTAGATAAGTGTGGATATTTAGACATAGGGATATACATTATATTCCCTGGGTAAGAAGTGCATAAACCTTCAGATATATAGAATTTTATTCTTTTCAGGTCAAATATTTGAAGTAAAAGTGGAAGAGATGTGCAATGGATATAGGTACCAATTTGCAGCAATAAAAACATGTGGGAAAACTGAAGTGAAACATATATTTCCCTAATGAAAGTTGATGACCAGGGGTCTCAAACTCAGTTTACCTTAGGGTCAGTGCCAGTTTTTAAATCCTCCTACTGGGCAAGTGGGCACTCCTCTCTGGCAGGGCCACAGGGAGGTTGGGGGTCTCCGCGCACTCCCTCCCACCCTGTGCTTTCCACAAACACTCCTGCTGCCTCTGGATGATTTAACCTTCCTGGGGACCCCACTATGGCTGCCCCCACCATCCTCTGGATGGGACAGTCCTTCCTTCCTAGGTTAGCCCCTGGGGTCCTGGTCAGGCTTGGACTGACAGCAGGGGTTGGGCCCCTCCCCCTCTCCCTGCACATACTGCAATGGCAGAAGCTGCAGAGAAGGAGATCAGTGAGGCAGCCTCTCTCCACTCCATCACCATCCCAGCCTAGTTGTTCTGCTTCACAGCAAGTGGCAGTGGTGCAGAGCAGGCTTCTGCAGTGGTGCCTGACACTTACTTCCCCCTCATGCTAAGCCCTCTGGTAATACCCGAAGCCACATCCTTTGGAGGAAGGAACTTGGGGGAAGGAATGCAATGGGGATGAAAGGGGGGAACCAGGGGCAGGTAGAGAATGGGGTGGGGAGAAAGGCACGAGCAGGGGCTGGACTTGGGGAAAGGATATGGACCCCCCTTGCCAGGCCTTCTCTATGCTAATGCTGGAGTCAATCTAGATTAAAAAATCTTGCTCTATCGAGTGTGTACCATATTACACTAGTTCAAGTAGGTAAAGTGTCTCTGCAGATGTAGAGAAGGGAACAGTTTTATTCCTAAAAAAAGGCATTACCTCAATGCAATGGCTCTCAGCTTTTCCAGACTACTGTGCCCCTTTTAGAAGTCCGATTTGTCTTGTGTACCTCCAAGTTTCACTGAACTTAAAAGCTACTTGATTACAAATACAGACATAAAAATACAAAAGTCTCATAGCAAGATATTACTGAAAAAATTGTTTATTCTTATTTTACCATATAATTATAAAGTAAATCAACTGGAAGGTAATATATTGCACTTTCATGTCAGTGTATAATCTATAAAGCAGTATAAATAAGTCATTTTCTGTATGAAAATTTAATTGTATTAACTTCATTACTGCTTTTTATGTGTCCTGTTGTAAAATTAGGCAAATATCTAGAGAGAAAATGATATATCCCTTTGGAAGACCTTGGCAAACCCCAAAGGGTAGATAAGTTGATGTAGCTCTGGTTGAGAACTGCTGCCTTAATACACTGTGTGAGTGATCAAAGAAAACAGGGCTGGTAGTGCCATTTATTAGTAAGGTTGCCAAAGTAACCATTTGGAATGCAGTTTTCCTCAGACTCTACATATACATTTGGAAAATTTCACGCAAGATGGTTCAGTCATTTCCAAGAATTAGGATAGGGAAATTGTTTTGTCCTTGCCAAATTCTAGCAGCCTTTGAGTAGCTTTGGTGCCCCTGTGTTTCACATCAGAAGGGTGACCTTTATGTCAGGAAGGAAACTTTGAAGTTCCTATGAAAAGCCACCAAAATTTGGCCAAGTTACAAGTCACTGAAAAATCACAATTCACACTTGCTCATCAGAAACTTTTTAGAGGCTTGGAGGAGCACTGGATCTCAGCATCAGATCTGAAAACAGAAAAACAGATTAAGAAAAGGAGTTGCGGGGGGGGGGGGGG
>CM057845.1:223520853-223545015 GCA_030068395.1 Apalone spinifera
GGGGGGGGAGACTGGGATTAGGAGACAATGGAGATAATGTACTGGTTAAAGGAGGAGTGACGGGAGTCTGAGTGAGGAGGAGAATGACATAAGTGGTACAGTGGGGGACTGGAACTGGCTGAGCAAGAAGACTTTGGAATAAGAAACCAGAAGGGTGGGGGTGACTGAGTATGGCTGGGCAAGAGGTTGGGGGAGTGGACAAGGGGACTGTAAAAGGAAATATGGAGGGGTGAAATTAAGATCTCTGGGCAGTGATAATAGGAATGGGATGAGAAGCCTGTATAGTGACTAAGAGAGTAGCTGGCTAGGAGAGGAGAATGAAATTGGGATGAGGAGTCAGGAGTGGGGGAAAAGACAAGACTGGGACAGGTTCATGGGGATGGGACAAAAAGGATCAAACTTATGAGGAATGGGCAAAGCCTGGAATGGAACCCAAGGCTCCACTCCCTCACCCTCATAGGTATCTATGCCAGTGTCCTGCCTTTCTCTATCATGCTGGTCCACATAGAGGATAACAACAACTGCTGCTATTCATGCTTTGTTAGCTTAAGTGACAGAAGTCTGTGCACTGGATCTATAAATCCTGCTGAAGAACCATGTGAGTGTCAATATAAAGATACATGATGGAATTTCTGTTTTTTTTTCTCTTGCCCTTTTTTAAAACTTCAGAAACGATAAAAAAATTACTAAGGTTAAAAAAATCAAGCACTCAAAATTTAGGAAATGCCGGAACTAAGGTTACCTATGCAACCACAATTGCGCTACACACGCACCAACTTCTGGAACAGATAAAGGTTTATCATTAGAGCAGGGCTGTCCTGTGCACTGAATGAAGCAGGGGTCCTGTAGGAAAAATAGCATGTGATCATGTAATTAAAGACTACCATAATGCTTAAAGGGGCCAAATTAAGGTTATACTGGTGCTTTATAAACAATATTGATATCCAGACCTTTGAAGTTTTGTCTCTGTCCAAACTGGGCACAAAGCTCCACTGGTTTAGAGCAAGGGGAGTGGAGAACAGCATGTGGATACAGGGAAAAAAGGGGCCTGCACAGGTCTGGGTTTTTTTTAAGATACTATCCAAAGCACAAGGAAGATGGAAAAGCAGGACCTGTGGAGAGACAGACTGTGTAGCTCCAAAGAGCCCTATGTGATCTGTGTTTGTTTTTTGGGGGGGTGGAGGAGGAGGATGGGATGTGCGATTGAGTTATCATCCTCCCCAGCAGTAAAACTAAAATACTCCTTGTTAAGACTTGTCATGAAAAAAATCTCAAGTAAATAGTTTAGCTATTCAGTTTAATTTTAGTGTTTTTGCATGCAGCATTTTCTCTATGACTTTCTTTACTACCATCAGAATAGGTCCTGATGGTCAGGCAAAAATCAATATTTTTTGCATACAGAAGTGTTGCATTAAATAACTGATTGAAAGGATAATGTGATTCAGTGGTTGTTGTTCATCTTCAAGTGGGCTGTACACATTTCTTCTACATGTCAGCTGTCCTCAGTAATTTAAGTAAGAGGGCCTGTTTAAGTGATTGTCTCACTTGATTTTTGTATACTTGTATCATCAAATCATCTCAAAATAGATGTATAGTTCAGATCCATTTACACTTTGTGTATGTGTATTTTCCTGTAAGGTCGATAGAAAAAATAAGAGTACTATGATTTCACAAGCAGTTTACTACTTCCTCACTTTTCTAGAGCATAACGTATATGATCAGAAATAGGCTGGATATATTAAAGCTATCTCTAATAATTGGAATTTTTTTCCTCTATCATTGACTCTACCCTCGTTTATACAACAACCCCATTTCTTTTCTTAAGTAGACATTTTTGCTCACAGAAAGCCTGTTGCTAACCCCTTCCTTGGCAAAGTGTTCCTATAAATCTGGTGAAACAACTCATGGAGCAAAGTATAAAGAAATAATTTGGGTGTGAAAGGTGTTAGAATCATGTCCCTAATGGGAAAAGAAAAAAACTATGGGAAGAGTTGTAATTCTGAAGTACCTTAGTACACCCTTCATTAATAAGAAAAGAAAGAATCCACACAAAGAATTTTATCCAGCCCTATAACACCTAGAACAGTGTTATTAAAAAGTGTTTCTTAAAAAGTTCTTAAAAAGTGTTTCTTAAACTTTTTAAGAATGAGGAACACCAAACAATATTTTTATTTTATGAGGAACACCAAGGATTTTTTAAAGATGAGGGAAAATCCAGCTTTTGACAACACAGCCTTTTCCCATCATAAGTGATGAGCTCTCCAAATATTATTGCTCTATGGGAGAATGTTCTTTAAAAGTGAGAGAGAAAACAAAGGGATTTACAATGTCAGTAAAATAAGGCACAACAGACATGATAACAGATCATGGTATGGATGGGAGCGAAGGTGAATAATGTGCTTGAGTAATGTAATATGCCAGCAAGAGGCACAATATGTATATTGGTAACTTTTTAAAATGTAATGTTCTGTTGGAACAGATATGTAATTTGTTTATGTAGTTATTGCCTTGGATGGCGAAGAAACCCCTCTGACAACAAGCATCCTGATCATGACCTTGCTTGCAGCCAAGCTCCTCTGTACTAATCTCCACCAAGCATCCTCTCAGTTCCTCATGTCAAAAGCATTCTGTCCTCAACCCCCAACCTCCCTGCTGGCAACCTCCCTGTCAGAAATACTTATTCTCCACATCATGATGGAATCCTCCCTCCATTGTAAGTAGTTATCCTAGCTACCATCATCACCAGCTGGTGAATTTTCCCTTTCCGAAGCGCCTGGGCTGAATCTTTTCCCTGATGGCAGAACCCATCCAATCCCAATTTGCATGTCATTAGAAAACATTCAGGTTTCAGTTGTTTTGCCTCTGGAAATTAGTGTTCTGAGGAAGAGATTTTCAGAAGTGCCCAACACTGGTAAAACTCTGCTCCCAGAAAAGTGATAACTTCAGTGGGAGCAGAGTTAGATTAGCAAAGGATGCATCTCTAGACTACATTCCTCTTTTGAAAGAGGAATGCAAAGGAGGGAAATAAAAAATGCAAATGAAGCGCAGATTTACAAATCTCATGTTTCATTTGCATAATTGTGTCTGATCGCTTTTTCAAAAAAGTTTTTTTTGGGAAAAAAAAAGTAGTCTAGACGTGGTTCTTTCGAAAAAAACCCTTTTTTGAAAGAACCCTTATTCCTGAAAAAAAGAGGTTTACAGGATTCTTTCAAAGAAGGGGTTGTGTGTGGGTTTTTTTGTTTTTTGTTTTTTTTTGAAAGAACCATGTCTAGACTGCTTTTTTACGAAAAAAACATTTTTTCGAAAAAGCGATCAGACACAATTATGCAAATGAAGCACGAGATTTGTAAATCTGCACTTCATTTGCATTTTTGATTTCCCTCATTTGCATTCCCCTTTCGAAAGAGGAATGTAGTCTAGACACACTCATAGAATGCTTTTAAAAATCTCACCCCATAGGGTTAATTACTGAGGCTTACAGTGTACTATTTAATTAGTACAGGTTGGACTGTTCAGCTACTGCTGGCTCCAGTACCTCGAGGGGTTCCTCAGAATTTCCTGGCCCCAAAGCCACCTGGCTGCTGCCTGTCCTGCTGCTGTGGCCCAGCTCTGCAGCTGCCAGGGAGTTCCTGGGTTTCCTGGACGGGGTTGCCAGGCTGGTCCTGTTGATGCCAGGGATTCCCATGTTGGGGCTGGGACTCCCTGCTGCTGCCTGGCCCCACCAGCGGGGTTCCCTGTCTGGGGACTCCGGGCCACTGCGTGGTCTTGCTGCCACCTGGGAGTTCTCAGAGTTCCCCAACTGGGGCAAAGGCTCCCAGACACCATCTGTCCCAGTTAATACCAGGGTTCCCCCTGCCTAGTGACTCTGCAGACCCCATTTTCCCTGGGTTCTTTGGTCCAGCAACATCCGTGGCCTTACCAGTCAACAGATTTTGCTAGACCAGAGTGTCCCGGATTTGAGAGGTTCAACCTGTATATTGTCCAACCAGAAGCCCTTTTGACTGATTTATGTTGACTTTGCAAGGATTCTTGATTTTTTTAGCTGAATATAAATGCAGCCTAAGGGGAAATGTCTCTTGAGGGCATTTTGAATGGGATCAGAAATCTGCAGTGCGCATGTAGTCATAGTGAAGACCTGATGTAGGTGGGCAAGGAAGTGGGGAGAAGATGATTCATTCCTTTCTCATATTGGGATTCAGGAGTAAATGCATGGGAGAATCTATTCTAAGTTCCTTCCTAATTATGTATTTACCACCATGAATTTTGTAATAAAAAGCAACATGAAACCAATAACTGACAAATCACAGACCATTGAACCAATGGGCAAGGTCTTTGCCAAAACTCTGCAGCAAATAACACAAATCTGGGGATTTAGATATTATTTATGCATGTTTTTTTCTAATTAGCATGCCACATGGTGGATGTTTTTGTTTTATTAATAGGATGGTAGTGAATGCATGTTTAGGACTAACTTTACTTACTTTGACACTAAATCTTTAGTGTAATAGAGTCCCAAAAATGAAAACAAAAGATTTAAAAATAAAACATTAGGATTTTTGTTATTTATTTTTCTTAGTTGTACCATATTGGAGACCTAGAGTTTCCTACAAAAAAGCTGTGATTGCCTGATTTTCCCATGGAGTTGTTTTGCCTACCAGCTGCAGAATTTTAAAAAGATAGGGAAAGTGTCACTGATACTAAACAGAAATATAGACAAAATTTTAAACACACAACCTATTCTGTTTTTTTGTGTGTCCCTTTTGGCTGGCATCTAAATGTTTTGTTGTGATTGATATCCCCTAGCTAGATAGACAATGTCACTTCTTCATCTAGGCTACAGGCTAAAATCAGAGCAGACTTCAGAACTCTAGGAAAGAGAACACTAAAAGAGAAAGGCTTGTTTCTTCAAGGATTTTGAAAATTGTTTAAAATATATGATAGAAGAATAAAAAAAATCGCTTTAATATTTGCTGTTTACAAAGCTGTTCACCCTATCACTATTGCACATTAGTGTTTGATAATGGCCTTACTTCTGCTATGGACGGTTGTAATTTTTTGGAATTTGAATTAAAAAAAGGGGAGGAGGATCCTATAGAAATCAGAATAAAATACCAACCTTGTCTAACTTATCTCCTAGGCTGTGTCTACACTGCAGGGTTTTTGTGCAAGAAGCCTTTTGCGGAAGAATTCTTGCTTAAAAACTTCTTGCGCAAAAGTGCGTCCAGACCTCAAAGCATATCGTAAAAGCGATGTGCTTTTGCATAAGAGAGCATCCACACTGCATGGACACTCTTGTGCAAGAAAGCTCTGATGGCCATTCACAGAATGGCCATCAGAGCACCTGTGCTTTTTCCAGTAGGGGTTTCTTGTGCAAAAACTCCCCCAGAACTTCCACACTTGCCTTTTTGCACAAGAGCTGTAGCACAAAAAGGAGTTATTCCTCATGGGGAGAGGAATAATTCTACTGACAAAAGCCCTCTGGTCTGTTGATTTTCTTGCACAAAAACACGCTTGAGGTATGGACGCTCCACCGGTTCCCCTGTTAGTAGATAAATAACATGTACAATTTTGTTCTAGTTTTGCTTTTTTGTGAGTTCTTTATGTAGTGTCATAGCAAGTAGAATTATATAATGCTCTTTTTCAACAGTGTGCTTGGGAGGTGGCCGGGATTGGCTATTTTCTCCTTGACATTTGAAGAGCAGGAGTGTGCCCTAGTCTCTTCTCTCATGGGTGTACTTTGGCACTAGTAGCATAAGATATGAAGGCATCCGCCTTTCAGGCATCAAAAGTGACAGCTACAAAAGCATCAACTGAGGCACTTCTGCTACCACTTTTGCATTAATCAAAGCAGTTTCTCTGAGCACTGTGCATTGAGGGTGGCAGGACCTTTGAAACAGAATACTATATAAAGTTGCCTATAAACACTTTCCATTTTTTCATTTTGCCTTTTAAAAATGTATGGGATTTCCATCACGGTATTGGAAGTCCATTCTCCCATGCATTATCAAGGGTGGACTAGAAAATAGGTCTGTGTTGTTGTTGTTTTCTAATTTCCATGGATCAAATCATCCCAGTTGCCTATGTGGATGGTACAGAAAAGCTGCATATGAGATTTTGTGCCTCCCTCACAGGATTGGTAATCAAAGGATGGGGAAGGAGGAGGAGGAATAGATCAAGGGCACGAGAGTCAGAGAGACGGATGGGGGGATCCATATCATACCCTGCAGGAAGTCCAACACAACTTATTTTTAATGGTGTTAGTATTAAAGTTTTCCTGAAACCATTCTATGCAAATCACAGGTTTGGGTGGACTATGGAAAAAGAAACGTTTGAGGCTACTGACATACCAACCCCAACCCAAAAAGTAATTTGTAGAGTCTTAATTCTATAAATAGATACATTAATACAGATCCTTGCACTTATGTAAGTCCTGTTAACTTAAAGCAGGTCTTTTGCATTAGCAAGAGTCCACACTAAATAGAGTCCCTTGGCAGAATTTTTCATAGCCAAAGCACCTGTCCTATAGAAAGAAAATGTATCTGTATATAGTTTAATCAACACAGAGTGCTAAATTACTAATCTTCTGATAAGCAAATGGATGAATACATGGTGCAAGATTAGTTATTCTGCAGTAACTCCAGTTTCTGATCAGTCTTAGGAGAAGAAACCAGTGATTGGTTTCGTGAGTTTTGTGCTTGAAGCAGCAGCCTTATTAGTTAGCAAAAACAACATGTTTTAATCACTTTATTTCCAGCTGGATTCTGTACTTGATAAAGTGAAAGATATTAACTAAATAAATAAATAATAATTTATAAATATTGTGGTGAGTTTCTCTTACTTTTTTCATACCTTTTGAGCAGAGGATTACAAATTCCAGGGACTCTAGCCTTGTCAGGGAAAAAAATAGTTTTAAATCCATAAAATGCCATACCCTTAAGCAGAATTCCACTGTCACACAAGTAAAGAGCTCCCAACATTAGTAATTTATCTTTATATGTGCTAATTTCGGTGAAAAAAACCCAAAATGAATATTGGCTTTCTTGTAGCTGTTATAGAAAGCAGCAGTAAAATCACTGACACATGTTACTATCTTAAATATATATATATATATATATATGTTAAAGTTACTTTAAAAACCATACAATTTTTAAATTTAAAATATTCCCTGTTATGTGAATAAACTGATTTTAATGTTACTACACATTTAAAACTATTCACATTATTTGAACTACTGCAAGAATTGAATTGGAAAAGGAATCTGGATTACATTTAAAATAATTATAGTAGAATTATTTCACAAAGATGAAGTGTTTCTGAAGAGAAGAGAGTCAGCTCACAATGCCATGGACAAACAGGATTATGGATTCACTTCAACACAGAGTCGATTAGGGATAGTCTTGCTTTATTAGTCTCACTATGTCACTGCTACTACAGAGTTAATTTTGCTGAATTGTTGTGTTACAGCTATTACAGAGTTCACATTAGCAAGTGCTACAGAGTAATGCATATAAGAGTAAAAGGCACTTGGAATGCTTACGTCCCTTCTGCCATGGGGAGTCCCATCCCTGATCCTCTTTTCAAGGGACGTGGTTGATGTGGCTCCAGCTGGGGGAATCTAGGGCACCATCTGAGGTCTAGGTCCCTGGTGAAACTCACCAGGCATGGGGCTCCCTACACTAGTTATATTACAGTTGTTTACCAGGTGTGCGTGTACTGGCTCAATGCCATTCTTATCACTCTTATGAGGTGAGACTGAAGTCAAACTTTGTTTACCACTTAGTAGTTTCCCAGCTCAAGTACATGGGAAACTACTTGAGCTGGGAAAGGGCCAGCTAGTGTTTGCATTTGCAGACTTCAAGGCTGTGTACAATAGGGATGGAAACTTCCATCCCAGTCAGCTGAGCTGCAGGCCCCCGCATATGACTTCTTATATGACAAAGAGCCCAACAAATATGTTACATGATATACTCCTTGGGGGGAATTCTGCATCAAAAAATTAAAAATTCTGCATATTTTATCTATCAAAATAACAATATAATCACATCTGTCAGCAACTATATCTGTAACAATACAGACAAAAAGATTCAGGAAATGATTTTTGATAATAAGATTCCTTACTAGGTATAAATGCCGAACTCTAAGTAATAACTTATTTAAAGTACAGTATAGAATTGTATGTCACAACCCCCTTCAGAAGCAGTGTAATGGCTTTGTGGAGTTGGGTAACAGTGCAGCTGAGAGAGAAGGAAGTAATTGCTGGGCAGGCACCTGGGTGTGAATTTAGAGAATTATTGGCATGGGTGGGAGAAGTATGGAACAAGGTTTTTTGGAAGGGGAGGGGTAGTGGGATAGTTAGGAAGCTTTTACTATACACACTCTCGCGTACTCCAACCTCCCTGTCAGGCATATTTGCCCCAGTACCCATGTGTCTCTGCACTCCTCCTCCCATTCAGCTTCTTCACTAGTCCTTCTGAACCCCAGTCTGTGACTCTGAGCAGCCCATATGCCAAGCCCTGTCTGTCGTCCCCTTCCCCCCCCCCCCCCAATATCCTGACCTCCTTGCCTGGCTGCTGTGAAAAAGGCTTTTCTGCAGCTGGAGCTGCTCCAACTTGGAAGTCACTATTTGTGTTCTGGTGCCAGAATGATGCCTATTGGGAAAAAGTAGTAACTGTAGCATCTTTCTGGCAGAATGTATTTTCTATGGGTGGGGTGGGGGGAATTCTATGTGACATATGAATTCTTCACATATCCAGTGGCACAGAATTCCGTCAGGAGTATTAGATTAGTTGTGTGATGATGTCTTTCTAAAATGTGTAAAGAGAATATTAGAAAGCTATATCTTCTGCAAGATATTACTGTTATTTCATGAAATAAACTGGATACTATTTTCTCCATTTGAACTGGCTTCCATTGTTTGTTAAAATTGCTTTTCAGGTGTTCTGATGGTTTTAAATTCAAATGAAATAACCTTTTCTTTCATTGTTTTCTCTACTCAGTAGACCAACAAGCTATTGAAAAATGCCCACTCTGGGTTTTTTATTATTTGTTAAATTCTATTTGCTAAAGTACTTCAGTACTCTTTTCCTTTGTCTCTTAGTAGAAGAAGGAATTTTATTTAGCATGTCATTGCCTGCTCTGTTGTTTTCATTTCTAAAAAGGTTGCCAACTTAATCTTCTACACTGGCAGTTAGCAGGGGTTTCTCTGTCTTATGCTAAAATTGTTAATACTGTTTTTCTGTTAATGCCAATTTGATAGAACCCACTGGACACAATCTACTGGAGGAACCCCCTACGAAAACGACACATTTTATTGTTCTTATAATGTAAATCAGAATAAATCAAAATATAAATAACAAATCAATATTTTACTATATGCAAGTTGAACCTCTCTATACCTGCACCCTTGAGACCTGATTGGTGTCAAACCAGAGAATTTGCTGAACCATGGGAGGTCAATATTGTCTAGCAGCATTACCAAAACTTCCACTGCTTAGTGGGCATTTTGTAGACATTTAGGGGTAAATTAGAGCTAAATAACAGCACAGAACACTGAGAGCCAGGACTGGTGGCTGTAAATAAACTTTATGGGATTGCAGGAAACTTGGTCATACCCAGAAGTGGACATCCAGCTAACTAAAATCATGCTGAATCACAGCTGTTGCCAGACCAGAGAGTGCCAGACTAGAGAGGTTCAATCTGTTTTTTAGAAATATGCATATATCTGTCTGTCCATCTCTTTGTGAGTCTGTTTGTTCACAAACTCCTCCTAAATAATAAGAACTAGGACCACCAAATTTAGCAGCTTCCTCTTATCCTAACTTAAAGCAAGGCAAGGGTTTGGTTGTACCAGGAAAATGGGATGTGCTGGGGAATGCAAAATGGAAAGAAAGTGGTCTAGTAGGAGGAACAAGTATACTTTAGAATGACCATGGGGGAAGGAGAGGTAGCAAGGGTCAAAGATGGGGACTGAGACAGCTATAACTCCATTGGATCAACAGAGGGCAAGGGTGGAGAAAGGGACAGCTATCTACTAGGGATATAAGAATGGAGCTGTTTAAATAGGTAACTAATAAGAATGAGCATATCAGTTATCCAAATGATTACATACGGTTCCAGGAGTGGGTACTCACTTAAAAGCTGTCTCCTGGCATGCACCAACTCCCGGTGAGCTGACTGCCACCCTGCTGTTTCAGAGGCAGCAGTGTAGTGCGGCAGTTGGCTCCCCAGGAGTGGGGTGGCAGGTGGGTGCCGATGCACACAGAAGCCTAATGCCCACTGGCTCCAGGGGAGCTGGCTGCTGCCCTGCAGGTATCCATGTAACTGCTGAAAATTTCCCTACTATCTGCTATATATTTCAGAGAGTTTCTGTTTATGGGTATGTCTATACTGCATTCTTCTTTTGAGAGAGGAATGCAAATGAAGCTAAGCAAAATTGCAAATGAAGTGCAAATTTACAAATCTCATGCTTCATTTGCATAATGGCATCTGGGCACTTTTTCGAAATACTGTATTTAGAAAAAAAAAATGCCACCTGGACAGGGTTATTTCAGAAAAAAACCCTTCTTTCTTTCAAAATAACCCTATCTCCTTAAAAAAATGGCTGGCTATGCTCACTGTAGCTGTGCTTCTCCCTTGGCTCCAAGCTGCTGCGGTGAGAGAGAGCTGGGATTGTCTTCTCTCCCTGGAGCAGCCTGCGTATTGAACTCTTCATCATCACATGAGAACATTCACTTAAATGAAGAAAAACAATACTTATTTGAGTTAAGGACCCAAGCAATGCCAGGTAAATGTTGTAGTATAAGGTAAAGGCTTGTTCATTTAAGAATGATTAGATAAACATAAGTGAGTCTATTTATTTATTTTTTTCGGAAAAAATTTCTAAGGAAAGCCAAGCAAAATGTTTACCTTATGTTTACTAACAAAGGTGCTAAATCCACAAACCAATTGTGTCATATGTTGTCATGGGTTGTCCCATTGGCAGTACTCACATTAATGAAGTTATTCATGGATATAGGTATCTGGAGAACGAGGGCTTGACTGTAGGTTGAGCCGCTCTAGTCTGGCACTCTCTAGTCCAGCAACATCCGTGGTCCAGCATGATTTTAGTTAGCTGCCTGTCCACTTATCATGAGTATGGGCAAGTTCCCAGCAGTCCCATAAAGTTTGTGTAAAGTCTTTATTCTGTTTGTCCTGTCTCTCATACATCTACACTACAAAGTTTTTGCGCAAAAACCTGTGGAGTGTCCACACCTCAAATGAGCTCTTGCACAATTAAATGGGCAGTTAAATGGCAGAACAGAGGGCTTTTTCTGCCATAGGTAAACCTCCTTTTCTGAGGCATAACGGCTTTTAGTGCTACAGCTATTGTGCAAGAAGGCAAGTGTGGACGCTCCAGAGGGGTTTCTTGCGCAAGAAACCCCTATGGGAAAAAGCACAGGTGCTCTGATGGCCATTCTGTGAATGGCCATCAGAGCTTTCTTGCACAAGAGCGTCCATGCAGTGTGGACACTCTCTTGAGCAAAAGCACATCGCTTTTGCAATGTGCTTTGAGGTGTGGACATGCTCTTGCACAAGAAGTTTTTGTGCAGAAACTCTTGCGCAAAAGGCTTCTTGTGAAAGAAGCATGTAGTGTAGATGTAGCCTCAGTGTTCTGTGCTGTTACTTAGCTCTAATTTACCCCTAAATGTCTTCTAAAAGCTCAGTAAGCCGTGGAAGTGTTGGTAATGCTGCTAGACAATATTGATCAGCAAATTCTCTGGTTTGGCACTAGTCAGGTCCCAAGGGTGCTGGACTAGAGACAATCAACCTGTAATGCCAACTAAGGAGCCATAGTAGTGACTTCAGATTTAAAATGCTGGTGCAGACTTAATTTACACTTTCATAGCACTTTCCATATGAAGATCCCAATGGGCTTTACAAGCAACAAAGTTAGCTTCATAACCCATGCGAGGTACCTGAAGGTGTTAGGAAGTATTGCCACCTTCACTCAGATAGGGAGACTGTGAAACGGAGAGGTTAAGTGAACCCAGTTCACACATACAAGTCTGTGGCAGAGTCAGAAGTAGATCCCAAAGGTAAAATTTTAGCCCACAAACTCCTGCTTTGCCCAACACACATAAGTTGTTGTGTGAAGTTAAAAGCACAAGTAGAAACTGCCATACACAATCAGTTATAGATGATTGCAAATAAAAATAAATCAGTTTCGATCCTACTCATGATGGTACTCATTTCTTTAATAACAAAATAACTCTCCCTCAATTTGTGATACCTACAGCATGGATTCCTGCTCTTAACTACCCCCCTCAAAACACTATAAATCACTTTCCTTGATTTTCTAAAATTCTTACTACAATTATTAAAAGAACTTTAAAAGTTAAACAGTTTAAATCTTTTACTATTTTTATTTTCCAATATTTGGTAAACCAACATTGAAGGAGCTTGGAAACTGGTTTGCAAACTTACACTCAGGTCCCATGTGGCAAAATAACCTTCTTTTTCCTTGTTTGTCTTTTAAAAAAATATATCAGTACAGTATACTCAGAAATGCCATTTCTAATTTAAAATTTATTTTCATAAATATTTCCTATGTATCAATAATATTTTTCACACGAGAATCTTAAAGCAATGTACAAAGGTGAATAGTAATCCTTATCCAATCTAGATTTTACTGAGGGTGACACGGAACTATAGAGAGGCAAAATAAGTTGCCTAAGACTACAGAGTGAGAAGTTGTAAGAGCAGAAAAAATATAGGAGTCCAAATGCCTGTTTTCTAAACTCAGTTATGGGATGGGTTTCTTTCTTTAGTTTGAGTTTTGGCTAGGCAGAATTAAATGGCTGGTGTTTTGTTTGAATATGGAACCAAGAAACACTGAAATTCTTCTATAGATTCTGTAAAACAATGAAAGCTTATAATATATTTCTATTTATCTTATAATTTACTATTATATTTACACTCACTAAAGCGTAATCTTTCTTTTTTTTCCATCATTCATTTACATTTACAGTGGTCTGTCTCTGTCTATTTGTTCAAGAACTCCTCCTAAACAGTAAAAACTAGGAGCACTAAATTTGATAGATAGCTTCCTATTATCATAACTTAAAGCAAGGAAAGGATTTGACTGTGCCAGGAAAATAAGATGTGCCTAGAATGGTATTGCTTCTCATAAAACAATACAGAAGAGACAGGATCCCCAGGCAGGTGAAAGGGGCTGGCTGGGGAACACACGCCATCCAGGACTGCTCTATCTCCAAGCCTCCCACCCCCGAGGCACCCTTTAGAGAGGGCAAGAGGGCTGAAGCTTCCCTCCTCCCATTCATAAGGGGACATATCTGGCTATTCCCTTTGGCCAAGGAGAAAGGGAAAAGTTCACATTCCTCACTCTGGCTGAAAAGTTGCAGGTGAACCTGGACCTGTCCCATGTGAGGGACATGCAGCCCTCCCCTGGCTGTGTCTGGTGCAGCTGCAGTGGCCATGGAGATATGCTTTTCACCTAGCCCTGCACTGCTGCAGTGAGAGAGGGCTGAGGTAGTCCTCTCTCCCTGGGGCAGCCTGCATACTGAACCCCTCATCCCCAGCCCCACATCAGAACAATCATTTAAATGAAGAAAAACAAAACTTATTTCAGATAAGGACCTGAGCAACACTGGGTAAATCTTCTATTAGAGTTATACTAATGAACTTATGAAAATCTACCTTGTTTGTTCCCCCATCCAAGTTATGGATGAATATTGTTATGAATGAGAAGAGGCTTTTGTGTCAGGCAATTATCTAGCTAATACACACTGATTCCGTACTGCTATAAGATAGAAGTTTGATTTATGGGGGAGTTTTATTACTATGAAAATTGTGCTTTTTATTTGTTTTGAAAGTATTATGAACAATAGTAGGGGAATGTTATTAAGTCGTAGCTTAGTAATTATTTTTATTATCTGAAAGCAGCCTCTCATAATTCTTGTATATTTCTCTTATTTGAAATGTGCAAATAAGATGACTTTCCTAAAACATAGATATTACCTTTAACATATATGTGAATCTTATGTTTAAATATATTCCCGAAATCTTTTTATCCTTGACCCATTTAAATTGTCCATTAGCCAAAATGGTGTGAGGACAGAGCTACTTATAGTTGCAATTTTTCACACTTGCTTTGATTGATTTTATAGCTCAGTAACAGTGTACTTCTCTGTTAGAGCTATTAGTGTTCTAGCTGACTTCTGTGTCTAAGCAGAAAAAACACATAATCTTTACAACAGGGTGCTTTGTAGGCCTTTCACAGAACCCCCCCCCCCCCACCTTTATCAATTAAATGTAATTTAGTTATAGACCATGGTTCTGAAATTTCCTTGATTTTATAATGCTTTGCATTTGAAAATCCTGAAATGGCAATCTAAAAGATAAAAATACCTTTCTATTAGAGCTTTCATGAAACCCATTTTATTATTCTGTGGCACTAATTTAAGAAGAATGACTAGTTGCACATTAAGCCTGACTCTCATAGAATTATACAGGCTTTTCTCCAGTGGTTTCACCTACGGGACACCTTAATCTCCAGAGGGTTTGTAGAAGGGTCATGATTTCTTCAAACAGGAATATGAGCTTTTTATTTCTCCCTGGCCTTCTTAATAAATTATACAAATAGAATTAACTGAAAATATAATCACTCCTCAGTGCATAAGATAATTAAGTCAGACAGCAATCCTGCTGTATCAATGTCTAACTGCAGAGCTTATGTCATAATAAAATTGTTAGTCTTGAAGGTGGCCCTGGACTCCTTGTTGTTTTTACTGTTAGCTATGCTGAAAACACATTGAACCAAATCCATCCCTGGGGTAATGTCATTGAGAGTTATGGGTACTCGGCACATCCAAAAATCAGGATCAAGGTGCTGCACATTGGACAATCAAAATCAGTAAACAGTTTGCAAATCTTAATATAAGCCATTTGCCCAAGTCCATACTATAAATGAGTGGCAGAGCAGGGTTTAACATTTAGGAACTCCTACCATCCAATCCTCTGTTCAATTCATTTAGACAACACTATCTTTCTGTTGAACTGTTGAAGGACTGCCATGTGTCTTTATAGTATCTTTTTTTGAATAGGATACACTTTACTGTGGGTGTTAGTATCAAGCAGGGTTTCCACACAGGCAGAAATCAATATCATCCATTTTATTCATGATGCTAAATGTCAATCATCCAGTGCAAGACAAATTATGATTCATTTTTAAAGTGGGGTTTTACGAAGGTGCTCTGGCTAGAATGGAATAAGTATATTCATCTCCTGTAGATCCCCATGCAGGGAAGGTGGCTCATAGTGATGACACTATATTAACTGAACTGATTGTGTTCAGAGAGAACACTGACATTCATAAATGGATGGATTGCTAGAGACAAACTTATGTCATCACTGTACAGTTGTAGAGCAACATTAAATTCAGATATATATTTTATTTCCAGTGCTTGTTTGCTGTAAAGATTATTTCCAGGCTAGGCTATGACCACTAGAACTTAAAACAAGTTGCAAGTTATTTTGCATAGAAATCATCCACCTTTTGTGCTCTTATCTTTTGTTCTCACCTTCAACTGTGTTCCCCTCAATCGAACCTGTTCAGGAAATACAACCAGAACATTCTATTTCCTAGATTATGTTTAAGAAACATTAGTGGGAAGACAAAAAAGTTAGTGGACCTGATTCTTCTCTTATACTGGATATCCACTGGTAAAACAAAAAGAATCAGACCTAATAAGTATTGAACTATAGAACAACAGACCCCAAAATTGCCTGTACTTCAAATGATATAATCTATTCTGGTAGGAAGTACTTCTCTTTCGGGTTTTGATTTTATTTTTTACTAACAATCACACTCCCAAATATTTCTCACTGGGCAATGCCACACCCATGACAATCATATGGTTACTCTCCTTTCATCCAAGACTTCTGAATACGCTGAAGTTTAAAAAATGGGATGGTTAACTTGTCCATTCAAGTTTTATTTGAAAAGCCTGTATTCTCTGTCCCCAGATTCCAGTCTGTTACTGCCTGCCAGCAGTAGAGGAAGTGGCTGTGCACTGAGTTTCCCTCTGCCCTGAGCATAATAAAATCTGACAGTTGGTTTAAAAAGGAAGAGGTTGGTAGACTGTAATATAAGTATAAATGTTTACCATGTATCTCATTGATGGCCTCTCAGATAAATCTCCAGGAGTAGTTAAAAACCAACACCACCATCCCAAATAAACAACAAACTCAAAAATTGCTGGAAAGATTATTGTGAAATTAGAAGCAGTCCCGTAGTACATGAGTAAAAATGCATATTAAATGAAATACATTGGTGGAAGTAAATGGTGTGCAAAAACTATTAATTATATCATACTTTCTACTGCAGACAGTGTGAAGATATTTTGGTATTTAAACTATAGAATATATTCTAATAATATTAATAGGAAACCTCATTTACAAGTTCAGTGCCAGATAGAAAATTTTCCTTTTTCATTGTTTAGTAAATTGAAGTGCTTTTTTCTTCTCAGGAAGAAGAGTTTTTGAAATGGTGCAATTTTGCTTTTTGTAATCCCTATAGTGATTTTATTTCTTGTCCTTTATACTGAATGTGTATGAGAGAGAAAATGTGAGATTTGATCCCTATTATTTTTTCTCCAACACTTAAATAAAACATTGTAACAATGTTTATAATTTTGATGACTCTCACGTGATTCTATTCTTTTTTCATATTATGTTACATTTACCTTAATTCCCAAAAGTCTTAATTGGAGACGAGTCTGTAAATCCTACGTATTATGTCACTGAAAAAAATCTATGCATTCTTTTACTTTTTTTTTTATCCACTCACTAGCTGATTAAATCCATCATCTACACTGATTGCAGCTTGAACAAAATGAGATATTACTTTTGAGAACTGGTCACTCAAAGTGATAGCATGAATGTTTTCTTTTTCAATATGCTTTGTTCTTTTTCAGATCTAATTTGAGCATCTATTTATATAAAGGTGAAGTCAATCAGAAGAAATTATTTCCTTAGATAGATATTAGAACAATGAAAATATTCTTGCATATTTATTTAAAGGTCTGCTGTAGAATATTAAAACTGCATGCAAGAGTATTTTTAGTTTTAAGAGTCACGGAAGAAAATTATATTTCTTTGGTTAATTTTTTTTGGTTGGGAATATTATTTCATTTCATTGTGAGACACGTAAAGGAATAAGTGTAACTAAGGGATCTGAGCATTTTTGTTATGTTTTGAAATAAGACAAAACAAATTTAAAGGTCACTTATTTTATTTTCCTTGTTTATATTTTTTAATTAGTCATCTTACAGCACTTTTTCTCACAGATATAGTTATTCATTTACAATGTGTTAGGAATGTTAGGAAGAAAGTAAATAGCTAATCGTGAAATTGATAGAATTTCTATCGACTAAATGATTAATCGATAAGGGAGGAAGCCTCTGGGAGTTACCCATTGCTGCGACTCTGCAGTTTAAATGTAGTAAGGGCTGAGCGGGCAGGTTTGCTCAGTCCCGGCTTGGACCAGATCCAGCAGCCATTACTCGTGGGGGGAGCTGGGACCCCCACGGACAGATGCTGAACTGGCAGCAGCTCTTGTTTCCAGGCTACTGCTGGAGCAGGCTCTGTTCGAGGTGTCCAGGGCTGGCTACGAACAGGAGCTGCTGCCAGAGCAGCCTCTGTTCACAGTGGCCGGGGGAGCCACCACGGACCGGGACTGCTCTACAGGATGTGGAGCAGCTTCTGCCTGCAGCAAGCCTGGAATGCAGTCATGTACCCAGACAGATCTCTTTGTGGGATCTAGCTGCTGAGTTGTACACTTTTTCAGGCAAGGACATTTTCTTACAATGTATTTGTACAATGAGATTCTGATTCAGATTAGGGCTTTTGGACATGAATAGTACAAACAGTAAATAATAATTAACAGTCATGGAACCCCTTATTATCTGATTTTCATGGGTGATGTTTTTAAAGGCCCCCAAACTATAACAGCTTACATAAAGTTCAGTACCATTGTACACACAACTAAGGCTACGTCTAGACTACAAGCCTCTTTCAAAAGAGGCTTTTTCGAAAGAATCTTTTGAAAAAGCCTCTTTCAAAAGACAGCATCTAGACTACAAACAGATTTTTTGAAAAAGTGAGCCGCTTTTTCAAAAGAGAGTCTAGACGGTCTCTTTCGAAAAAGCACAGTTTGCATTCAATAGCGCCTTTTTTCGAAAAAGTACTTTTGAAAAAAGGTGTTATTCCTTGTAAAATGAGGTTTACTGCTATCGAAAAACTGCCATGTTCTTTCGATTTACTTTCGAAAGAACGCGGCTGCAGTCTAGATGCAAGTGAAGTTTTTTCGAAAAAAGGCCACTTAAAAAAAAACAAAAAAACAGAAAAACAGAAAAAAACCAACCTGTAGTCTAGACAAACTGTTCTGTTTTGTTTTGCATCTTCTAGCCGTTGAATAATGTAATGTGTACATAAGAAGCTTGCCCTGTTCAGTTTGGGACTTTTGGACATGAATAGTACAAACAGTAAATAAAAATTAACAGTCATGGAACCCCCTATTATCTGATTGATTATCATGGGTGATGTTTTTAAATGCCCCAAAACTATAACACCTTGCACTGTTAAGATGATTGGTGCACTGCTTCTACAGTTAGTGGATTTCTCAAGGAACGTAGAATGATCTCAGAGCAGGTCAACCCAAATCTCCTTTGCTGCAGATTAACCTCATTGCTTCTTTTACTACCTTCAATGGAAACAGAGAACAGTTTCACTATCCTCTTTATTAGCGCTCTTAATATATTATCTGGTCCTCTCCCCCTCCCTGTCTCTTTTCTTAAGACTAAAAATGCCCAATTTTTGTAACATTTCTTCATAAGTCAGATTTTCTGATCCTTGTATCTTTTTTGTTGCTCTCTCCTCGAACTGTGGCATGGCACCCAAAACTAGACATAATACTCACACATGTTCTGAGTAGATTAGGAAAATTACCTCCTGTCTTTTACATACCACACTCCTGTGAATACATTCCAGAATATTAGTGTTTTATGCAACTGCTTGGCATTATTGGCATATTGAATTTGTCATCCATTATAAACCACAGATGTTTTTCAATTGTGCTATCACCGATCCAATTATTCCAAGTTTTGTATTTATCTGTTTCATTTTCCTTTCTAAGTGTAGTCCTTTGCACTTGTCTTTATTCAATTTCATTTTGTTAATTCCAGACCCATTCTCCAATTTTTCAAAGTTTTTCAATTCTAATCCTGTGCTTCAAATAGATTGCAACTCCTCACAGCTTGGTGTCACCTGCATATTTTATGAACATGCTCTGCACTTCATTATTCAAGCAAGTCATGAAATTATTGACTAGTACCAGACCCAAGACAGGCCCCTGTGGGACCTTACAAGATGCATCTTCCCAGTTTGACAGTGAACTATTTGAGAGTGGTTTTAATACCAATTACAGGTAGAACCTCTAAAAACCATTCATGGTCTGGCAGGACCATGGATGTTCCTGGTCCAGAGAGCCCTAGTGGCGGGGACTCAGGTAATAAGAGGGCCTGGCTGGGAGCCCTCCTGCAGGGCAGCATGGCTGGTGGCTGTAGACACAGGGCAGCTGTAAGTCTGGCAGCAGCCCGGCTGGATCTGGCAGCAGCCACAGGTTCATCAGCAGCTCGAGTCTAGTGGCAGTTGTGTGGCAGCTGCATGACATCATGGGCTACGTCGGAGGACAACCATGGGGCAGCCTGGACCAGATCCAGCAGCAGCTGTGTGGCAGCCACGGGGCCAGAAAGAGCCTAGGCCAGGGCTGGCAACAGCCATGGGGCCAGCAGCAGCCCAGCTGGTGCTGGCAGCAGCTGCAGGGCAGCCACAGGGCCAGCAGCCCAAGTGAGTTGCTGGCAAGGAGCCTGGCCAGGGCAGCAGTGGCCAGTCCAAAGGTCAACGGAAGGGTGGGGGGCTGCCAGCCTTCCAGGAGCAGAGTTGGGTAGGGGGTACGGATGTATACGAGTAGTCAAGATGGCTACTCAACTATTCGCATCCCCCCCTTGCTGCCTCTGTATCAGAGGCAGCAAGGGGGCTGGGAAGCAGCAGCCAGTGCTGGGGGGAGTGCGGTTCCTCATACCCCCACTCCACACTGCTACCTCTATCAGAGGTAGCAGTGGGAAGGGCAGGGGAGGCTGCCACGAAGCAGCCTCTGCCTGCAGCAGTTGGAGCTGACTGTGGACAGAGGCTGCTCCAGCAGTAGCCTGCGAACAGGGTTGGACAGTGACTGCTGAACACAGCGTGAGCCGGGACTGAGCAAGCCCAGTTCAGTCCCAGCTCACACCAGGTCCAGGAGCTACCCCTGCTGTGGCTCTGCAGTTTAAATGTAGAAGGAGCCGGGTTGCTTGCCCACCCGGCTCTTACTATATTTAAACTGCAGAGCCGCAGCAGGGGAATTCTTCCAGAGGCTTCCTCTCTTATTGACTAATTGTGTAGTTGATAGAAATTCTATTGTCTACACAATAAGCTATTTATGCTCTTCCTAACATACCTGGTGGAGGTACCAGAACTGACCTCCACTGGTTCTGCAAAATCTGCCTCCGGGACCAGACACATCCTGAGGACTAGGGATGTTCAACTTGTGTGCACCCAATTTATAATAATTTCACTTAGCCCAGTGTTCTGGCTGCCCTGGTTTGTTTATTTACTGGCGTCTGGCCACGGAGCCTCACGGCTCCCATGGCTCCGTTTTGTCCTTTGCAGCCAATGGGAGCTGCAGGAAACTGCGTGGGCCGGGTCACCACTTCCAGTGGCTCCCCTTAGCTGCAAAGGATGAAACAGAGCCAATGGGAGCCATGAGGCTTCGTAGCCGCGGCGCCGGTAAATAAACAAACTGGGGCAGCCAGTTAATGTGTTTCTGACAGTGATTCTGCGGAACACTTTCAGAAACACTGATCTAGACCACATTTCCTTAGTTACACAGATTTAAAATCTTTAGTCTTTTCTGTGAACTTGAAATGGCTTTTAAATTGAAATCTGCTCTACCCAATTTAAAATTTCCAAGGGTCTCATAAGAATTACTGTGCATGTCTGGATATATAACAAGCTGAGTTTTCTCAAAGGAAATACTGTGGAGTACTTTATTGTAAAATATTATCAAAATAAAATCAGTCACTGTAATTGTTACCTGTCATCATTTTACAAGATATAGATCTGATGTATGTGATTCAAAGACAATATTTATACATTACTTTCTTTAAAAGGATGCACATTTGTCACAAAAGAAAGGTTGCTGAATTCATTGCCAGTTAATGAACAGAACATATGCTGGTGGCGTACACATTCACACCATTAATACCAATCCCAAAACATTTCAACTCCAATCCTGTTTTACAAGATATAGTGGTAGTTTTAACAGTTATTTTAATCTTATTCAGCATTTAAGTTATAGCATAAAAAAAGAGAGGTTTAGATTAGAGTTCTATGAATTGTTTAGGTTGATATCTACCACGGTTGTATGTCTAATATTGGATGCCTAGAGATGGCTGAGATGGTTACTTCCTCAAGAGATTTTAATGTCCGTCAGACGTGTACTCTTCTTAGCACTGCTAATCTTTGTAAGTGAGAATGATACTGCCAGGAAAGGACTCCTCTCTCCCAGTTATGCAAGGTTGCATTGGAAGAGAAATTTGGCTCTTTCCATTTTGCTGCAGAAGGCAACAGGAGCTGTGAAAGGTCCTTCTCAGCAATACATCAGGGCAGTAGTGCCCCATAAACCCTAATTCTGAGTAACTAGAGACTCCTGAATGCAGTAAGTAGCTGGAGTTCCCTGAAGAGTCTGCGGAGTGATGGGGTGGGAAAGGAACTTTTCCAGTTTAAGGCACAGCTATGTCTCCACATGAATGTGGAGGAGTTGGTTCAGCATGGGTGCATAAGAACCCATCCTAGAATGGGTTTTCACAGAACCAGCATATGTGCTAATATTATTGCTCAAGTCTTAAGAGAAAAAATTCCAAATGAAATATACATTAACATATTTTGTGGGTTTGGCCTAACGTGTTTATTTTTTTAATAGCTTTTCCATTTCTGTTCGCTTCTTATATTATGTTCCCTTGAGAAACCATAGGATGTGTCCAACTTTTTCAATTCACCGGAATAAATGAGCCCAGTGTACGGGTACTGGCAGTTGGATTCATCCATAAAAATAAAGCATACAGGTCCTTGGCCCTTGAGAAATATCCCATTTACCATAAAAGTGCATGTCAGTAAGAATTTATCAGGGATTTGTTCCAGCCTTTATTTTCAAATATATAGTGGTGTTTAAATTACTTGCTATAACCATAAAGATATAAGTATGAATAAGAAAAACATTTTAGTGAGACACAGTCCAGTGGGAGTGGTAAGCAAGTGAAGTTTATTTATTTAATAGTGGATTGCAGTACAGAGGTGTGTTAATCGAAACCCTCACTCTGAACAAGTTTGAACTTAGT
The DNA here is from genome assembly GCA_030068395.1 of Apalone spinifera. Lineage (NCBI taxonomy): Eukaryota > Metazoa > Chordata > Testudines > Trionychidae > Apalone > Apalone spinifera. The sequence continues at coordinate 223,543,344 of CM057845.1, forward strand.
GTGTTCAAACTCCAGTCATAGAGCTTGATCTGAATTCTGCATATCACGGTGGATGTGTGTGTGAGATAAATAATTGGTCCCCAATTTTCTAATGAGCAAAACCACAATCATGAATGCTGAAAAACTGATCTGGAAAATATTTTAAATATACGTGAAGAGTTTTTTTGAGCAGAAGCTCTCTAATTCGCAAGCTAGCACCCTCATCCATAGGCCACTGGGACAATAAAGGAGCCAACAAGAGAAATGGATGTAAGGACAAGGAGACAAGAAGAAGCAGGATGTCTAAGTAACTGTCCAGAGGCATGCACAATTAGTAGTTTAGTTAACATAGATTCACTGAATGGTATGTTGCAAACGCATTGTATGCTGCTTTGAAAATATACCTTTATATATTGTTGTTAATTCCTTTACTGTGGCAAACTGATATATTTGTCACACACATATTTTAGTCTTAAAAATAAGTACTATTATACTGGCTGTCAAATGCTGCTTTTACACTAATACAAAGAGAAATTGACTTCAGGTAGAGCCTGTTGTCAAGTATAGAACCCTGCACAGGGAGGCAGACCTTTTCTGCTGGCTCTGACTGGCAGCCAAATCAGGTGGGTTGAACCCAGGTTATAAAAGTATTTGAGTGTTTTTCTGAGACAAAGAACTGAGAAGAGAGACAGAGGGGGCTCAGCAGGGAGCAGCTATAGGAACAGTTAAGCTCAGGAGCAAATTCTGTATAGTTTTGTTTGCTTGCTTGAAGTTATTTAATAAAGGAAACAAACTCTATCAACTCCATGATAGTGTATATGCATAAGGAATACAGTAGCAATCCATATACTGATATATGTCAGATTTTTTTTACTACCAACTAACTTCATTATTTTTAGTCCTTTGTCCAAGAAAGAATAAATCTTAATTTTCTATCAGAGGAGTGCAGTGTGCATACCTATTCTGTTACAGGCTGGCACAGCCTTACAAATAAAATGTGATTTCTGTCCCTGGGCAGAATTTTTATAACTGTATAGGCACAGCCCTGGTCTACCCTAGGAAGTTATTTCAAAATAACTCCCCTTATTTTAAAATAAGCAGCTGAGCATCCACGCTACCAAGCCCGTTATTTCGAAATAATGGGCTGGTTATTTCGAAATCTGTACTCCTGCTTTCCTCAGGGAATAACGCTTATTTCAAAATAGTTATTTCAAAATAGTGGTAGTGTGGATGCTCTGCTGCTGCTATTTTGAAATAATTACTCACCAGAGCAATTCGAAGTAATTATTCCCCAGTGCTTCATGGGGCTCTAAGTCGATGTACTGCATCCAGAATAATGGAGCCTGCCTCAGACAGTGCACAGAGCTGCATATATACCATACTGAGCAGCTACTGCATCTCCCATAGCCCAGACAGAAGAATATTCACAAGCATCATAACACTCTGACTTTAACTGGAGCAGAATTTGGACAATACCAACAGGTTCTGAAGCACCGCTGCCCCCTTTTTTCTTTTCAAAATAAATCAATAGCATGGTCTTATTTATATGGTGGTCAAACACTGGAATAAATTGCCCAGGGAGATTGTAGAATGTCCATCTCTGGAGATATTTAAGAGTAGGTTAGATAATGTCTATCAGGACAGTATTTGGTCCTGCCATGAGGGCAGGGGACTGGACTCAATGACCTCTCCA
>CM057845.1:223558531-223568997 GCA_030068395.1 Apalone spinifera
ATGACCTCTCGAGGTCCCTTCCAGTCCTAGTATTCTATGATTCTATGATAATATTCCTTCAAATACCTTTGGGCTGTGTCTAGACTGGCCAGTTTTTGCGGAAAATCAGCCGCTTTTCTGCAAAACCTGGCCAGCTGTCTACACTGGCTGCTTGAATTTCCGCAAGAACACTGACTTCCTACTGTAGGAAATCAGTGCTTCGTGCAGAAATACTTTGCCCTTCCCATTCGGGCAAAAGTCCCTTTTGCGCCAATCATTTGCGCAAAAGGGCCAGTGTAGACAGGACAGCATTGTTTTGCGCAAAAAAGCCCCGATCGCGAAAATGGCGATTGGGGCTTTTTAGCGCAAAAGTGCATCTAGTTTGGCACGGACGCTTTTCCGCAAAAAATGCTTTTGTGGAAAAAGAGCCATTCTAGACGCTCTTTTTCCGAAAATGCTTTTAACGGAAAACTTTTCCGTTAAAAGCATTTCCGGAAAATCATGCCAGTGTAGACGTAGCCTTGATGTTTGGATGTGGGTTCAAGCCCATTTTTAGTTTGGCTCCTGAAAAACAAAAACCTTACACATAAGATTTTACATATAATATAAAACCAAAAGTCTAATTTAGTGTTTTCATACACTGATATTGCATGATATTTTAAACACCAATTTTGTAGGCCATTAGTTAATGATATGGGTTAGTGAATATTTTAGAAACAATGTAAAATGATAGCTACTTGATTTAGAAAAATTAGCTACTGAGCAATGTTTAGCTCAACAAGCCACAAGGATTTTTAAAGATGTTAATGTGCATATGTATGGAAGCCACATTGACAGTTGGCTGTAATGATTCAAAATAATATAGCTTGTCAGTTCAGTAGTCCTTGAACCACTGCAGTCTATCAGGGAAATAATCTGTGTTACTTTGACTCATTAGAAGTGTATTTACATAAGCTGCTGTTTGAAAATTCCTTTACATTTATAATGCTCTCCCCACTCAATTTTCCACACATTTGGGATCAAGAGAGGTAGGGAGCTGTGAAATTATCATTAGAAAACAAAAGAAAAAAACAAAACCATGTTATTAAATCTGACAGAAGTAAAATCTTGAAGTATCAAAACTTAAAACTAAAATGATCCCTGTTTCACATGTTCCCTAGGTATTAAAGGAGCTTTATGTTAGTTGATTGAAATTTCAGTATGTAGGCCCAAAGGAACAATTTAAAAATCAATGTTCTCTTTTACATCCAATTTACATGCTTTGCATAGATTGTCACAATTTCCATTGTCATTAAAGCATATTTTTTCTGTGGCATTGATTTTAAATTGTCCATTTTTAACAAAACACAAAGTAAAGTTCCAGTAGTAGTCCCTTCATTATCAGCTTTTTGGGTTGCCAACCCTCCAAGACTGTTCCGGAGTCTCTGGAATTAAAGCTTTATTGATTATGCCAGTGGTTCCCAACCTTTTTTATATGAGGACCGGCAAGCACACACAGAAACTTTTGGTGGACAGGTAACATTTTATTTGCATATTCATTATGAATTTGCAAACATGCAAACAGAAGGTTTCCAGTTTGCCAAAATATTTACTTCAGCCCCAGGCCCTTCATACACTCCAACCCTGACTCCTGCATTTCCCTTCCCATATTATCTTATTCAGCCCCAGCCTCTAAACCAGCTGCTGGCTGGGCAGAGCAGGCCCTACCCCACAGGTCCCTGCCCTCCCACAACATAGCTGCAGCAGGCCCCAGCCCCCCTGCTATGTGGCCGTGGCAGGCCCTGCCCCCTGCCAGATCACTCTCCCGCTGCCCCCCCTCCCCTCGCCAAGTGGCCACAGCAGGTCTGCCCCCCTGCCAAATGGCTGCATCAGGACCTGGCCCAGTCACTCCCACCATGGCAGGTCCTGGTCCACCACAGGGCCGTGGCAGATCCCAGCCCTCCCTGCCATGCAGCCGCGGCGATTCCCCTCCCCACCACGCAATGGTGGTAGGTCCCAGCCTGCTACGTGACTGTGGCAGATCCATGCCGCATGGCCATGACAGGTCCCCCCCTCCATCACATGGCAGGCCCTAGCCCCCCTGCCAGAGCAGGCCCCCACTACATGGCAGGCCTCAGCCCCCCTTCCACACAGCAGGCCCCAACTCCCTGCTGGAGCAGGCCCCGGCTCCCCCACACAGCAGGCCCTGGCTGCCGGAGCAGGCCCCGGCCCCAAGAGCAGGCTCCCTGCCATGTGGCTGCGGCAGCTCCCAGCCTCCCCACCAGAGCAGGTCCTAGCCAACCACCATGCAGCCTCAGCTGCCCCACCCCCCCATGCCACAGCCACTCTTCACATGGCCCCACCATCCGGGCTGCGTAATAGCTGCTGGAGCTGGACCGGGGCCATGGTGAGGCTGCCCCAGTAGGGACAGCCTCACCCTTGCCCCGGCTCCAGCCGCAGCACACTTGGCCGCTTGTCACCTCACACTCAGCCTGCTTCTATGTGGGGTAGGGGGTGGCAAGGGAATTCCTTTATGAGGAACCCTAATCAAAAGCTGGGGCCATAGCCTGGCAATGTGCCACCGCCTGGCAGGTAGGGATTCATGGCCCACCAACCGGTCCAGGAATAGGTCCAACCAAAATTGGCAACCCTATCACTTATACATAAATACAGCACTGTTCTACTTGTTAATCTGATTTAAAAACAATGCTAAGTTGTGACTGAACCACAGAGTTCAATATCTTTTACTGGTATAATGTGTCAAGCTTCAGAAATATTAGGTTCACTGATATGCTGCTGCTGCTGCTGCTGCTGCTGCCGTTTTTCTGGCATATTGTCCCCAGGGGCAAATGAGCAACTCACACTACCATGTCTCCTGGTAGCTTTGTATCAGTGCAATTAATTCTCATCTGAAATCCTTTCACATACTGTCAGCATAGAAAAAGCAGATATGCCAAAGGATTTTAAGTGGCGCTGAGTTGGCAAAATGATGAGTGGAAAGGTTAAAATACATGCAGTATGGTATATTAACTTATAATTGTAATAAACCCTAAACATCACTCAGAGTGTGTCTAGACTACAGGGTTTTTTCAAAAAAAGCAGCCTTTTTTTGAAAAAAATTCCCCGGTGTCTAGACTGCTGCCGCATTCTTTCAAAAGTAAATCGAAAATGCGGCAGTTTTTTTGACCGCGGAAAACCCCATTTTACGATGAAGAACACGTTTTTTCAAAAGTGCTCTTCCAAAAAAAGGCGCTATGTAATGCAAACTGTGCTTTTTCGAATGAGAGCATCCAGACTGCCTGGGTGCTCTCTTTCAAAAAAGCGGCTTGCTTTTTCGAAAGTACTGGTTGTAGTCTAGACGCTCTTTTTCGAAAGAGGCTAGCAGTCTAAACATAGCATCTGTTACCAGATGTGCCCTGTAACAATGGACAGTTAAATAAATCAGAGACGACCTTTAACCACAGAGCAGTGTATCTGTACCAAACTGAGAAAATCCTGATTGTCCTTCTTAGCTGCACAGAAGACCTAATGTCAATGAAGACAAAGGAATCATGCTAAGATAATGATAAGGTAATGCTCCAAAGAGTCAGAATGTATGCTGTATTATATTGGGTTTTTTAGCTGTTAATATCAGATCTGATGGTTAGATTCAGGAGCCAGGAACTGGAACCAAAGTCAGAGTCAAGAGTTAAGCCAAGGGTCTGAACTGGAGCCAGATTCAGCTGCCAAGCCAAAGATGAGAGCTGAAGACAAGGTAAATAGTCAATTCAGGATTTAGGGTGTAGTTGGAGTCAGGTGATAGGAGCAGAGACCTGGAGCATGGCAAGAAAGCAGGTATAGTCAGGGGTCTGGGATAAGGAGAGCAAGAACAGGCAGGAAGACCATCAGGCAAGTAGGCAATGTCTATACAGGCAGCTAACCAAAGATTCCTCTAGTTGCTCAGACAACTTCATATGACTTTTTCTCAGCCAATTGGTAGGGCTGGAAGTCTCCTCTAAGTCAGGGGCTTTGTGGACAAGGCCCTTTGAAAACTAGAGCTGCACTGGTACTCTCTTCCAGTTAGTTATGTATGGGGCTGCGTGGTAGCTAAGGTCTGAGAACCACTGAGGGCCAGGCCCATGAGCCCTCATCAAAATGCAGTATTAGTTTATGATTCAAGACATGTATATTATTTGAAATTTCTAAAACTGACTCTTGCTTTTTGGCCTTATCTTGCTGCCTGAATTCCTATACCATTTCTATTCCTATAAAGACGTCAGCACACACCGTCAAAGCGGAGATAATAATGAGTTTCCTCATTATTCTAGTCACATTGTCACTTTATGCTAAGTTACACACAGACTTTCACTGCCATCCAAGAAACCTGCAAATGCTTATTTGAGTTCTCATTTATAGTAGTAGTAATTTTAAACTGGCTTCATTAACAGACCCATAAGTCTGCCTCTTAGTAGGTTAATCCATCACATTCATATAGAATCATAGAATACTAGAGCTGGAAGGGACCTTGAGAGATCATCAAGTCCAGTCCCCTGCATTCACGGCAGGACCAAGCACCATCTAATCTCTGACAGATGTCTATCCAACCGGCTCTTAAATATCTCCAGTAATGGAGATTCCACAACCTCCCTAGGCAATTTATTCCAGTGTTTAACTACCTTGACAGGAAGTTTTTACTAATGTCCAATCTAAACCTCCCTTGCTGCAATTTAAGCCCATTGCTTCTTGTCTTATCAGAGGCCAAGGAGAACAATTTTTCTTCCTCCTCCTTGTGATGCCCTTTTCGATACTTGAAAACTGCTATCACGTCTCCTCTCAGTTTTCTCTTTTTCTAAACTAAACAAGCCCAGTTCTTTCCCTCATAGCTCATGTTCTCTGGACCTTTAATCATTTTTGTTCTCTTCTCTGGACTTTCTCCAATTTCTCCACATCTTTCTTGAAATGTGGTGCTCAGAATTGGACATAATACTCCAGGCCTAATCAGCACAGAGCAGAACGGAAGAATGACTTCTCATGTCTTCCTCACAACACTTCTGTTAATGCATCCCAGAATCATGTTTGCTTTTTTAGCAACAATGTCACACTGTTGACTCATATTTAGCTTGTGCTCCACTGTAGGGATGTTTATTTACTAACTGAGTAATCGATAGATTTTTTATCGACTACTTGATTAGTCGATAAGGGTAGGCAGTTACAGTGCTCTGTCTAGGTCGCGCTGGTTCACAGCATAGACTCCCCAGCTCCTGCTCTGCATTTTACAGCACAGGGAAACAAGCGTGCAGAGACACTGACTCGGTCTCTGTTCCATGAGTTTATCATCACTGAGCATAACATATACCCTTCCTCCCCAACTGCCACTCTGCATTTTACAGTACAGAGAAGGGTCAGTCCCTGCTCTGCGGGTCTCTTAATAAAAGACTTCCCTATGCTGTAAAATCCAGAATGGAAGCTGGAAGGGGAGAGGATTGTGTGCTGACTCATAAGAGACCCACAGGGCAGGGACTGTTCCAGAATCTCTATGAGTGGGCTTCTTTGTGCTGTAAAATGCAGAGCAGCAACTGGGGGGAGGTGGAGATGTGACTAGTCGATAGTGCTAACCGATAAGTTCCTGCTTATCGGTTACTCAACTAATTGCTAACATCCCTAGTCCACTATGACCCCTAGATACCTTTCTGCAGTATTCCTTCCTAGATAAAACAAAAGACAGGACTATGCAGCACTTTAAAGACTAACAAGATGGTGTATTAGGTGATGAGCTTTGTGGGCCAGATCCACTTCCTCAGATCAATATGTGGAAGAAAATTGGCACACCCATATATACCAAAGTGATACAATCAAAAAAAAGTGAACACACATAAAATTGACGAATCAGATATAAAAACAGAGGAGGGTTGAGGGGGAAAGGTTAGTATCTGTGAGGTAATGACTTTAGGGGTGATAATTAGGGAAGCTATCTTTGTAATGGGTGAGATAATTAGCATCTTTGTTAAGACCCATACGTAAAGTGTCAAATTCAAGCATGAATGACAGTTCTGAGTTCTGACAGTTCATGCTTAAATTTGACACTTTATGTATGGGTCTTAACAAAGATGCTAATTATCTCACCCATTACAAAGATAGCTTCTCCAATTATCACCCCTAATGTCAATATCTCTCAGACACTAACCTTCCCCTCTCAGCCCTCCTCTCTTCTTATATCTGATTCATCAGTTTTATATGTGTTCACTTTTTTTTTATTGTTATCACTTTGGTATATATGGTTGTGCCAATTTTCTTCCACATATTGATCTGAGGAAGTGGATCTGGCCCACGAAAGCTCATCACCTAATAAACCATCTTGTTAGTCTTTAAAGTGCTGCATAGTCCTGTCTTTTGTTTCAGCTAGACCAGACTAACACGGCTGCATCTCTATCACCTTCCTAGATAGTCACTTCCCATTCTGTATGTGTGAAACGGATTGTTCCTTCCTAAGTAGAGCACTTTGCATTTGTCCTTATTAAACTTCATCCTGTTTACCTCAGACCATTTCTCTAGTTTGTCCAGATCATTTTGAATTATGACCCTATCCTCCAAAGCGCTTGCAACCCCTCTCAGCTTGGTATCATCTGCAAACTTAATAAGCGTACTCTCTATCATCAACCACCAAGGGCTAAACGCCCATTGGTGTCCAATGCCTCTCTCACTATTTCCTTCCATCTTTCCCTGTCCAGTGCAGAGTGGCTTAGTTTCTGTAGACTAGCTCTGCACCAATACATTATATCATCTACACATTCTCTGTGGGGTCTGCCTCTTCTATTCGGACCATCCATTATGCCGAATACCAGGGCCTTAACTTTTCGCTTGTCGTTCATTCTGCAGGTATGCCCGAATAGCTGTAACTTCCATTGTATAACCTTCTGCCGTAGGTTCTCTTTCGGATGTATCTTTCTATATAATTCCTCATTCTTCCTGCATCCATCCTATTCTCAGGATCTTTCTATAACAACTCCTCTCGAACGCCAATATCCTTCTCTTTGAATCTTTTGTTATCACCCATGTCTCATGTGAGACATGGGTGATAACGAAAGATGCACACATTTTCAAGAGGCTCAGCTTCATGTGCTAAATACACACGTTTTCAAGATGCTTAGCTTCTTTCCTAAGCTAATCGCTTTACTTTTCCAGATCTTATCCATCACCTTCAAACTTGCTCTTGCTTTCGCTATTCTAGTCGCTATTTTATTTTCATAGTCTAGATCATACGTCATGTTGTTCTCCAAATATGTGAACTTCTCTATGTTCTCTAGTTCGATCCCATCTACACTGATCTTCCTTCCTATTTCCTTATCTCCAAATACCATTGTCTTTGTTTTATCGATTTTCATAATCGGTCCATACTGCTTCCCGTCCTCAGTTAGTACCTGCACTGTTCTCTCTAGTTTCTCTTCATCTTCCTCGATGATAACTATATTATCTGTGAACCTCAAGTTGTTAATTCTCATCCTATGCACTGATATCCCTTCTACCTCTTTCTTGATCTTGTCCATCTCTCTCTCTAGGTGCGTGATGAAGATACTGGCGATATTGGATCTCCTTGTCTCGTACCTCTACTCACTCTAAACCAACTTCCCAACTCTCTGCACGTTCTCATCGCTGCCTCTGTGTTATTGTTGATATCCTTCAACAACCATATCAGTCTGCTATCCATTCTGTACGACTCCACCATCGCCCAAGTCACATTCTGATCTATACTGTCAAATGCCTTCTGAAAATGACAAAGCAGTTGTAGATGTTCTTGTTCTTTCACTGAGCTTTCTCTGCTATCAATCTTAGTGCCAATATCTGCTGTATGGTACTTCTATCTTTCCTGAATTCCCCTTGGTCATCCGCTAGATGTTTTTCTATCTGCGATCGCAATCTCAACATCAGTATCAGCAGCAGCACCTTGCTTAGATGACTCGTTAAGGCAATAGTTCTGTAGTTCTTGCACTCCAACACGCTTCCTTTCTTGTGTATGCCATCATCTAAATCATTGATGAAGATACTGAACAGATATGGTCCCAAACAAGACCCCTGAAGAAACCTACTTGTTATGCCCTTCCAGCAGGATTGTGAACCATTAATAACTACTCTCTCAGAATGGTTATCCAGCCAGCTATGCACCCACTTTATAGTAGCCCCATCTAGGTTGTATTTCCCTAGTTTATTGATAAGAAGGTCATGTGACACTGTATCAAATGCTTTACTAAAGTCTAGGTATACCTCATCCATGGCTTCTCCCTTATCCACAAGACTCGTTATCCTATCAAAGAAAGCTATCACATCGGTTGACATGGTTTAGTCCTTACAAATCCATGCTGGCTGTTGCCTATCACCTTATTATCTTCCAGTTGTTTGCAGATGAATTCCTTAATTACTTGCTCCATTATCTTCTCTGGCACAGAAGTTAAGCTGACTGATCTATAGTTTCCTGGGTTGTTCGTATTTCCCTTTTTATAGATGGCCACTATATTTGCCCTTTTCCAGTCTTCTGGACTCTCTCCCAACTTCCATGACTTTTCAAAGATGATAACTAAAGACTCACATGCTTCCTCTATCAGCTCCTTGAGTATTCTAGGATGTATTTCACCAGGCCCTAGTGACTTGGAGAGGTCTAACTTTTCTAACTAATTTTTAACTTGTTCTTTTTTATTTTATTTTATTTTTATTTTATTTTAACTTCTAAAACCTACCCAATTCCCACTAGCATTCGCTATGTTAGGAATCCAATCACCATCAATCCTCCTGACAGAAATGAAAACAAATAAGTTGTTAAGCACTTATGCCATTTTCAAGTTTCTTGTTGTTTCTCCCTCTTCACTGAGCAGTGGGCCTACCCTGTCCTTGGTCTTCCTTTTGCTTCTAATATATCTGTAGAATGTCTTCTTGTTACACAGCCTCTTTCCCTTGTCACACACTGCCTTTACCCAGGACAAACCAAATCAGAATTCTTAGGAAATCATCTCAGATTCATGAGACAGTGGTTGTAGAAGACTTGATTTAAACAAGACACATAAGAGTGGCTGGATTTCTCAAAAGATCATTTTAATTTTGGTGTAGCACACCCAACATAAATAAACGGTGTACATAACTCTTCCTCTTCACTCAGTTACTTGATTTTCCCTGATAAAGAATCTCTCAAAATGAGCGTTGTACATCACCATTTACGCTTCCGAGGTAGTGAGAGTACCATAGAAAGCCAGCAGAGAGGACCATGCTGAACCATTGGAAATGATGGATGGTTTCTGTATACCAATTTTTCTGGGCATGGTGCCCCTTCTCCTTCCTCTCTCCCTCCCTGTGCCCAGAACAAAATGGTGGCAGAGAAGAGATCTATCTATCAATGCATCCCATCGTTGTCCTCTCCCTGGGATTTATTCAAGGATCCAAGTTCCATGAGAGGTATTAGACCAACTACATTTTGATTTTTGTTTTTAACTCTGTGTGCCAAAGAAAACATGTCTCAGCTCTAGGACAGATAGCAGTCACTTGTGGACCTGTAACAACTTTTCTGAGCATTAAAATGTCATGTCTTTAAATCCCTGCATTTTGCAACCCTGCAGGAATTACTGGCTGCTGGAAAGAAGGGAGTTCCAAATGTTCACTCAGCCACTATTAGCCAATAAGGACTTTAATAGTGTGCATTTTTAAACATGGAAAAGCTATTTTAAAATCATGTTTAGAGAGCACTGTACAGTTTGAGAGCAACTAAAGTACCTCAGATTGGTAGAGAAATAAAAAACAAACATAGTCCCAATAAAATAACATTTTAAACTTTCTAAAACATTTCTAAATTGTTTCTTTCTGCAAGGCCTGTTCCACATATCAGCCATTTTAGCAGTATTTGTTTTATGATGTTCCAAATAACTCATCCATGGATTAGTCAATTGTGAGTAACATTCCAAACTCCTGCATATTACACAGCACTCATATATTCCTTGGATAACATATTCATGCTTTTAAACTGTACCAATCTGTATACGACTTCCCTGCAGCATTGGCCATGTGCTTTTTATCCTTTATATATATATTGTATAATGGAGTAAAGTTCACTTATGCTTGAGGAAACAAGAAGGTTAATGAAACATAAAAATTGAATATTTTTCCATTATTAAGCTCTCCGGGAATCAAGCAGAGATGAGCTGAAAATTTGTAATACATCTTAATTTAATGCTGTTTATTTTGTACATTTTTTTTTTTACCAGAAAGCTTTCAGCTTCAAGGAGATATATATAGCATAGTATAAAATGTCTGGAATGAGATCTATGACCCAGATAATTCTCTCCCCATGAACATAAACATTGGGACTATACCGCCTCCACACTGTGTAAATACACACACACACACCTGTGGTATGTTAATATACTTAAATGACAGATGACATCAAAATTACTGTGGAGTACTAGGGGCTTAATCCATCTATAGATGACAATAGCATCTTGTCAAGTATCAGAGGGGTAGCCATGTTAGTCTGAATCTGCAAAAGCGGCGAG
>CM057845.1:223574204-223587921 GCA_030068395.1 Apalone spinifera
TTTCTCAGACTGGGCCAGGGCCTCCAGTTCTTCCTGTTTGTTGCCCAGGCTTCCACATTAGTGTACAAACACCTCAGGTAACCAGTTGATCGCCCTATCGTCTCCATTTGAAACAGGGGTCCTCCTTTCTTGCTCGTTCCTCTCTGTATTTCTTCCTGGTATCCAACTTTCCCACTCTCCTCAGGGTTTTGGTCACCATCCCCCGACAAAGCTAGTTTAAAGCCGTCCTCACTAGGTTTGCAAGCCTGCCTGCGAAGATGCCCCTTCCTCTCTTCGTTAGGTAGATCCCATCTCTTCCTAACAATCCTCATGCCCGGAACAAAGTCCTATGGTCAAAGAAACCAAAGCCCTCTCTGCGACACCACCTGCGCAACCACGCATTTACTTCCTCAATTCGATGATCCCTGCCCAGTCCTTTCCCTTCAACAGGGAGAATGGACGAGAACACCACTTGCGCTCCCAATTCTTGGATCCTTCTTCCCAGCACTACATAATCCGCAGTCACCCGCTCAAGGTCATTCTTGGCTGTATCATTAGTTCCCACGTGGAGAAGCAGGAAGGGGCAGCGATCAGTTGGTAAGCCTCTCGGTCACATCCTGAATGCGAGCTCCCGGTAAGCAGCATACCTCTTGAGATTCCAGGTCCGGATGGCAGAAGGATGGCTCAGTCCCTCTTAGGAGGGAGTCCCCAACCACCACCACCCATCGTTTTCTTTTGGGGGTGGTGGCCATGGAACCCCCATCCCTAGGACTATGCATCCCATGCCTTCCAGTAGATGGTGTTCCCTTGCGGTTTCTTCCTTGTGAGATCCCTTCCAAAGCATTCAGCACTGCAGAGCCTGTGGAGAGAGCCTGAAAGCAATTACTTACCTCTATAGCATTGGAGGATTCCTATGCTGGCCTTTTTCCCCTTCTAGAAGTTACATGCTGCCAGTTCTCTTCCTGGCCACGTACTGCCCTCTCTGGCTCTTCCGCCTGCCGTGCTTGAAGGATTAAACATTGCCTTCTATCGAGGATGTCTTCATCCTCTCTGATCGAGCGTAGGGTCGACACTTGGGCTTCCAGCCCTGTAATTTTTTCTTCCAAAATGGTGACCAGCTTGCACTTAGTGCAGATGAAATCCGATCTTTCTTCCGGGAGGAAGACAAACATGGCACACTTCGTGCAGGTAACAACAGAAGAACCATCACCATCCATCCCTGCTGTCCTGGAGAAGGGATTTGAAAAGAAAGGCAAGAGAACCTCACCCCCTTCCCTTCCAAACTCACTCTCTAAACTCCCTGTTAGCACTCACCTGTTCGCAAGCTCCTTGGTTGCTTGCCCCAGGAGCCTTATAAAGCCCTGGACTGCCTGAAAGTCCCTCCCCCTACCAAGGCTCAGGCAATCAGCAGAGGCTTCTAGAATTCAAGCTTTAATTAGAAGCCAACAGTTTCCACCTGCCAATCACAGCCAATCACAGCACACACTCCATGAAGGGGAGGGAGAGGGCAAAGGGGAAGTGAGAGAAACAAAAACAACAACAAAAAAAGCTTTACTCACCAACACGGGAAAAAAACAAACAACAAAAGAACACACACCAACCCTTACTCACAAACACAAGCTCAGCACACAGCAAGAAAGGCCCAAACACAACACACACTTCCCTCAAGAGTCCTGTATCTGCTTCTCCTCTACCTGGAGAACTCCCTCTCTAAAGCCTCACTCAAAAACACAGATGTAAAGGCTGTGTTTACTTGGGAGGCTGACCCAAGTGTGTCCAGAGAGACACTGTTAATAACAAAGACATAACCTTGTAGGTTGGACCTGCCTGGTCCAGCATCCTCAGGACCTGACCCATCCTGAATTAGGGGATTTACTGGACTGGAGAGGTCCCCTGTCATTGGCCTCCCAGCCTCACCCTCTTTCCCCCACCCCCACTGCCAGCTGCTTCTGGCCTGTGCCTGGTGCCATTGTCCCAGGCTCAGGCTCTGGCCCTCTACCTACTCCCACTAGGCTCCAGCTGTTGGGGTAGAGTCCCATGCTCCCATGGGCCCTTCCTCCACACTCCCAGTGTTGCCACCAGACCTCCCTATTCTGGGCTCTGTGGTCTGGCAGGACCAGAGAGTTCAGGTTTAGGGAGGTACAACCTGTACTTGCTTTACAGTAAATTTTAACCTATATTAGGAGCCTCAAATTAAAAATTATATCCATGCAGAGAGATCAGGTACTTTGAAACAATTACTTTTTCCCACAAGGGAAAAAGAACCAGCTTATGCTTACTAATGACAGTGAGCTGGAAGACTTCTCTATTTTGAAAATATGAGAGAGTTCAGTAGGCACTCATACCTGGCTGACAAGCTTGTGAAGGGTAATTCGATCAGGTGAAAGAGGCGGCACTGTTTGCAACTGTATCCACATTGGGCTTAAAATTGGGTTTGGAATTTTGGCATGAAGATGAACCACATATACATTTCAGATTCATGTTCAACAGTTCCAAACACTTGTGAGCCATCACATCAAGAGTTTGCCCTTTAATTATGGTGATGATTATTTATGATTTGTTGAATTTGCTGTTATTGAACTCTGCCCAACTGCACAAAGCATTGATTATTACAGTTCTGACTTATTTTATAATCTAAATCAGATACAGGCAACCAGTCTCCACAAAGTCATATTTTCCATGTCAAATCTATAAGTTAAAAGATATTTTTGTTGAGAAAAGAACCTGTGCATGGTAGGTGCATCCTGTTTTCTCTCTCTTCCCTGAACAAGATCTACAGAGCTTCTTTAAACACTGCAGAACAACTGGTGGGTGAATATAAACAACCCACCCATTTGGGAAGTTGTTCTGACTGCGCTCTACAATGGAGGTGGGGTGACCACACATGATAATAGGAAACCTAAGCTATTCACCAACCTTATTCCCTTGAGAATAGGGTGTCTTTGGCTCAGGGAGTACTATTGTCATGATCGGCTGGCAGCTTTATTTTAAAGCTGTCATCTGGTTTTTGTACCTTTGAACCTGGGATCCACTTGAACATTCAGACTATGTCTAGACTGCAGGTTTCTTTTGAAAGAAGCTTTTCCGGAAGAGATCTTCCGGGAAAACTTCTTCCGAAAGTGAGCATCCACATTGTCAAAGTGCATTGAAAAAGCAATCTGCTTTTTCGAAAGATAGTGTCCATTCAGTGAGGATGCTCTCTCATTTCAGCTCTGATTACTATGGATGGATTGGCCACCAGAGCACCTTTTCTTTTTCCTCTTATTTCACAAGAACTCCCTCTTCCCCATCCACACATGCCTTTTTCCAAAAGAACTCTTTCAGAAAAAGGACTCTTCCTCATAGAATAAGGATTACCAATGTCAGAAAAACCCCTCTGTTCTTTTGATTTTCTTTTGAAAGAATGCAATTGCAGTATGGACGTAAGTGAAGTTTTTCAGAAAAACGACCTTTTCTGAAACAACTCTGTAGTTTAGACATACCCTCAGTGTTTTCCTAGCTGTCAAACAGCCAGCAAGACCCCACAGGAGTCTGTATATTTTAGATTACTAGAATTTAAAAGATGGAAGCAGATTTTTTTCTGGGCACTTAACATGCTAAATTTGGTGACAAGTTGCAGTCATTTGTATGGTTTGACTTCTCTGAAAGTTGAGTCTGTGATGGGTTTTACATTTACACTGTACCAAAGTGAGATTCTTGTATTGTTTGATACAGGAACTGACCTCGCATTCTTCACACACACAAATCTTCTGCTAACTTAAGGGCAGATTTGGATGCATAGCGAATGCAAAATCTGTCTCAAAGTGACACTGGTTTATGACTTAGCATCAAGATAGAATTAAAGGGTGAAACCTTATTTAGCAAGGCATGATAATTAATATGTCAAATGATGAGCAGTTGTCAGATCTATCCTGCAATAATTTTAAATTATTTCTTTTTTAAATTCTGTGTTTGGGAACATGGATTTATTTCCAGAAGAAATGTGTGCCATATAGTTTTATGCACCACCATTGCTGTTAATGCTAACTAGAGGAATATAACATGTTTCAGGTTTAAGAGCAACTTTAACTGTTAAATTGATTGTCTAGTTCTTACATCTGAGAAGCAGTATAGAACAAATTTTGTCTGATGACCTCTTTGCCTACATTCCTTTTGCAGATATTAACTATAAAACTAGTGAGATATGATCTAGTACTCAAGTGTGCCTCTTTGGCTTCATGTACTTGCCTTCTCTAATACTTCTGCACAGCTCTCCATCCCTGTGAGAGGATCTTCCTGTAAATCCTGCAGGGTGAGAAAGCAGGCTTAGGAAACATCACCTCATTGTCACATGGATAGAAAGATATGAATTTTCTGTCCTTTAGTCTTTCAGGTAATCAGGAATTTGAGACACAAAATGACAGATTAGCAAGACAAAAATTTTGAATGAGAAAACATCAGATGAAGAGCGGAAATGCCTTTCTCAAAAGATTTACTCTGCAATCAGTTAAATAAATAAGGAAATGCTGTCTATAATCTGGAGATGCATGAGGCTTTCTATAATAATGCTATAAAAGTTTTTTATTTTAGAGAAAAATCTTTGAAAACAGATATTAAATGTGTCATTTAATCCACTGAAGTTCTTTTTATTTGTATATTATTTTAGTATTATATTTCTTCATCATATTTGAGCATTTGTTTAACCAGGAAACAAATCAATGCCTGGTCAATAGCATATTTATTTTTAGAGTAGTTGGTCTTGATTTAGGAAAAGGATCTGCATGGGTGGACGCTATCACCTATGCAGAGTTCCACTGGTGTCAAGAGAGTCTACATGGGGTGCAATGACCTTCTTGATCAAGCCTGTGGACTTCAGTCTGAGGAACAATTAAATGTGAAGATGTTCATTCACTTGAATAGTTCCATTGAGTTCAGTAGGAATACTCATTGTAATAAGTAAATATGCGCAGTAGCCAGTGTTTGCAGGATCAGGCCTCATGTGTAATAGTTAAATGGGTTTGTAAGCCTGCCACTTTTGTAATTGGAACTGTGTGTGTGTGTGTGTGTGTGTGTGTGTGTGTGTGTGTGTGTGTGTGTGTGTGTGTGTGTGTGTGAGAACAAACACATAATACAGTTACAAATATGCCTTCTAAACACAGGGGTCGTAAGTCAATATTTCCTAACAAGTAGCACAGAATGATATGATACGACTCTGCAATTTTCTCCTCTATTGAGAATAAGAAATAACTAGTAACTCTGTTACCTATTGGCAATTGTTGATTTTTAAAAGGTGAATACCATTCCACAAAGTAGTAATAATTCTGATGCTGATGACCTTGTCTCGTCCTTTGATTTTATTGGTGAGCAACATCTATCCTTTTTAAATTGAATGACTGGATGAAAAGTGCCACTGCTGGTGCGTTTACTGTCTATTTAATGAACAATCCCATTATAAAAGCTGAAGACAATGCAGTCCAAGATTCAGGGATTTTTTTTGTTCCTGTTCATCAGAGAAAATATTATCTCAGTGTCAGAATTCCTACGTGGCAGGCAGCACAAGGAGTTGCTTAACAACCATCCATCAAAGAGGGAATCCTTTAGAGCCAGAGAGTGTAGATTAAAGGCAAGAAATTTCAGACAAGGGCTTATCTAAAGGATGGGGAATTGCCTTGAGCTGCCATCCATCGAATGTGAATACCTTGCATTGCCTGGTAATCTAGAATATGTAGTTGACTAGAAACCAGGTTTTTTGTTTCTACATATCACTGAAGAATAAGTTGAATTATCACAACAGTCTAAAGACAATAGACATTTTCAGAGGGTTAATTCTTTTGAAAATTCTAGTATCTAGTCTGTTTCATACAGTCACAGATAAAAGTGGGATTTATGGCAAAGTCATTATTGCTGATTTTTTTTTTTTAACTCATCCTGTAAAACAGTAAACAAGTAAAATTGAAGCTTGTCTTATCGTTGCCATCACGGTATAATATAAGAGTCGAAGGCCCAGCTTTGAATTCCAAACCTGTATGATGTCACATTACTGTCTATATTTTAAAATCTGTTATTCTATCTACATAAGTTGAATTAAGCAAAATGTTTTACAACATCACTAATAACTGCAGTGCAGATCATCATTAGTCACAGCTATATTCTTATGTAGCTATAATCTTGTGGTCATGCTGAATACCACAGTTAGCTGCTGTGAATGCTTTGCAAAGTGCTGGGTTTGCAAGATCTGCTGGTTTCAAAGACAAGTTAAGTTCAACAGACTACTCAGTAAATCAGAGACACAATGTAGGTGAAAGAATATCTTTTATTGGACCACATTTTGTTGTTGGAAAAGACCCAAAGACTTTATGTACCTTTTTCAGAACTGGAGAGCTCTGTGAAGCTTGGAAGCTTGTCTCTCCCAGAATTTGTCCAGTAAAAGATCTCACCCACTTTTGTTCTTTCATAGTCTGGAACAGATATGGCAATAAATGTCACAATACCCAATAAATGTCTCTTCTTTTTCTGACTTCTCTCATCCAACAGTAGCAAATTTAGTTTACCCATTTTTTTTTTTTGGTTAAAAGGGTACTTTTCACTATAGCTAGTTACTGTTTATGTCCACTGCTTTCAAAGTATTTTGATAACTTGTCAGTCTACCGTACTGTCTCACTTCACCAGGGCTTTTTTTTTATTATTTTTTTTTTAAAGTTACATGACATTTTACCTAACTAGATATCCATTGAATAAAAATCTATGAAAACACTGCTGTTGTTGTTTCACTGATTGGAGCACTTTCCTGAGGCTTAGGAATCTGCTATTTAAATTCTTCCTCTCCGGGAATGAAGCTGGTAAGGGTTCTAGACTAAACTTTTCTAAAGAATGCTACCTCCTCCTCTTTTGGTGTGGAGTTCAGCACTCCTGCAAGAATGACTGGCAAGAATAACCATTCTTGCCAGTCATTCTTGCAAGAAATGTCTTAGGCTCTTAAGTCTCCTGACTCCAGGATAGGTGTTTGACTATAGCTTGCAGGCAGAGATAACTATCTGCCCCCATTGACTGTATAGGGAGCATAGAGAGAGGTGTTACTTAGGTATTGTGAATCACTTTGCTGTTTCTGTGATTTTTCAAGATCCTAAAATTTAAGCGCTGCAACACTCAGCAGCACAGCTGTTTGTGAATCTTGGTCTACATTCATTATACATTTAAAGATGTACTTGTTAAGTTAGAACCTGACAGTGGTTATCTCAGAGTTGTATTTGCTTTGTTGGTGTGGAGTAACAGTGACATCCAGTGGTTGGTTATTTCAGTAGTCTAGGTTACTGTATCAAATAACATCTCAAGGAATGTGTAACAGAAAACATTGCCTGGAATAAAGCTCTGATTCTGTGAGGTTAAAGATGACACTTCCTTTCAGTTCCTAGGGTTATCTAGTGAACACTGGAGTAACTGCAGTATGTTTCTCCAATATCAATGCTTTTTTTGGACCAGTTGGAGTCCACTCCAGAGGAAAAAGACTAAAGTGTAGGGCCTCTGCTGATTCCCTGACAGAGGTTGAATGCTATATCTCATGACATGCAGATTCCATAGTGGGGATCATATGGCCACTGAATGCACATGCATTTGGGGAAAAAGCATAACATTTCCAATGTGCAATGCTCATACATAACTGCTGAGTTAGAGAACCAGTTAAAAATTCAAAACATAAAACTAGGTAAATTACAGTTGTGGCAAAGCTCCTGCTATTTCCATTGAGTCTCATGCTACTAGAGGATTGTTTTAGTCTTAGAGGCTGGCTGTGCCCTTCTGCATGACCTCTTTCCCTTTAGGAGAGGCAGGAACCACAGCCTACTGAGCCATACTCATCACAGGCTAGCTCACAAGTCTGGGATAAAATCCCCTCTAGAGTCCTGCTCCCCCTTCTCGAGGCAGAGGTTGATGTTGTGGGGAAGACCCTAAGGTAGCAGCAACAGGCAGAGTTACTGCCACTCTCAATCTGGCAGCTTTTCCCTGGGCCACTTCCCTAAACAATTTCCCCCAGCACCTTTTCTTTGGTACCTGCTTGTTAGTCCTGCACACAGCACTTCCTATCCTTCACTCCTTTTCCTTTCCCCCTACCTTTCCTTGCTTGGGGGAGACTTTTTAAAGTAGCACAACAGGCCTTAATTAGCTGCAGGTGTCTAATTAGCCTATGGCTTCTAGCACATTCTAATGGACCCCAGGTGCCTGCCTGATTATGCTGGACTTGAGGGTTGTTTTTTTTAAAGGTTCAGGAAAGAGGAAGCTTGTTCACTGAGCTACAGCATATTATTTCCCCCACCAGTGAGCAGCAGACAGCTGGTCTGAGTCTGTCACACAATATATAGTATAATTCTAAAGAAATGTTGTTTTAGGTGTTACTTATTTGATGAGGGTGAAATAATCTATGTGAAACACACACATTTTGAACCAAAACATGGAGTAGTTCAGATATTTGGAATGGGAGCACAAGGAGTGTCAAATGATTTTTTCCACTAAGGAAATAAATATTGACAGTTACCTGGTGAGAGTTCAGTAGGCTCTTATTCCCTCATCTTTCTGCCTCTTTATTTGCTGCCATTACTCATTGGCTGTGTCTACACTGGTGTGATCTTGCGCAAAAGTGGCCGCTCTTGCGCAAAAACTTGCTGCCTGTCTACACTGGCCGCATGTTCTTGTGCAAGTACACTGACATTCTAATGTATGAAATCAGTGCTTCTTGCACCAGAACTCTGAAGCTCCTGCTCAGGAATAAGCCCTTTTGTGCAACTGTTCTTGCGCGAGAGGCCAGTGTAGACAGGCAACATGAATTTCTTGCGCAAGAAAGCCCTATGTTTAAAATGACCATCAGAGCTTTCTTGTGCAAGAGAGCGTCTACACTGGCATGGATGCTCTTGTGCAAAAGCACATCTCATGTGCAAAAGCAAATGCCAGTGTAGACGCTCTCTTCTGGAAGAGTTTTTGCACAAGAACTCTTCCGCAAAAGAGTTCTTGCGCAAGAAGCTGCCAGTGTAGACGTAGCCATTGTGTCCCAAGTGCTTGCAGGCTAGAGAAGAGTACCCAGAGTCAGATCCAGAGAGAAGCTTTACCACATGTAATTCCCATTGAGCTTTCAGTAATTAGCACTCTATGACCACGCTGACTGAGGGTTGATGGCTGAGAATTCTAAGGTTTACTCTGTAACCCTCTCTCCAGGCTGAAAATGGTGGTTACAGTCATTTCTGTTGCATGCACAGTGAAGTATTCACAGCATAATCTCAAAAGTGTCTGAGACAAATTGTCAAAATATTTTGGGGGCAAATCCCGTGCTTAAAATAGTCTGCGAGATTATGCAAGTGTGCAGATGGAGGAAAAATGCTGTATTTTAAACCCCAAATTCCTAGTAGTTTGATACTGTGTAATTTGGGGGCTCTTCATTCAATGAGTACAAACAAGTGTACATTGTGCATAGCTGTATTCCACAAACAAGACACAGATAATTAGAAGCCAATGATGTGTATGTACCTCTGTGGGACCTACTTCAACATATATTTCTGAATTACTGTCAGAACAAAAGTAGAAAATAAAGGCTGGTTAACTTGCTCCAGTACTTCAGCTGTAGATGGAGACATCTGTCTAATGAAAGTGTTGTAAGGTAAAGTCTACATGAAGGTTTCTTAGAAAAGTACTTCACAACATATGGTGTTTAGGCTATGTATGCTGGGAAGAACTGCTAAATCCACTGCAAGATTTGCTGTTGCTAAGGTATTGTGAATAACTGCTATTTGCTAACATAGCTGGTATCATATTAGTGCTTTATGCTTGTATTTTGTTTTTTTAATATTTATTATGTCCTGGATCTTGAAATCAGCTGCATTAATCCAGTATAACTATATTTCTCAAGACAATTATAATTGAGATAATACAGGTTTTTCCTTTGCTCAAATTTAAAATAAAATTTGGAATTAATTTACAAAAATATTTTTAAAGGGTGAAAATTGACAGTTTGTCTAACATTTGTTAGGCCATGTTAGTATTTGTCTTAACATTTTAAGAACTGCTTTACTAAGGTTGTTGCAAGAAATAGTTGTTCTAGCCTTTTTGTTTAACAGACAAGACACTTTGGCTACATCTATACTGCAGGCTTTTTGCGGAAGAACTGTTTTGCACAAGAGTTCTTGTGCAAGAGCACATCCACACTGCCATGTGCTTTTGTGCAAGAGCATCCATGGCAGGGTGGATGCTCTCTTGAACAAGAAAGCTCTGATGGCCATTTTAGCCATAGGGGTTTCTTGCGCAAGAAACCCCTGTTGCCCATCCACACTTGCACAAGAGGGCTTAATTCCTCGTGGGGAAGAGGAATAACTCTTGCGCAAGAAGCCCTCTTTTCTGATGTTTACTGTAAATTTACTTGCACAAGAACACACGTGCAGTGTAGACGCTCCGCAAGTGTAGATGTAGCCTTTGGTTTCTGTTCACCTGGGCCACGATCATACTAATTACTCCATGCTTGCATCCATAAAAGATGATTTTCCGTATAAGAGATTTAGGAAATTACAAGAATGCTGGTGGCATGAAATAGATTATGGCTTCCCTTTGCAGGAGAGAAGCACATGCTGTTTGACAAAACCTTTTTGAATCTATTGCTGTTCCAACAACTGTCATGTTACAAAGCTAGCTGCACTTATGTCTCCTTCCCCCATAGGTGTTCGGCCTCATGTCTTTATTTCCCCTTTGATGGACTAATGTGATTCTCCTACTTTTGAACTGAGCCTTTTATTACATGATCCTATGTATCACCATGGTTATCCAGCAGGTCTCGCTAGGATTGGCTTCTATGGTTCTGCCCTTCAGAAATCTGTGACCATTGGTGAATTCAGAGACGAGGTAGACTCCTCAAACAGAACTGCCTGGGGGCCTAGGGTTGCCAGCTGTCCAATTTTCATCTGGACAGGCTGATATTCATGGTCCCTGTCTGGTAAAAAGCCAGAAAATATGTCCGGTATTTTGTTTCTCGGCCGGAAGGCCAGCGGGGCCATTCTTCCCCTACTGCGTCTGGCGGGGGTGGGGATTTAAAGGCGCAGTGACTTCTTGTTCAACCAATTCCCCCCTCCCCCTCCATGTTTGGGATATTTTTTGTGAAAGTATCTGGCAACCCAATGGGGGCCTGGTGCTGCAAAAGGACCTGAAGTTCCCTACTCCCACTGCTACAGGAATGGAAGCAGCCAGTGCTCCAGGCCCTTTAAGTCACCATTGTTGCACTCCATGCAGATCTGAGGGTTGCCAGCTGGTGGGGAGTGGTGAGCATGGAACCAGCCCCCTCACCTTCCCCAGGGGCCTACCAAGTCTGTTGGTTCCCTTGCAGACACAACTCTCCTATTGGCTTATCATTGTTTGCTGGTATCTTAGGCAAACCTAAATTCTTAAAGTACATCAACAGGTGCCTACTATTTCTTTGTCTGGTCTTCCCCCAGTCAGCTCCACTGAATTTGAGGCAGAGCAAGGAGAATATGTTCAGTGCAGATAAATTCATGTCTACAACGGCCCAAAACGGAGCTGAGGCAAAAGACCTGCTCATGCAACTGAACATTAAAACCAATTTTCACCTTTTATTTAATAAAAGATCAATGTAATCAAATCCAAAAATCTGTTAATCTTTTTGTGAACAAGCAGCCATTAGTAAGTAAGATGAGGACTGTCAAGCTTCCAGAGCCACAATTACAGTGCTGACATTGTCAGCAAGAGCAGAGACGTTGTTCGGCCCATGTCAGAATGACAGACTCACATGTAGATTCAGACAAGAGTATAGTATGAGCAGGATTCAACCAACCTTCAGCACAGGGTTTCAGTTAATCAGTGCTGAGGGTGCTGGATTTTTGATGGATTCATTGCTTACCTCAGGTGGCAAAACACAAGATAACCCATCCCACCCCCCGCCAAAAAAAAATTTAGTCACCAGTTGGGTTTACTGGCCCCTTTTTACCACTGCAGGATAAATTCCATCAACTTTGTGGCTTACTTTTTCTTCAGATATAACTAAATAAATATTCTGCATGCAGTTTTTCACGGGAGAAGAATCATGTATCCATTTTTCTCATTTTTAATCTTGAGATTTGATCTTTACTGGCAGTTTAAATTTAAAATCACTATCTACCATACCACGCATAATTACTAACTGAAGGGGATTGGAATCGAAGCTGTTTACTCCCTTCTGTCAAAAAATTTCCCTTTGAGGGACTCATTTCAATTAACTTTATTCAAACCAGAATGGCAGTGTACACAAGCCTCAAGCCATATCTATCTGGGTGTCAGTTAAATTCAGATGTCAAACATGGCTTTTAATTACAACTTCAGAGCTGTAGATCAGTTTGTTGAAGAGGTGTATGAAACATGCTCACAAATCTGTTTCTAAATTAGGTTTACTAAAGCCTTAAAAATTTTTGCCATATATTTATGTACATAACTAATTAATACTTTTTTGTATATAAATAGTCACACAATTTTATACACACACACACACACACACACACACATATTAATGTAAAAATATCCATTGTGTAAAGAGGGTCAAGATCTAGAATGTACATTTCCCTCCCACTCCCCTTTGATCTTCAAGGCACTCTAAATTATTGTCCCAAAAGCCAAAATACATAGGGAGTTATCCATTGTTAAGCAGTGGAATATCAGCAGATTCCAGAGTCTTCACCTTTACATGAAATATAAACCATAGCTAAACACTGACATGAGTTAAATTTTAACTTTTAAAATATTTTTTCAAGCTTCTCCAGGGATCTAACCAGCCCCTTGTGAGAAGCAGACTCTCACTCTAAGGCTGTGTCTACATTGGTGCGATCTTGCACAAAAGCAGCTGCTTTCGTGCCAAAACTTGCTGCCTGTCTACACTGGCTGCGAGTTCTTGCGCAAGAGCACTGAAATCAGTGCTTCTTGCACAAGAACTATGATGCTCCTGCTCAGGAATAAGCGCTCTTGCACAACTGTTCTTGCACAAGAGGCCAGTGTAGACAGACAAAATGAATTTCTTGCGCAAGAAAGCCCTATGGTTAAAATGGCCATCAGAGCTTTCTTGCACAAGAGAGCGTCTACACTGGCATGAATGCTCTTGCACAAAGGCACATGCCAGTGTAGATGCTCTCTTCTGGAAGAGTTTTTGCACAAGAACTCTTCTGCAAAAAAGGTCTTGCACAAAATCATGCCAGTGTAGAAGTAACCTAAGGGTATGTCTAGACTACATGGCTCCATCGACGGAGCCATGACGATGAGTTTACTAGACATAGGAAAATGAAGCAGTGATTTAAATAATCATACCCTTACAGAGAAGAGTCTAACAATCTGTTCTGGATTCAGTCAGGGCTAATCAAACTCACTTGTAAGGCTTGCTATGCCTAGGGAAAGACTGCTCTCCTGCCAAAACTCAGGAGCTCCTATTTAACATTTGAACTTTAGCAGAGTGATCTGAGGCTATGTCTACACTGGCAGGTTCTTGCACAAGAACATCTTGTGCAAGGGTTCTTGTGCAAGAACTCTTGCGCAAGAACACGACCACACTGCCATGTGCTTTTGCGCAAGAAAGCGCTGATGGCAGTGTGGACACTCTCTTGTGCAAGAAAGTTCTGATGGCCATTTTAGCCATAGGGTTTCTTGCGCAAGAAACCCCTGCCGCACGTCCACACTGCCCTCTTATCATAGAATCATAGACTATTAGGACTGGAAGGGACCTCTAGAGGTCATCGAGTCCAGTCCCCTGCCCTCATGG
>CM057845.1:223588021-223600860 GCA_030068395.1 Apalone spinifera
TGAAATGCGGTGCCCAGAACTGGACACCATACTCCAACTGAGGCCTAACCAGAGTAGAGTGGAAGAATGACTTCATTTCTTGCTCCTAACACACCTGTTAAGAGCTCTTGTGCAAGAGAGCTTACACTTGTTAGAAAAGAGCATAGCACTTGCGCAAGAAGCCCTGTCTACCCATGCTTTACTGTAAATCTTCTTGCGCAAGAGCGGGCGGGCAGTGTGGACGCTCTGCGGAAGAATGGCTGTTCTTGCACAAGAACCCGCCAGTATAGATCTAGCCTATGTGTTGTGTTTGCTTATTTGGAAGCGCTTCTTATCAAACCAACACGGGTTTTGATTGCAGGGATATTTGACTGCAGGGTGCCAAATCCATAACTGCATTAAATTACTGCATATACCTATTTTATATTATTTGAGCACTGGCATTGTATGGTCCTACATAGTGGCTGTGTCTAGACTGGCATGATTTTGCGGAAATACTTTTAACGGAAAAGTTTTTCTGTTAAAAGTATTTCTGCAAAAGCGCGTCTAGATTGGCACGGATGCTTATGCACAAAAAGTGCTTTTGTGCAAAAGCATCCATGGCCAGTCTAGATGCGATTTTGCGCAAGAAAGCCCCGATTGCCATTTTCGCCATCGGGGCTTTTTTGCGCAAAACAGTTCTTCCCTGTCTACACTGGCCGTCTTGCTCAAGAGTGCTTTTTCCCGAGCGAGAGCGAGAAAGTATTTTCGCAAGAAGCACTGATTTTGTACATTACAAAGTCAGTGCTCTTGCGCAAATTCAAGCGGCCAGTGTAGACAGCTGTCAAGTTTTTGCGCAAAAGCACCCACTTTTGCACAAAATCTTGCCCGTCTAGACGCACCCAGTGTGTATGTATATTCTTTTATAAAAAAACATATGCATGCATAATATAGACTATATATATATTTAATATGGCTATATAATTATATGGTATCTCTCTAATACATCTCCAAGAGCTCGACCTGATCCTGTGAGATTTTGAGCACCCTCAGCTACTATATTAAGCCATGGGAATTGTTGGACTGCTGTCCTATTGCTCTTACTTTCAGATCAGAGGATACTTTTACTGCTTTTCAATTAAGTCCAATTAAAATTAACCACATAGAATTTAGTTGGTGGATTTATTTAAAGTTAGTAATAATGCAGGTAGACAGAAGTTTAAATAGCATTTGAACTGTTTTGGACTTTAATATGTGAAGTTAGCCCAGAAGTCAATTGCTTTCTTTAGGCTCTTGTTCCAGAATATCTGACCCTTCACCCCTCCTAAAGGGAGGAATGACTGAGTTGATTATTTTGTTAGGATATTACATTACTACTGAATATCTGAACTAGTCTTCTTGAATAGAATAGAGCTTTACACTTAGGCTGTGTCTAGGCTGGCAAGTTTTTGCGCAAAAACTGTCTACACTGGCTGCTTGAATTTGCGCAAGAGCACTGATTTTGTAATGTACAAAATCAGTGCTTCTTGCACAAATACAATGATGCTCCCATTCGGGCAAAAGCCCTCTTGTGCAAATGTATTTGAGCAAGAGGGCCAGTGTAGACAGCTAAAAAGTGTTTTGCGCAAAAAAGCCCCGATGGCGAAAACGGTGATTGGGGCTTTCTTGCGCAAAACCGCGTCTAGATTGGCACGGACGCTTTTCTGCAAAAAGTGCTTTTGCGCAAAAGCGTCCTTGCCAATCTAGACGCTCTTTTCCGCAAATGCTTTTAACGGAAAAACTTTTCCGTTAAAAGCATTTGTGGAAAATCATGCCAGTCTAAACATAGCCTTATATTTGTTTTATATTATTATTGACTGCTTTTGTTGACTTTTATGTCTTATTAGAGGGGTAGTCATGTTAGTCTGTAATAGATTGCTGCAGGACTGCTTATTGTTTTTTAAGTTATGTATTATGTTCTCCAGATTATAAATAACAAAGGAAGATTTCATGGTGTGTGACAAAGCACCTTCTTAATCTTAGTGGGTCCTACACTTTCAGGTAGATTACTTGCCTCAGAGGCTCACAGCAACTCTCAGTTTAGACACTTGCTTGCTGTTTGTTGAGCTGCTCTCATCATTGGCTACCATGGAAAGGGAGGGGAAACTGAATGTCATAGTTTCTGTGGCCCCTCCAAGTGGCATAAGATAGGTCAAACCTTTGTATCAAAGCCAGTCTCTTCCTAGTACTGAAGTGAGAAGTTGGGGGGGAACCCTCTACTCTGGGTTCCAGCCTGGGAACCCTAGTTGTCAATAATGTTTCTAGTAATAGCTGCATGACAGAACAGCTACAAATCCCTAGGCCACTTCTCCACAGTCTTCCCCGCACGCACCCCTTCTTCGTCCTGGTACCTGCTTGGACTTTCTTCTCTCTCACACTCCTCCACACTTTTTGTCAACAACTCCTTCCTCACACCCACTAAGCAAACTGAAAGAAAGCCTTTTTAAATCAGTCTCACCTTGTTTTTAAGTGGGCCCCCAAGTGTTCTGATTAATCTACCACCCTTGAGTCTAAAAGCCTCCTAATTAGAGTTCCAGGTGTTTTAATTGGCCTGATTGCTCTGATTGATTCTAGCAGGTTCCTACTGCTTCTGGGTTTTCCCTTGCTAGTTTATCCTGGAAAAAGGAACCTATTTAATTTTGGGGCTAATATATTTTCCTTAAAGTTCTCTCCTGTAGCCTTCTGGCCTGACCCTGACAAGGGTGACAATAGTAACATAGACAGTAGAACAACAGGTGAGCAAATGAATGGTGGTAAATGAAAGCCCGGAAAGACTGAAATGATTGATAAATTAAGACCAAGTAAAAGATTAGTGGCAAACTATGTGATGTTGTAAGTGGTGGAAACAGGGGGCAAGAAATAGGAAATAATGTTGAAATGATAACCAAAGGTAATTGGAGTTTCTGGCTGTGATAAATGTAAGGTAGGAGGGACAGGAAGGTACCAGCAATGAAAAGTTTGAAAAGAGATTACAAATGATAACAGAGGCTAACGGAAATAACAATCCTTACAGAAGACCAGACAGTAGATTACACGTAATGAAAGAAAGTTAGAAGAAGCAGTGGTGGTAGAAAGTTGAAGGCAGCTTAATGGTTAAAAGAAGGCCCAGGCCAGTCAGTGCCTCTGGTAGATACCCTGGAGTTCTGCTGAAGAAGGAAGATAAGACACTTTTACTATTCCTGTGGAATATTGTGCATTGTGGGGGATTGTTTTTCAAAAAATATGCAAGCAATGAGAGTATAAATATTTATTTGGGTGCTCAATCAGAACAACTGCACCTGCCTGCCTAGATATAAGAATCTATGTGCATATGTGTGGGCACAATCGTTCACTGAGCCACACTAGCAGAAGCCTGGATTAACATGGGGCTGAAACCATCCACATTTGTAAAATATGTTCCTTGAAAATGGAGTGAGTGGCATATAAAGGGTTAATACAGGAACAGCGATGGAATGAGAAAAAACAAATATCTATATTTACATAAAGTTGTTGGGAGGAATACCAACCTGTCAACAGTTCTCAATCACTGGGTGCCATTTACTGTATTTTAAATTATAATTGAGTCATTGTCAATAGTATTAGGTCTTTTTAGAGAAGACAAATTCTGCGCCCCTAAATAATTTAACATTATGAAGAAGTAACAGAAGTATATGGATCTCTGAACAAGTCTCATTTTTCAATTTTAATTCCTTCAGTATTGTGCAATATAGTGTTCAATAAGAACACTACTTTACTTACCTCAACCAGAGACATCCTCTGTGGTTTCCAATAGTGTTAGAAATCAGGTAAGAGCATTTTCTAAAATGAAGAAAAATATGTTCACAACATGCTGAAATTCTGTAAATAAATTGTCAGTTCTTTCTGCTGATGGGCTCTTCGAATTATTGGCTTGCATGGCATGATCAGGAGCAATGGGATTTTGAGAAGATACCTGTTAGCTTCAGGTCATTTCACTGAATGTACTGTTAGGTTTCTGGTGGTGCCTCTTGGGAGCAGATCCCATATGGCTCTCTCCTTATCCACAACCAGTAACCAAACTGTAACTTACTCCATTTTTACCTGCCTAAAGTCTGAAGTGTTCTCTTCTCTCTGAAATGTCAAATATATTTTCCTTCCCACGGTCAAAAATTAACTACTGCAGACAATTTTTAGTTTCTTAAATAAAACTTTTAGCATCCAGTCAATTGCAACAGAAACTCAGCTGAAAATTAAATGCCACATTTGGGATCCTGGAGAGAACTGGTATGTTCTTCTATGAAGTTTATTTAGTTTCCTAGGGGAAAAATCTTAACAACAGTAATATTGCTTTACATTTCCTTGAAACTTAATTGTTCATTGCCTTTCATAACTACCTGCTATTACTATGGCAATTGGCACAGTATACGAATATTGATTCTGAGCTAATTAAAAATTGTTATATTTGCCTTCTAAAACATTAGCCAGTTCTTTTCTGGATTTTACCTGTCATAATCCAAAGAATATTTTTTTCCTTGTTCTTATTTTACAATGTGTATTGGCCTTCATCCTGCAATTTGTTCTGCATGGGCAGATCCGTGCATCCAAAGTCTCACTGAAGTTAATGGGGTTCCACCTGAGCAATTTATAAGAGAATGCCCTAGGTTACACAAGAAGCAGAGGGGGGCCATGTTAGTCAGAATCTGCATAAACAACGAGAAGTCCTGTGGCACCTTATGGACTAACAGATTTATCGGAGCATAAGCTTTCATGGAAAAAGACCCACTTTGATGCAGCTGATGAAGAAGGTCTTTGCCCGCGAAAGCTTATGCTCCAATAAATGTGTTAGTCTATAAGGTGCCACACACACACACACACACACACACACCAAGTCAATTGCAAACAGGTCTTTGATCTAGACTTGTGATAAATAGCTTGATATATTTATTTACACATTGTCTGGAATTGGTGAACTACAGCAAGCAGGAACTTTTTAACTCACCCTGTTTAACTGAAGACTGCATCACTCACTACCTTTCCTCTCAAGGTAACTTAAAATTTGGGTGATTAACTTGGAATGATGATTATTAGTTTTGTTACAGTTTCTGGAAGGCTGGGACAGATTTAGATTCTAGGCAGGCCCACCAATGGGGGACAAAGGGGACAACTATCTTGGGGCCCAGAGATTCAAAAGGGCCCAAGGATCATGGTTACTTGCTGCTGCCACTACTGGAGCAGCAGTGGTAGCAGAAGCCCCTGACCCTTTAAATCACTGCCAGAGCCCAGTGCACCGCACACTGGGTGACACAGAGGGCTGCTTGAGGGAGGCTAGTCCCCACTCCTGCCCCTTCTAAGGGTTCAGTTCCACCCTCCCTGCTTTGACTAGAGGTTCACCCTCCCTGCTTTGACTAGAGAAGCCAGTCTAGACGTAGCCAATGTGATTGGCTATAATTCGTGTGTACATACTGTAGAATTTACACACAATGAAGTTAAAGTAAATGTGTGCTCCATTGTGGAGTTTGTTTTTCTGTCCTTTTCAAAGATTCATGAAAATGATTGGCATCTTTAATTAGTATTGAAGAAGTCCAGAGAAACCTCATCTACAATGGAACAGTGCTACAATCTTTATAATAATTTTGCAAAATGGTCTCATTCATAGGGAAGTTACTCCACAGAGGATCAAGCAAGTCAGCTTAGCTCTCATCAAGAAAGAAGGGTGTGTATTTGGAGGAAAGACAGGGGTTAAGAAAAGTAGTTTTTTGAAGAGTTGGGAGGCAGAAGCTGCCATGAAAATCACTGATGTGATACATAAAATAAATATAGTTTTTGTGCAAATTAGACAGTGTCAGCCAATCACAGTACAGGGATTTGTATAAAAAAAGAAAACATACCATATGCAAACTTCGGAAATAGCAGACTGCATTGTTTTAATGTATGTATGATGAGATGAAGTTTTGAGCAGCATATCCATAGACATACTGGCTACATTTAGATTGCAGGCTTCTTTTGGAAGAAGATTTTCCAAAAGAGATCTTCTGAAAGAGAGAGTCCATACTGCCAAAGCTCATCGAAAAAGTGATCTGCTTTTTTGAAAGACAGCGTCCACACTGAATGGACTCTACCTCACATTTAAGCTGTGATTACTATGGACAGAGTAGCCATCAAGACACTTGTGCTTTTTTCTCTTTCCTCTTATTTTGAAAGAACTCCCTCTTCCCCACCCACACACGCCTTTTTCCGAAAGAGCTCTTTTGGAAAAGAGCTTCTTTCTCATAGAAAGAGGTTTACCAATGCTGGGGAAAACCCTCTGTTCTTTTGATTTTTTTTTTCGAAAGAATGCAATTGCAGTGTGAACGTTACTCAAGTTTTTTTTGAAAAATAGCCGTTTTTCTGAAAAAAAAACTCTTTAGTGTAGACCTAGCCACTGAAATATTTCTTGTCTACATGGTAAAACTTTTTAAGCCATGTCTCGCCACTGTATTATTCCATTGGATACCAATGTGTATCCATTGAAATCAGTGGCAAATCAGGTCCCTTCTGTTTCTGAACTCATGAGTCCAATATCATCTTGAGAGTGGAGACATATTCTTAATATTCTAGCACATTCTGAATCATTCAAGCCCAAATGTTTTATATGTATAATGGAGAAAGAGAGGTCATAACCAAAGTTCTCCCACTCCAGATGTAGTTCAAAGGTGCATATCTCCATGGCAACATGAAGGTGGGTAGCTATGGGCATTCTTAGGAAGAAACAAGGTTCCCTAGTGGCCCCTACATTTATCCACAGGCCTATTCACTATATTACAGCAAATGAAAGTTGTCAATGGAATGCCTGTCTCTCTGCTGTAAGTCATTGGATTGGAAGGAAAATTCTTTCTGCATATTTCAAGACTGAGGGGAAAAGTAACTGAGAAGAGCTGGCAGTTTTTCAAAGGGACATTGTTAAGGGCCCAAAAGCAAGCTATTCCACTGGGTCAGAAAGATAGAAAATATGGCAAAAGACCGCCTTGGCTTAACCACAAGATCTTGCATCATCTAAAAATAAAAAAGGAGTCATATAAAAAATGGAAAGTAGGACAAATTACAAAGAATGAATATAGGCAAATGACACAGGAATGCAGGGGCAAGATTAGAAAGACAAAGGCACAAAATGAGCTCAAACTAGCTACGGAAATAAAGGGAAACAAGAAGACTTTTTATAAATACATTAGAAGTAAGAGGAAGACCAAGGACAGGGTAGGCCCACTGGTCATTGAGGAGGGAGAAACAGTAACAGGAAACTTGGAAATGGCAAAGACTCTTAATGACTTCTTTGTTTCGGTCTTCACCGAGAAGTCTGAAGGAATGCCTAACATAATGAATGCTAGTGGGAAGGTGGGAGTTAAAAATCACCTAGAAAAGTTAGATGCCTGCAAGTCACCAGGGCCTGATTAAATGCATCCTAGAATACCCAAGGAGCTGATAGAGGAGGTATCTGAGTCTCTAGCTATCATCTCTGGAAAATCATGGGAGACAGGAGAGATTCCAGAAGACTGGAAAAGGGCAAATATAATGCCCATTTATAAAACGGGAAATAAGAACAACCCAGGAAACTACAAACCAGTTAGTTTAACTTCTGTGCCAGGGAAGATAATGGAGCAAATAATTAAGGAAATCATCTGAAAACACTTGGAAGGTGGCAAGGTGATAGGGAACAGCCAGCATGGATTTGTAAAGACTAAATCATGCCAAACCAAACTGATAGCTTTCTTTTATAGGATAACGAGTCTTGTGGTGGATGTGGTATACCTTGACCTTAGTAAGGCATTTGATACAGTCTCACATGATATTCTTATCAATAAACTAGGCAAATACAACTTAGATGGGGCTACTATAAGGTGGGTGCATAATTAGCTGGATAACCGTTCTCAGAGAGTAGTTATTAATGGTTCACAATCCTGCTGGAAAGGTATAACAAGTGGGGTTCCGCAGGGGTCTGTTTTGGGACCAGCGGTTCAATATCTTCATCAACGATTTAGATATTGGCATAGAAAGCACGCTTATTAAGTTTGCAGATGATACCAAGCTGGGAGGGATTGCGACTGCTCTGGAGGATAGGGTCACAATTCAAAATGATCTGGACAAATTGGAGAAATGATCTGAGGTAAACAGGATGAAGTTTAATAAAGACAAATGTAAACTGCTCCACTTAGGAAGGAACAATCAGTTTCACACATACAGAATGGAAGCGACTGTCTAGGAAGGAATATGGCAGAAAGGGATCTATGGGTTATAGTGGATCAGAAGCTGAATATGAGTTAGCAGTGTGATGCTGTTGCAAAAAAAGCAAACATGATTCTAGGATGCATTAACAGGTGTGTTGTGAGCAAGACACGAAAAGTCATTCTTTTGCTCTACTCTGCGCTGGTTAGGCCTCAGTTGGAGTATTGTGTCCAGTTCTGGTCACCGCATTTCAAGAAAGATGTGGAGAAATTGGAGTTCCTAACTGTCAGGGTAGTTAAACACTGGAATAAATTGCCCAGGGAGGTTGTGGAATCCCCATCTCTGTAGATATTTAAGAGTAGGTTAGATAAATGTCTATCAGAGATGGTCTAGACAGTATTTGGTCCTGCTATGGGGGCAGGGGACTGGATTCGATGACCCCTCGAGGTCCCTTCCAGTCCTAGTATTCTATGATTCTGTATGCATGCACATCCTAATAGTTCCTCTAATCTTTTCTATCCAAGTGTGAATTATTCCATCCATGTGCAGAATCAATTTTTATGTATGCTGAGGCATGTGTGAATATGCACCACCAATAGAAACACAAAACCTAGCTGTAGGTGCTCCTGCTAATCAGCTGGTTTACAGTTGAATGTCGCCTGAGCAGATGCACAAGCACCAAGCTTACAGAGAACACTTTCAAATGCACGTACGAGTGAGCCATCGTTCAGATGAAACTGATAATATTTAACCAACTTCCTTTCTTAATGAAGATGAGCCATTGTCCCTGGAAATCAGGAACTTAAATTTAGATCCTTTCATGAGAAATGGGAGGCTTGAGAAACAACAGCCAGAGGATACAGCTCAGTATGAGGAGGGTTGATGGGACATTAAAAGGCATTCTCTGCAGCCAGGGCAGCAAGTTTGCCATAATATAGGTCACTGACTAGGAAGAAACTGATCCTTGGGGCATGTGAGGAAAAAATTATAAGAAGGAAAACTGGCTCATGCAGATCTGGCTTGAGGAAATGTGACATTTGCAATTAAGTTGCTGAATGAAACTGGCACTGTTCAGGGCCTCCCAACAGGTGTCTAATATTAAGATATAAGTAAAATATGAAATGTAATGAATGTTCCTTAAATTTCATGACTAGCAGTACATGAAGGCCAGAACATCACTTAGAGCAAGGTCCCACAGACAAAACATTTTATTTGTGAAATGTTCTTT
Source organism: Apalone spinifera (assembly GCA_030068395.1). Taxonomy (NCBI): domain Eukaryota; kingdom Metazoa; phylum Chordata; order Testudines; family Trionychidae; genus Apalone; species Apalone spinifera. The sequence goes on from CM057845.1 coordinate 223,597,404, forward strand.
ATATCTCTGCTGCTGGAAGCTTCAGTCAGCTTATTTTGAATAAGAGCTATCAGTCTTTCAGCTTTGTATTGGTCATCCAAATGGCATAGATTAACATAAGGAAAAATCCAGAAAAGTCATATTTTGTTTTTTTAACATACTTGAGAGTATAGAGCATTTCATAAAATGTGTCAGCATATAAATATTTTGCTCCCGAAATTTAGTGAATGTATTGTTCAGTATGGAGATTTACAAAGAAATCAGTTAATAATTTGTACATCCTAGCTAAAACTGTCTGCACAGGAGATAAAATATCAAAAGATTTCAAAATAAATTATTTCAACCTATTACATGTTTGGTAAATTTTATTTCCAAAGTTGCACAATAGGAAAAGCTGTATTACAATCAATATTAACCATTGTGTTCATCCTCCTAATTTTCACATTTTGAATTTGGGAAATAGTTTTATTAAAACCAGTGGAGACTTGCTAATAGTACAATGGTTCATTGCAAGTCTGAGAAATTGGATAACATTTTTTGACTAACACTTATTTTAAGTTGGCCTGTCTACAGTTAGATTTTTGATCCATCTCCAAATGCTTCAGCTAGAGGTAGAATCTTTATACTTGCTCAATGCAGTTGTTTAATATCAAAGCATTCCAATTAGGAATTAAATTTACATAACACACTGTGTTAGTAATGTAGAGGGAAAAATGTTTTATACTGAAAAGAAATGGTTTCAAAAAGCCAGAATACAATTTTTTACAGTTACTGATCCATGTGGTAAATCTTATGAAATTCAATCCCACAGGATGCAAAGCAATCTGGACCCAATACAGCAAAACACTTAAGCACATGTGTGAACCCATGTGCTTGAAGTTAAGTATGTGGTTAAGGGCTTTGCAGGAACAGGATGAGAATGCTTAGTGATGCACTGCATATGTTGCATTTTCTTTTTTTTAATATACAAATCCCTGCACTGTGATAGGCTGACGCTGTCTAATTTGCACAAAAACTATAGTTATTTTATTTATCTAAATATATACCCTATACATCACATCAGTGAATTTCATGTTCACTTCTGCCTCCCAACTCTTCAAAAAACTGCTTTTCTTAAATCTTCCCCCTCCCCCAAACACACACCCTTCTTTCTTGAGGAAAGCTAAGCTGGCTATGAGCAAGATCATTTTGCAAAATTATTATAAAGGCTGACAATGGACCAGACTATAAGTAAATATTGAGGTTATTCCTTTGTGTAGTGAAAATGTTATTTATAATAATAATACCTGACCATGCTCCCCATCCCATAATTGCACATCAGCAAGATATGAATTTATTTATTTGACTGTGGGAAGGATTCGAGAGACTGAAGAATTCTTTGTGCTTACCAGTCCTGTGTGTGGTGTCTTTTCCACTACTCATTGGCCTCTAGTTTGTTCCCATTTAGCTCCATGTCCAAGATGGGTATGAAGTGAATGACACATAAAGAGAGGCTTTTTTCTTCTATATCCATTTGTTATCTGTGTAAGCTTTTAGTTCGTGGTGCAGTTTTTCTGTGGATGACAATTATTACATGCTAGAAAGTAAACCAGGCAGATAATAGTGCAAAACAAAAAACAAAAGCCATAAAACCTTTGAGAAGTTTTTTAGAAAGCATCTCTGCCACAGATTTCATAGGGCTGGTTTCCAAGTCTACCATCCCAGGGCATGCCTGTGGCTGATGAAATATGTCATCCTCTGGTTGGGGCAAACATCCCCTTCAGTGCCTACAATGGGGTTCCCTGGAGCTGCAGTCCTAGCTACTTATCTGGACCCAGAGGATTCTGGGAGCTGCGATACCTTCAGGCCTCCAACTCTGTGCGGAAGATTAAATGTGATGTTAAAGATTTTGACCAGAATGAGAGGAAAGTAGGGGAGGATTCTGAGAAAGGAAGATGTTATTTAAATAGCAGAGTGGGCAAGGAAAATAGTTTAACTGCATCATGTTCAGTGAACTTATTCAGTATTTGCTTAGCAGGTATTGCATAACCCAAATATGGGCCCCTACCACTGCCCTTTCACACTGGGATTTTATTATTAAAGTTTCCCTTGCCAGTGATCATTTCCCCCCACCAGTAAAATAGGGATAATATTGCTTACTAATTAGTGTTGTAAAGATGAAAAACACAACACTAGTACTAAATATTATTTATTATTGAAATGGAAACCCATACAGAATTTAAAAGAAAAAAATGTATAACATTTTCTTTGGGAGGTATAATTCTTGGAGTTTATGCTGTTTTGCCCATATGTTGTTACATTTTCTAATCAGTTTCTAATTTTAAATAACTGCATTATTTTCTCTTTAATTGTATTTCTGATGGTAGTGTAAAGGGAAGTAACAATATGGCAAGTAGGAGTTATAGACTTCTAAATGGGGCTAATACAGACACACACACAAAAAATAAAAGCCAAGTATGATGTGCAGAAAATAACTTTTTTTTTTTTTACTATTGTCTCTATTTATTTACATACTAAAAATTTCACTCAAGCTATAAAATAATTCAGGCAACAAGTTGCATGAAAAAGTATGTGTGATGTTGATCAAGAAGTAGATTTATATTGATTCTCTTTGGTAATTGCCACAAAAATACTTATAATATTCTGTATTTTCTTTTTTAATTTTAGCATTATGATTTGCATTAATGAGTTAAATTAGTATCAACTAGAATTCTTTTTTGGATTGCTTTTCAGTTATTGTGAGATACTGGCCTAAATTTCTTGCTAGCTGCTGCATTGTTTCTCAGTGAATCACTAGCCAGTCCATTAGAGATGAAATTTACCAGTCATTTCCTTGAGAATTTCACATATATTAAAGTGAGGGTTTTGGTCTCTAGAGAGTTTGCTAATAGGATACAGTGCCTTTCAGCTGTAAATTACTAATCCAAATCAGACCTAACTGGAGGTGACTTAAGGTTATATGCATTACTTAGCCATTTGGTGATGTACACAATACTGTCAAGGTCAAGCATTCAAAAATCATGTTTTATTACATAAAAATCATAAGATTTTTTTAAAAAGAAATAAATATTGATTCCTTTAGATTTGTCTTCTGAATTCTGAGCCTCTTGGATGCAGTTAGGTTTCATTTTCAGGCATATCTCCATAACCAGGAAGACCAGAAGATTATTATTTAATTAAAACTCAGATTTTTTGCAACCACTTGCTGCCAGGAGCTAGGGCTCAAAGATAAATGTTTAATAATATCATGAGACTTGTGGTACGCTGCATTGCCAATTCTAGCAATTTTATGCAAAAACAAGCTCCTTGTCTCTAGTTTCTATTGGACAAGTATTTTTGTAGGCCCCAGACATTCGATGATGTGGTTTTTAGTCTAAAAGCAAAGATGTAACAAGATCCAGTTGTGGAAAGCTGAAGCTAAACAAATTGGCTGTGTCTAGACTGCATCCCTTTTCCGTAAAAGGGATGCAAATTAGAC
>CM057845.1:223616894-223660610 GCA_030068395.1 Apalone spinifera
CCCCCCCCCCCCACCTAGCCCTGCGCTGCCTCCCAGCTGAACACTGCTGCCTGGGTTATGGCTATTCAAAGGCTGCCATGCTGGCTCTGCACAGCCCTCCCACCATGCAGCAAACCGCTCTTCCATGTCTGGGAGGAGTCCCCTCCCCTGCTTGGTGCTGGTTGGCTGAGAGGAGGGGCAGGACATGCCTCTCCCAACAGCCGCAGCGAGAGTGGTGTACGCCAGTCCAGCCCCCAGCTGCCAGAGCTCCGGGCTGTGGACCAGTGGTTGGGAACTGTGGATCTGAAAGACAAAAAAATCTGTTCCCTGAAATTTGAGACTGGCTGAAGCAAAAACATCACTCCGATATCTCTGATTTTTATCTTTGTTGGTGGCATCACTTTAATTGCTACATTCTTCAAGAACACAGTTTTGACTGATTTATTGATCACGTTCCAAAAGAGCAAAAATTATTTTGTGAACACTGGCAAAAGAGTTCGAAAATGTAAAACCGGAGGGTTTTCCTCCAAGTCTAAGCATGCTGATTATTACATACATTCCCCTAGAATGACAGTTTATTATTGACAGTCTACCAGAGCACAGCAAAAGCTCCCAAATAGCACAATCTGCTCTATCTTCTAGATACTTTACAACATACTGAATCTGAAAGTTGACATGACAGGTTAGCATTATGGCATGGAACTGTTATTTTATTTATGTATATTACAGTAGCTTTATTATTCCTGAGGACGGGGGTTTGGAGGAATCTTTTTACTTTTCATATTTGATGTCCCAAATTACATACTTGACATCCTAAAGTTAGCTGTGTATAGAATTTTGATAATTGCTCTTTAAAAGTATTTTATTATCAACATATCAACCAATGGCTTCAAAACACATTTACGGTAGTATGAGTTCTTCTCTGGTAATAAAAAAGGGTCAGAAAACAGCAATACATTCTATACATAATGAGAATATCCAGTTTTACAGGTTCACCCTCTAGGTGGAGGATGTGTCAGTGAGGGAGAGGACATGGCTGATGCATGGTAAAACCTGACAATCCTGTGGGGGGATCATTATAAATTGACATAAATTTGAGCAGTAATAAGGCTGGGAGCCCCAGTGAAAAGCCATATTTTTCTCCGTCAGGTCTGCTGATTGGAGCTCAGCTGTATCTAATGATCCTAGTATAAGTGGCCTATCAAATTTATGACCTGTACAACCCCTTGTGTCCTCTGGGTGTCTGAAACTCATTCAACCCCCAGAGTGTTTTTCACATTCTTAATTTTTTATAGTGCTGCCAACCCTTACGGTTTCACCAGGAGTCTCCTGGAATCGAGTTAGGTCTCCTGAGACTACTGAAGCTAATCCAGAAGATTTTTAGCCTTGATTCTATACCTACAAGAATTTTACACATGCAGTTCTATAGTGATATATTTTCTGGCTCAATTAATCTTTGAAATCAACCACTCAAGGCAACAGTTAATGCATTGTTTTCATGTCATGATGACATACATGCAAACTGTTTTCTTATCCTTTTCTCAGGAATATAAGTGATGCAACACTGGAACTAATCTCACAAAACTTCATTGCTTTCTTTGAAATGCACTCACCACTGCTAAGCCTGTTTGCAAAAATATACTGCATGCATTGCTGTATATTGCATTCTGCTGAAAAGCAATAGTATTATTTAGAAACTCCTGATATTAAAATGTTACAGATTAAAAAATAAATAAACCCACAAACCTATCTTTCCTTACATATCCACCATTCCTCAGATGTAGATTATAAGAATTAGGTTGTATGATTGTATGTCTCTTATTATTAGATTTGGGTTGCTAGCGAATAGAATCAATATGCTGCTATCTAGGATAGTTAATGAAAATCTTTGATGAATGGGGAATATGTCTGTGCAATTTATGATTTCTATGTGAGATCATGAATCCTATCTGCCTGTGTCAGGTGAAAACTCCACTTTAAATCTGTAGCCTTCTGTCTTTTCTGTGCTTGTTTTTGCCTCTACATTAGATTAAGCATTTCAAACATGGTGGGAAAACAAAAATAGTTTAAAGCTAAATAGTTTAAAGATCTCTTAAGTACCTACTTGTTGCAAATCTAGTAACTCTAGACAAAAAAGTTGTGTCTGCCCAGAATAGGGGGGACATCTTAACAATGAGGTCACCTGACAAGGTCTGTGCTCACGTGAAGAAGCTGGCAAAGGAAGAGTAACCTTATATGGCACTAAAGGTTTCCAAGGGCAGAAGCTGGTGGTCTTAAGGGTACACATTTTCTACAGTTCAGGATCAGAATGTGGTCAACCAGCATGCAGCAGCCTACTGGGGAAACAATACCTTGCCTGCTTTCCTAAATTCAGATGACCCCAAGCTCAGTGGACAATCTAGGGACTTGGGCCTCAACCCAAAGAATGTCCCAGAAATGCCACTGTCACAGGAAATGGGACACATGTCCATACTCATAAGAACTCTTCATTGTCAGAAGCTAAAGATTAGGCAGAGAGAGAACAGATACAAGGGATGCCTAAGAGCTGGTAGTCCCTTACTCCAGAGTCAGTGATCTCAGTCACTTGCTTGTATTGGAAATAAAGACAAAAAAGTATGTATTAGTTACAGAACCTACTACTGGCCATCAGCAACTTGTCTGACTATGTATACTGAGTCAAACTAAAATGAGTCACAAAGGATCTCACATTGATATAATTCACACCTATTCCCAGGCAACCAAGTAGATGCATTATACCATTCAAGGGTTTGTCTACACTATAGATCTTTTGCCAGCATAGCTATGCTAGTATAGGCATGACAGCAGACCTCTACCAGACAGTCAGCTTATACCAAGAAAAAGAGTGGGTTTTTTTTTATTTTTGGGGTTTTTTTTGCCAGTGCATCCCTGAATACATAAGCTATCCTGGCAGAAGGATTCTTTTGCTTACACATGTAGATTTATATCTAACCAAAAAGGCAACACAAATCAGATATCTGAAAAGGTAACACACAAAAACCTGTTGGAGAACACTTTAATCTTCCTGGACATTCATTAATGGATCTCCAAAGTCACTGTTTTGTTTCAGACCAATTCCACAATCCAAATACACAGAGGACTGGAGCTTAACGTCATTCACAAGTTTAATTCTTATACTAATGATTTGAATTGTGATATTGGATGGCTCACACATTATCAACCAACCAAATAATGAAGGTGCTAATGATTCTTGATATCTGTGTAGAATGTGGTGTTGGTCATCTTCGTTTCCAAGTGCTAACTAATGGTTCCTATCAACCTTTTAACTTTTTAGTCTTTGAGATGCTAGTAGACTAATTGTTGTTTTTAAATTTTTCCTGTTGTGGACTCACTTGGCTATCCCTCTGAAGCTTATCTACTCATTCTTTTTTTTCTTCCTCCACTTCAATTTTTTTCCTTCACCTCCTTCTCCCCACCCCCGTTTCCTTTATTTATTCTTGGATCTGGACTTCCAACACTCCCATCATCTGAAGAAGTGGATTGTGCTCACGAAAGCTCATGATGCCATCTACATGTTATGTTAGTCTTTAAAGTGCTACTAGACTATTTGTTGTTTTTTAAGTTTTCCTTAAGCTAGTGTAATTTATGCACTGAGGGGCCAGAAGGAGGGATGCAAGAAAAGCAACTAACAAATGTAAGAATATGTAAACTACAGTAGACCACGTCATACCTGAACTTGCATATTCTTACACCTTCTTCTAGCTCCTCATCTTGTAAATTATATGAACTTAGAGTCCTCCATAAATTCACACATCACCGACTGTGTATGAGTAGGACTATGAGTGTCTAATTTACAACACCTTGCACAGTGCCTCTGAAGTTGGCTCACAGTTTATGCACATGTTATTTTTTAGTCTGCTGAGAAACAGAAATTGAAAGCCCAGAACTTTCAAGATACAAGAGCTAGTAGTTAGGCTAGACACACGAGAGCCATTAATTCATGTTTATGAGACTGTAAGTGTGAATGTGTAGCATGTTTGCCATGGGATTTAATTGTAACTGTTATTTTTAAATGAGAAATTTAGTATTTTATTGATGATTTTCCATGTTAAATACAAAAATCTGATTTTTCAATTAAAAAAAATTTTTTATCTGCCCAGGGGGGAACAGGCCTTCTGTGAGCAGCAACACCAGCCACATGGCAGGGAGGGGTGATCCGCAACAGCCAGCTTACATGGCATGAAGGCAGGATTTCAGCAGTTGGCAAGCCCAGCTGCATGGGGTGAGGCAGCACTTGGGAGAGCAGCAAAGTCATGGGGGGGGGGGGGCAGGCAGGGCTTGAGTAAGAGGCAATGCCAGACCCACAGGGAGAAAAGGCTGGGCTCAGATGTGAGCCCTGCACCTGGGAGAAGCAGGGCTTGAGCCACCGACTCAGGTCAGCCCTGTGGGGTGAGAGGTGGAGGCAGAGAATGGGCCAGCCCTACGCATGGGGGAGGAGGGGGGCTTGGGCAAGTAGCTTGGATCAGCCCCACTCAGTGTCCCATTTTCCCTTTTGAGCAATATAATCCCCCTCGGAATGTACTGGGGTGGGGTTGCCCCAACTGGGCCATAATTTTCCACTCCCCCACCAGTGCCTTAGTCCCTGCCTTGCTTTGGCTCCATATGCATATTTTCATAGAATCCACTCCACTATATCATGTCGCTTGGTAATGGCAAATAATATTAACATCAAAGTAATTCATCTGTTAAATCTAAGTGCAGTTTTCCTCAGCCCACAGAAATTGTAATGTGACACAGACGAGTGGGCTCAAAAATCCCATTAATGGGGCAGGGTAAGAACGGATGGAAAATGGTCCCTTTAATGTTTGGTAATCCCTTTAGTCATGTTTCTAATGCTTTGCCCCATTTCACAGCAATTAATGTCATTTAAGGCATTAAATGTCAGAAAAGTGGCTACACACGAGTGGCTGCAAATGGTTGCATGAGATTGTGTCACTAACTCACACTTGAGTTTAATTTACATTTGTACAACTTGGCTTAGCTTTGTTTAGAACTGTGAAGTGGGTGGGTAATGGACAGTAAGCCTACAAAAGAATCAAACCTACTGGAGTGAGTCTGAGAGCCTGCTTTGTTGGACTTGGGCTTGGGCGGGCTCTTGCTGCAGAGCAGAAACTAGTAGGGTAGACATTCCCACTCAGGCTGGAGCCTGGACTCTGACATCTGGGGAGGAGGGTGATCTCAGTACCCAGGCCTGAATGTCTCATTTTTGGCCTGTAGTGTGAAATATCTTGCCTGAAAGGCTATGAATCTGGCTCCAGGAAGCTGAGCTTCCCTGTTGCACTTTTTTTGTTGGTTTGTTTGCAGGGTGGACATACTCTAGATGAGATCTCCTCCTCCTCCTGCTCCTCTTAGTGGCTTTTTCCTGAAGATATTTTCTTTGTCTTTCCTTTCGGGCCTGGGAACTTAGTGCTGGCCTATTTTTCCTTGGCACTGACCTTTGCAAACATAAAGCACCGTGTTATCCACAAGCTGATGAAGCGTGGTTGCCTGAGTAGAAGTGATTGAGTCAGACAGACCAGATTGCTTACTGTTTTCTGTGAAAAATCCCTTCCTAGTAGCACAAGCAAATGTTGCCTACAATGCACAGAAATCCTGTTATTGCTGACTTATGGTATGTCTGCTCTGCAATGTTATTGGGACTTGGCTTGAACATCTACACTGCATTCTAACCCTATATTAAGAATTTTCTGATGTGTTCTCAAACCAAGGTTCTCTGGCATACACGCTGCAGTGAGGAGATCCAAGTCAAAGTAAGCACATCTCAGAGGCTCACTCTAGCCCTTGGACCATGGTGCACATTGGGAAACATCACTGCTCACCCTGCATGTTACCAGGAAGCATTTTATCTTGCGAAAGGCTTGATCAATTCACTCCCTGCCAGGAGGCTCTCTGACACTGTCTTTGCAGATCAGTGATTTGACCACACTGGGTGACTGGGAAAAATAGAAGGACAGGAAACTGGAAGCAAGGGGGCAGCACAGGAGACACTCAGATGGTGAGTCTGGGCATGGGAGCGATGGCTACAGGGAAGCATACCCTTGCTGTGAGCCAGCATGGCAGGATATTACTATGGAGAAATACACTTTGGTGAGAGAGACAAACAGCCCAGTGTGTGTATGCGACTGCATCAGTATGAACTAGCCAGGCAGTGAGGTTAATTGGATAGCTACAAAGGCACCTTGTGACACATTTACATTCCAGTGTATGCATACCCTTAGGCTACTTGTCCGTCCCACTCATACCAGAACTCCATAGTCTGATGGCATAAATGAGTAAAGAGATGTTTTTATATTTAAAGACAGAAAACATTTCTGGTTGGTGTTTACACTGCAGCTTTAAAACGATTTATCTCTGCAACTGCTAGCGTCCTAGAAAAAAACTAGGTGATGATCGTTTTTTGTGCTCTCGGAAGACGACACGAGGATACCTCTGGTCAATGACACAAAGATTCTGACTGCACTGTATTTTTAGTTAGACATGAATGCAAGCCAAAAACCTATAAAAGTTCAGATTAACATCCAAATTTAGCAACTCTGACATCTCTCTAATGTTCTATGCTTTTCTTCCATTCCTTGAGACAGTCTCCACTTTTCCTACAATTCTAACAGATTTTTCTTGATGTAAATATGGCAGGTGAACATAACAACTTGTGAGTTCTACCCTCAAACTTTACAGCCTGGTCTACACTAGGTCTATGTCTACATTACAAGGTTTTTGCGCAAAAACAGTCATTTTTGCACAAAAACTTGCGAAGCATCCACACCTCAAGCGCGTTTTTGCACAAGAAAATTTACAGTAAAATGGCAGAACAGAGGGCTTTTTGTGATGTAGGTATATCTCTTTCTGCGAGGAATAACTCCTTTTTGCGCAAGAGTTCTTGTGCAAAAAGGTGTGCATGGACACTCAACAGGGGTTTCTTGCACAAAAAGAGCCTATCAGAAAAAACACAGGTGCTCTGATGGGCATTCTGTGAATGGCCATCAGAACTTTCTTGCACAAGTGCATCCATGCAGTGTGGACTCTCTCTTGCGCAAAAGCACATAATCTTTGCAATGCGCTTTTGAGGTGTGGATGTGCTTTGTGCAAGAAGTTTTTGCAAAAGATCTCTTCTGCAAAAAGCTTCTTCTGCAAAAACCCTGCAGTGTAGACAAAGCCTAGGAGTTTACATTGACTTTAGCCACATGAGGTTAATTTTCTAAGTGACGCGTACATAGCACCAAGCCTGAAATTTTCCATTGTTTTGTTTCTGAGTGCAGTTAAGTAGCAAAAAAATCTACATTTGTAAATTGCACTTTCACAATAAAGAGATTGCATTATAGTACTTGTGTGAAGTGAATTGAAAACATTTCCTTTTGTTTATCATTCTACAATGCAAATATAATAATATAAAGTGAGAACTGTACACTTCGTATTCTGTGTTATAATTGAAATAAAAATATTCAATATATATCAATTGTTATTTTATTGTTTAACAATAGAATTAAGTCATAGTTAATCATTTGAGTTAACTACAATCATCAGCCCTGCTGATTAGTTCCCTTGAAAGAGCACCATGGCAGCTTCCCTCAAGGGAGTGGTATTTAGGCTCTTGCTTGAAGACATAAGCTCTGAATGTTGGTGGTTTAATCAGTTATTGCTTTATCTGTAGCCTTCTCTTTTTGGGCAAAGTCAGTTATTAAGTCACTGAGAAATAGCAAGGCAATTCTGAATCTATGGAATCTTCCTATTGCCTCAGAATCTTAAAGTCTGGCTGGCAGCTTTAGACACAGCATGGAAGTTCTGCCTGTCTCACTTGTTCATGATTTCTTGTTCAGAAGTTGTGTTTCCATGCTGATTTTTTTTAGGCACCAGTTCAGCGCTACATAAGTGCTTTCCTGATTAGTGACAGACTATTGAATTAGGCCTCTGACCCTTCCAGCAGCTGAGATATCAGCGATTCTCACTGAGATAGATGAGAATGTTTCTGAATGATTCTTCTCTTCTCTTCTACAGATGTACCACAATACTCCACTGTACAAAGCATTCTCTCCTGTGGAGTCCTATGTATTTTCTCACCTCAGGTTTAGTGTGTAGGATGCCACAAAGGGAAATAGATAATGTGAACAATGATGCCCTTAACTAGGTGCAGAAGGTACCAGAGGCAGATACAATCAGCCAGGTGTGGCCTATCCAAACTGTGCCCCCATGTGTCCTTCCTGCTTCCAGCTCTCCCGTGTCTAGCTGCCCAGTCTCCCCATGCTTAAGTGCTGGGAGGGCTGGGGCAATGCTGCCTGACAACTCTGGGGACAAATGACTGGGTCTGTGCTGCCTGACAACCCTGTGTTCTGGGTCCAAGAAACTGGGGTCACGCTGCCTGACTTCAGGGCCAGGAAGTGTGGGGCTGTGCTGCCTGATGGTGGTCTGGGGCAGAGGCACTAACCTGTGACAGGAGTCAGCAGCCACAAAATCAGGAGTTGGGCTGGGCTCCAGTGGGCATGGAAGTGCAGGAACTTGAATGGATGGGGCAAGGCTGGAAGGTAGCCTTCCCACCCCAGTGGATCAATCACACCTGCCCTTAGCATGTAGATAGTATGTAGCTCTTGATTTCCCTGTCATTTGAGCCCAAACAATTTTCACTTCCCTGTGAATGACCAAAGCTTGAACGTGGATGGGACCAAAAGGATGGAACCTTAGTCTGGACCAGATATAGGTGAGGGTGGATTTGTCCAGGAGATTCTCCAATCCTTTATAATAAAGATGACTGCAACCTCCTCTTCCCTGGGCTTGTTAAATCCTATGTTGTCTTACGTAAGCTCAAAAGCTGATGCAAAGAGCTTTCCTGACTCACCACTTTGACCAGGTCACCCCCTTCTTTATGTGTCTCCACTGCCTTCACTTTATTCATTACATTAGATACAAATCACTTGTCTTCAGTGTAAGGGCTTTCTCAGTCTATCCCCCATTAGCTAAACTATTATAAAAGGAGAAGTGTCCGTCATGCCGTCTGTCACAGAGAACATTTGAGAACACACTGGAAGACCTGACAGTAGGCTGGGGTAGACTGGGCTAGGCTGGTGTCTGCTGTTTCCTCCTCCTCTCCCTGACACCAAAGCGGGATGTGAGGCTTGAAAAGCAGCACAAGGGGGCATGCAGGAGAAAAACACAAGTGGCTGCCAGTGAGTTAGTGGGTGAGCCGTGTGATGGCAGAGCAGGGGAGGGAAGAATAGGGTGCGAACTACAGGAAGAAAAAACACTGAGTAGGTTGAAGACTGGGAGAAAGAGGGAACAAAGAGAGGGGAATACAAGAAAAGCATATAATACAAGGCCAAAGAACCCAGTAAGAGGTGATTGCATAGACCCTGGGACAGGCAGGAGCACACCAGGCCAACCTGAGTGTGTGTCTACCATCACAACGGGAGGAGTAACGCCAGTACTTATAATCTCTTATAAGGTATAAAGATGCCAGCCCCACCTTCATTCCACAAAAGATGCCTTGCTTGTTTGCTCATTTAAAAAAAGTCAATGAAGACATTAACATGTTCTCCTATGCAGACCTTATGCTTGGGAGGGGCTGCAAAACTACCTCACTGGCCTCCTTCAAATCTCTCCTCAAACATGTTGCTAAAGCCTAGTTTGAAAGCCTAGTTAGGAATGTGTGACACTGCCCATGGTTGTGAGGTACCACAACAGTACTGGCCTTTAGCATGAGGGAGTCCTGACTAGGCCTGAAACCATGAGCCTCTGGCAGCACAAGCACTGCCTTCTAGGCCCCCCACAGGCCTTCCTGTGCAGCTATCAACAGGCCCACATGAGCACCCAGATACTCAGGGAGTTCCATGGGTGGCGAGTATCCTAGGCAGGGGAAAGCACTGCCTTCCCACACTGCCTCACCTGGCCCTGCCCATGCCCAGCCCTGTGCCAGACCTGCTGGCCAGCTCTCTGGAGCTCTGAGGGAGGGGCAGGCTGGGGCCATCCCACCCACTGGCTCTCCAAAGCTCTGGGACTGGCGGAGTTTGGGGAGGCTACCATGGGATAGAGAGGAGGCAAGGGCCAGCAGTCACATTGCAGGGGTGAGAGGTTGGAGGGTGGAGTCTGGGCAGGGGACAGCAAGTCACAGTGGGGGGGAAAAGGGCTCTGGTGAGCAGGGGAGGAGGAACTTGCCTCCCCAAGCCATGAGGTCTCCCACTGCCCATGGGGAGTTCCCTCCAATGTCCAGTCCCTTAGTAGGGTTGCCAGGTGTCCGGTTTTGAACCGGACAGTCCAGTATTTGAGTTTTCTGTTCGGGAAACAAATTAAGAAAATCTAAATGTCTGGTATTTTCTAAATAAGATGTAATGTAGATTGTGATGTAATGGCAAATGTGTCTAGTATTTCTATTGAAAACATCTGGCAACCCTAAAAGGAAGGGTACACACCAGTATGCAAGATTCAACTCAAAACTGGCACTTTGCTTAACACTAACATACTGATATATATAGATAGATAGATAGATATAATGAAAACAAGACTAAATTTACTATCAAAGAGTAGCCGTTCTAAGAATAATGAGCAATAAAGTTGTAAGCAAGTGGTTACATGTAAAACAAAATCATAATATGATTTGTAAAGTTTAAGCTTAGCAGATTAGCCTCATGCCTAAAAACAAAAATAAAACAAACTCACCTAAAGGTCTCTTCATCATTTTCCCACCAAGCCTGGTTCAGATCCTTTGTTCCTGCAGCCAAAGCATTGTCCTTTTCATTCTTCACTGAAAGAGAGCAACAAGTGGCCAGCCCAAGTAAATGCATTGTATTGTAATACAGAAAACAAATTGTAGCGTTTGCTGATGATTTAAGATTATAAGGAAGCAAGAGCTTGGGGACAGATGCAGTGTATGGGGGGGGGTGTTATTTAGTTAAAGAAAGGAAACAATGTATAGTCAAGGAAGTGATTAGCAGTGAGGTATAGGCGTGTTGGACAATATTCTCAAAGGTAATTTAGCTCCTAACTTCCATTGAGCCTTATATTCCTTTGTTGTTCCAGCAGCCTAGAACAATGACTAGTATGATTCAAGTAGTATGTTGAATGGCACAAGTATTTAATAGACGTTTTCTCTAGCGCTTCAATTTGTCTTTTGTTTTGCCGTTGTTCCTCCTTGTCTGTGACTTGAAGAAGAAAGAAGGGCATCACAACCAGCTCTCTCTCAAATTCTTGAAACAACTTGAATCAAGCCTGAAGTCCTGAGGCAAAAGAGAATACTGACTTAAGGAGCTCAATATCTTGTTTGTGGTTCTTTTGGAAACTGTGTTTATAGTTTCCACATGCTGGTCCAAATGTACTCTCTGTAAATGGCTGGGAAAGAAATGTTAGTGTTGGAATGTTGTCAGTTGTATGCCTAGCAGATAAGACTTTTCATAGCCTGTAAACCATTATTTACTGACTGTTGACACCACATCTGTTAGAATTATAGGGCTCAATTGCACTGCCATTTTCCATACTAACCTCAGTGCATTATTGGACGGAAAAAATAAGAAAAAATCTCACCAAAAGCCATTGCTCTTTTGCAGTAGGAACTAATTGTTATCCTTTCTCCCACAGGAACTTTTTACACCAGAGTGCAAGTTTAAGGAATCCGTTTTTGAAAATTATTATGTAATCTACTCATCCATGCTCTATCGACAACAAGAGTCGGGTAGGGCCTGGTTCCTGGGGCTTAATAAGGAAGGGCAGGTCATGAAAGGAAACAGAGTGAAGAAAACAAAACCAGCAGCTCATTTTCTACCCAAGCCATTGGAAGGTGAGCTTTGGGCCATCACAGCAGGCAGTTATGCTGAAATTGTAAAATATCTCTTCCTTTGCAATGATAATACCACAAAAGGAAAGGGAGCAGGCTCTATCCTATCATTTCTGAATGCACTTGGCACACACCCACTGGCCATTCCATATGACAGTTGCTAGGATTCATGTGTGTTTTGTGCTTCACCATTGTTTGTTCTAAAGGGCATATGTAAAATGTTCTTTCATAGAATTAGGAGGTCATCTTATTAGAAGAAAATCTATTGTTAAAGTGCACTGTGCTGTTTTTTTAAAATATTCTTCTAGCAGAAGCAAAAAAAGGTATCAGTATTTCAGTGAGAAAATATTCCTTTTATAAACCAGCATGAGTGGCTCTGAACAATAATGTCTACTTAAAAAAAGGGGAGTTAGGAATGGAACACATGAAATGTCAGCATCCCAATTTAAGAGCATTCTAACACAAAAGTCAAAGGTCTTATGATAGACTTATTCAAACTGCACTATTGAGTCAGATGATGTATGCTGCACACTTTGTGTTTGTCAGCCATTATGCCAGAAAGCTTAGGAAAGGGGAACAACAAATAACATATTTTGTCATGCTAACCTTATGAACTAAAATGATGTTGCATGTTCTGGCAAAATGTGTTAATTTTTGTCTTGACCATGGAAATATTTATTTGTCCTTATTTTCGAAGACTTTTTTAACCTTGGTTTTTTTTGTTGCTGCCCTTTCCAAATCTCATTTGCTTTGATCCAAATCGTTGCTCATTGCCTCAGTAATGCTGAAAAGTGTCTCAGTAGTTAACAGCTTTAAAAAAAACAACACCTTTCTGAGTAATGCTTTTGTCAACAGTGTCACATTTTTTAGCATTACAGTTATCTGAGAATTATAAGGTGTGTAAGGTTTTTGAGGAATTTCAAACCTAAATCATGTGTTAGGACTCTCTTTCCCTATGTGATGAAAATCTAATAGCCCTAGGTGTCTGCTTTAACATCAAATCTTTGCTTACACTGATTTGTTTGGTTTGTTCCTATGCTTCATAGTTCAAATGGCCTTTAAAACATGAATAGCATTTCAACAAGACTTACACATGTGTCAACTCCTATATATTAACTTAAAGCTATGTATTTTCAGATTTCTATTAGGGAAAATGCCACAATATTTTTTAAAAGCAGTCACAGTACATATAGTTTAGGGAACATGTGATTTTTTCCATTGGATTTGTTAATAGTTGTATGGCCAGATTCTTTATCAAAAGAGTGTAGGGAAAGCTTAGAAATAAGTTACTTTATGTTGCCCAAAAGTGTTATCAAGAACTACAGCTAGACTGTGTAATTCTTTTACTTTAATTGCTATCACAAGGTGTTTAACAATATTTTTGTAGGTCACATTGCTATTTTGTCTGGTTCTTAATTAATCAGCAGTTAGAAGTGTCTTAAAACATGGGTGTGCACTCTAACAATAAAGATCATCACCAGCATTACATACTCAAGAGAAGAATTTTAATTTCAGACTTTCAAAGCTATAAAAAAGATTTAGATTATGTCATTGCAAATGTTAGAACAAGTTAAGCACTTGATTAGTTAATGATATTACGGGCCTTTCACATCTATTATGAAACTTCCGTAAATTGAAGATCAAGGTCAGTGCTTTCATGCTATTACCTCCTATTCTAATTAGTCCAGGGAAGAAGGGAGTGTGCTATCATGTAGCTTCTCCAAGAATTATTTTGTGTGGTGATTAATTCTTTTGACTGTTTGACATCTATTTTTTAATACTGCTGTGAAATAAATAAATGCTACCCCCAGGTAATGTGTAAGTAAAATATTACCTGATTCAGTGACATGGAAAATGAAATTCAATTATCTAACATCATTCATCATTAAGGCAGCTCAGTACAGATACTTTGTAACTGAACATGTGTGTACTCCTCAAAAAATTTAAAATGGTTAAGACTCTAGTGAAGACCACTGTGCAATTCTTAATTCTTCAATACATTCAGTTTTTAGTTTTGGAATTTTCTGCATTTCAAAATTCCAGCAATTATCAGTGTTAAATGTTTCTTTGTCGTGTATTACAAGCAACCTTAGGAAAAAATGAATATTAGCTGTACAGTGGTGGTTTTGTGTGCTCTCTGGGGCCATCCTAAACACCTTGCCAGTAAAAATCAATAAGTGATGTTTTGTGTAGTCTCATTATGTTGTAATTTCATATAAACATTCTATAAGATTTATTTTTATGAATACCCCCAGTGAGCCATTTATGGGGGAAGATGGATTGAATGCTATCTATTAACCAGGCTGTGAGAGGAATATGAAAATCAATAATAGTGACTGATTAAATGAATTTCCTCAGTAAAGTGAAAAGTTCTTGATTCTAATATCATCACTCTAGTTTTTGAAATGGAAAATAATATTCTCATGGCATTTGATAAAGAAATAACTTAATGATATAGACCAGGAAATATCAAGAATTCTTAAAATGTAATCAGAAAATTCAGTTTTAATTCTTGAACTATTTTGTAATAAGACTGTGCAAAGGCCAAGAGGTTTTGTTGCTCTTCCATATTGTACAAATTGAGACAGAACAATTGCTTTTCATTTCTGAAGCTTCTGTAATCAAGTCACGTTATCAATTTTTTTAAAAAGGAGGACAATTTCCTATTGTGCATGTAAGTCAGAGGTGACAGAGGAAGAGAGATACTTGGATTGTGGGGAAAAGATATTAATGTCTTCAAATAGTCTCTTTCAACATAGCTAAGCTCCGTCATATAAAGAAGAGCAGAGGAAAATATTAAAACATTGATTCTTGTAAGGATGATGTAAAATATGCTCTAAAGATTATTTTGGGAAAGTTCTATGGCCTGTATATATTAGTAGGTCACAGAGGACCTGTTTCAGCTTGGAATCTATGAAAACGAATCCCATTGAATTTTTTTTCTTTTAGTTGCCATGTATCGAGAACCATCCTTGCATGATGTTGGAGAAACAGTGCCAAAGGCTGGGGTAACTCCAAGTAAAAGCACAAGTGCATCTGCAATAATGAATGGCGGCAAACCAGTTAACAAGAGTAAGACGACATAGCCAGATCCTCACAGGTGTTGTGACTTACTGAGCTCTGAGTACAGT
Organism: Apalone spinifera; assembly: GCA_030068395.1. Taxonomy (NCBI): domain Eukaryota; kingdom Metazoa; phylum Chordata; order Testudines; family Trionychidae; genus Apalone; species Apalone spinifera. Next base: position 223,631,796 of record CM057845.1, read on the forward strand.
TGAGCAATTTATCCTTGCTGGACTCTCTCCTACTTCAGTGTCGGTGGATCAGCTTAAGGCAAGTGAATACTGGCTCTTTGCTGGTTCTGAACTAAATTGTTGCAAGTGGATAAATCTCAACATGTAGCTCCTCCCACAACAAGAAGACACCTGGATAACCAGCTAACTCAGACCATGGAATGCCCTACCAGATATGGAATGCCTTTTTAATATCTTTTCTGTGACTGTGACACTTCATGTGAATGACATACTTCACAAGTACACTTGATACCTTGCCTGCTGACAGTTACCCATAATCCCTTTTTGAGTCCAGTTTCAGCAAAATCCATGTGTTTAAGTTCTATTTTGTAGCACACAGATAATATCAAGTAATTTCTAGTTAGATGCTGTAAACCTCTGCTATTATGGATTTCTCTTCTTCCCTTTTTTACAAGGCTGCTTGCTCCACTGTCTGTGACCTTTTGCAGGGATTGTGTTTCTCTAAAACTTAAATGTTGCAGGTGGCTTTGTTCTGAAAGCAATCAGGGAATCAGGAAGCCTTCAAAAACCTATTATGAATTATATCTCTGAAGACTAGGATCATTGTCTCTGACTTAGAATATTGATAAATGTGAATACACTTTAGTAACAGATACCGTGCTCCTGAGGTTTGCATTATTGTGGAGGGAAAAGTGTCAAACGCAACCCGTAGAAAGTTTTTTGAGACTAGTGTTTGACATCCCCCTATAGTTTCTTTGTGTGTGTGTGTTTTATACATATCACAGGCTTACTGGTAATGGTAACATTTGCCTTGCCCAGCGAGCAAGACCCACTATTTTTTGAGAAAGTGGGTCCAAAGAATTCTGTAGGCCTTGTAGGCCTGAATTAAGGCTCATTTTTCACCACTAATCCTCATTATTTGAAAAACAATAATTAAGAAGAACAAGAATTGTGCTACCTAAATCCAGTTCAGATATAATCCTTTCCTGTTTTTAATGAACTGAATTTAATCCCATCATTATTTTGGCTGTTTTCCACTATTACTCAGCAAAGCATGGGCAAGGATGATGACATGTTCTTTTTAGCAGTGCCAATGCAAAAGATAGTTACAAATTATACTTTAATATTTTTGGTGTTAATTTTTTTTAAACTGGGCATATTGGAAAACAGTTAATTTTTTTTTAGCCCAGCATGAAGAGTTCAGCCCTAAGTATTTCATGCCATAACTCATTACATACCTCTAACCCAGCTTTTTAGGATGTTACCATCAAATTGCTAGATAAATGGTGCCTTGCCTTGCATTCTATATATTATACATTCTACTACATGAAACTAGAGGAAGTCAAACCCATTATGAGATTGAGTCCTTGAATCATGCTCAGTTGCTTCATAAAATACTAGAAACACTTCAGTTAACTGTCATAAAACCAATTTAGAAAAAATAAAAGGGGTAATAAGTTTTAGACAATACAACAAAGATGCCATTCTAGTGTTAAATACCGTACGTAATGCGTTTCAAATATTTAGTTGCATACTTCTAAAAGACTAAAACAAGGCTATTCTGTGTGGGCTTAATAGGCATTTGCTTCTCAGAAAGGGTGACAAGGACCAAACTATACCTGAGTTGTAGCAAACTGTGTGACAACCCTCTATTGGCTTCTTGCTGTTATCATTGTGCCAAGAGTGATGAAATTCATCCTTCCCTTTTGAGCAATTATATTTGTGGAAAACTAATTTTCTCATAGCATTACACAGAGCTCTCTGACAGGCCACCTGTTGTTTCAAATTCCTGATCTGCTTAGCTGAATACTGATTCAGTATCCATTAGCTCTTCGTGTTGATACAGTTCCATATGGGGATTCTGTTTTCATAAGTAACACAGCCTAGTGTTCAAGTAGATTATTATAATGCTGCCATAAGACAAAGCTACTTTGACAAAATGTGCATAAAGTAACTTTAGGCCCAGATCATCCCTTCACAGGAGGAAAAAAATCCCCATAAGACACCCTTTATGGTGAGCCTCCCATGTCATCCCACCAAGGTGGGTGTGACTTGTGTACTCCCAATACCCAAGCAAAAAAGGCTATGAAGTCTCCCCCTAGGGGATCAGTGGGAGGCCAGGATTATCAACATAGCATGCTGCCCTGGCTGTCTGGTTCTGTCATGGCATTGGAGTCTCACTGACCTGCCCCCTCCCCACGCCGTGCTTCCCCCTTCAGGTTGGGAGAGGAGTCAGGCAGAGACAATAATACAAAATCTCTTTTGTGGCTAATTTTCACAGGGCTGGTGAGGGAGCCTGTGTGCATTCCTGCCAACTTCCCCTCAGTCTCCAACCTGCCCAGTTTCGACCCTGGACTGCAGAGAGATGGCTCTGCAGGGTCCAGCGGGTAAGACTGTGCCATAGAATTGCTGGCGGCATACACTAAGGATACAGCAAGCATATGCTGGCCCTTTGAATTTCAGCTGGCTGGGACTAGTGTCCCAAGGCCATATCCATTATCATTTTCAACATCCAACATTTTAGGCAACTATTGCTCTGCCAACCGGATGACTAGTTACAATTAAAGCTGAATTTATTTTTGTAAGTGACTAGTACGTACTGTAAATGTATCACCATGTTTATGTTTCTTTACAAGGGTTGTCTGTAAGGGTGTTTAATGGATGTCTTAAAACAATTTCTTCTAAAGTTTGTTTAAACGTAGAGCACAGGGATCTTTGTTATTTGTGCTTCGGTTACTCCTTTAATTTTGTCTCTTGTCTCATCTGTTGCATGGGAAGAAGATGGCAATGATGAACTGCATGTAGTAGGCTATGCGTATCAAGAACTGTTGGTATGTATTACTAAATTTACATACATATATGCAAAGAGTTTGCATTGTACAGTTCGTGTTTATTATAATTTGTTGTATACACAGATGCAACATATTGAATAAAGTATTTATATGAAGGCATATTGAAAAACAAAACAACTTTATCTAGCAAGCAGAATGTGCAAAATAACATTGCACTGGCCACAATATAGTGAAACCATGTAGGCAGGTTGGCAAACTCAATTCTCCCCCTTTACCATGCCAAAGAAAATTTTAGATCCTTGACATATTACCTCTCTTGCTGTTTTCCAGGATAAGACTTCACCATTTTGTTCCCACTAAAATTTATTTTGCTGTTAAGTGAAAACTATTTTCAACTTCTGTTACTACTAAAGTACTGTATAGTAAAAACTGATGAATTCATTTATATTTACAGATTGTGTTTTGTATTTCCATGTACACCAATGTATGCAACTCTCCAGTATACCTGACCTTTTGCATGCAGTGTTTTGTGTTGTTCCTCCCTTTCTTTTATTTAATCCCAGAATAGTCCAAAAAAGAAATCCCAATTTCTTCACTATCACACTAATGCACAGGTAAATTAATAATACATTTTCCCTCAAACAAAAATGTTCATTTTTATTTCAGCAAGACTTTTCAAAAGTATCAATCTCTCTCTCACACACACACACACACGCATCTTTCACCCCTCCCCAAGGTCTAAGTAGATCTGGATAAATTGAACAAAGCGCTAATTTAGTTGTGCTTGAAAAGTGTTTTCTAGACTCACAGGATCCCACTCTGGTCATGTTTATGAAAAAACTAGATTAGATTCTACAGAGAGATCTCAAGTGCTTTCCAGCTCACTTAACACCTCTTTTGCTTCTTGTCCTGTTCTTTAAGCAAATCAATATGTTTATGTACTGTCATTTTTCATCCACATGATCAGTATAACAAAAGTCCACACAAAGGATAAAAGGACCTTTGTTCAGAATGTATTTGTCTGAAAGAATCTTGTAAAGCTCACAACTGTTTACAGATAGAGGGACAAATTCTCTGCTGCTGTAATGTTGGAGCAGTCAGTTAAGTAGACAGTGAGTTTGGCCTATGAATTAAAGGTCTTGTTGATCCATCTGTTCTATGGTACAAATTAGAAATGTTCAACTCCATTCAGGTTAGAAAATGTAATAAGAAAATGAGATATGGTAAAATGATTATATTTACATTTAAATGCCTCTTTGGATAAATTCATGATCTGTGCAATACATTTCAAGATTTTTTTTCTAATGTCTAATGCAGATTTCATGCTTTATTTTTTAAAATATACTAAAATCTATATTCTAGGGCCTGGTCAAAGAAATATTCAACTTAGCTTTATTCATTCCCAGAGTATAGTACGGAATATAATTTAGATGTAAAGTGAGTTGTCATTCCAGGAAGAGAAGGGCAATGCATCAAAAACACCATGTACATGATTAAATCTCCAGCTACATGCCTCTGAAAGAGAGCTTGATCATATATCCTCCCAGTAATTCTTTTCTATTGCTAAATTATATATACAAGCAAGACAGTGAATAGAAGTTTATTTCTGAAACCCAAGAAGATGTTGTATCGAGTGGGGCCAATCCTACAAGATATTGAGAGTGCTTAGAAATAGTACTCAGCACTTTTCAGATGGTGCCCTTTTTATTACATGAATGGAGAGCTGTGTCTGTGTCCAACATCAAACTCCACACTTATCTAATCAGTTTTCTTTCTCCGTAATTACAGTTTGCTCAAGACCTGGAAGCAGCGATATAATTAGTGTATATGAATTAGACAGGAAATATTTTCACTCCCTTGCACCACTTTTTTTTTTACTTTTACAGTTTCACAACTTAGGCAGACAGTATTTTTACATATTGGAACAATAGTATTAATCTTCAAGTCTTATTTTTATAAAAAGGGAATAAGCTGCATAGAATATGTACTGGGACTCATATCACCAGTTTTCTCAGTATGGGAAAGGAAAATGTTCAAGTTACACCAAAAAACGGAAAAGGAAATAGATATCCATTATATTTTGATCAGTCTTGGGGTATGTCTACACAGCAGTGTTATTTCAGAATAACTGATGTTATTCTGAAATAACAAAGAGCGCATCTACACTGGAAGCCATTATTCCAAAATAATGGTGAGCTGGATGACTTATTACAACTTCTGTAACCCTCATTCCATCAGGAGTAAGGAAATTTGAAGGAAGAGTATTCTTCCTTCGACTTCCTGCAGTATAGATAGTGCCACAAGCCAAATTAAGCTATTCGACTTCAGCTACACAATTGATGTTACTGAAGTTGCATAGTTTAATTCAATTTTAGCCTTGCTGTGTAGACATACCTTTAGTAATACTATATGGCTTATAACAGTTTTTGTTTGATAATTTATAATTAAGTAATCCCAGTTTTGTCCGAATTTTAAAATCAGATACTCTATTACATTTGTCAAAGAATTTAGCTAGCATTTTAAAAATGGGGCTATATTAATCCACCCCAGTAACTGAACGTTTAAAAAAATCTGTTGTTGCAATATTTTAAATGATTTCTTAATAGAAATTGGAATTCTATGTTTTTAGTTCACAAACTTAAAAGTAAAACAAACAAAATCACAAAGTAAAACAAAATATACCAAAGTTACATGACACACAGATGTCCAGCAATTTATGGCCTTACAGACAATCATTTTCCAAGCTAGGAATTTGGCTGTTTGAAATATCATACATAATATACAAAATGCATAGCTTTGTTTGATTAGTTTGTTTAAATGATACCAAGTATCTAGTCAATCTAAACAGCATTGATTTTCCTACTTTGTTAGCTGTAGAAAGTACTATATATAAATGCAGGACATAACGAAGCTTGATTTCCTTTTCTCTTTCATTGACTCAGAAGTACCCACACGTGTAAGATATTTATCTGTGTTAATTTATATATAAATAAAACCAACAAGCTTGTGTTCGCCAGTCAAAGACCAGCGTTGGCAAATGGCAAAATGATATATTGAAATACCTAATCTCTGTACAATTTTAAGGATTATAACCATAAAATATAAAATGTGATTTTAAAACTTGTTTTACTTCAAGGTTTGTTTATCCTGTATCAATACATTTTAGAGCTCTGATATTTTGGTTATCTAAAGAGAGGCAGTAGCAGCTTTCGGGTATAGTTGTCATTATGAATGTGCAGAACTCCCATTAATAAGTCATATACAGACATTTAGAGGTGACTGGATTATGTCTCCCTGAGACCATGGGCTTTGAAAAAGTACACATTTATGTTTAAAAAGAAAATGGGGTCAGAGCAAGAGCTAGCTAAATTGGGAGAAAATGATTGTTCAAACCTTTCAATAACCGCACTTTAAGTTCTCTCACTTTAACTGTTACATGTTCTGTATTGTTGTATTTTCCAATTTAAATAATCATTGTCCTTTCAATAAGAAAACAACTTTCTAGTGTAATGATGGAAATACCCTTTTTAAGTTGCTACACATATTCCTTATTTCTTAATTTTGTATCAAACTAAAAGCCTGACACGTGACATCTAAATCACAACATAACAATAGCAACGTTTGATAATTTTTGTGATTTAATCGTATTTCACAATATGTAATCACTTTTCAAAAGAAAATGTATGTATTTTTTTCGCTCTGAAGAAATAAAGGGCTGCCAAACCTACATGAAGGGAATAAAAGATTCAAATGTAAATAACTTAGGGAAGTCCCAAAATAGTTGTGCATTTTTCATAATTCAATGTGAATTTCACACTGAGCAGCATTTCACCATTGACAAATAAAAATTTTGTTCATAGCACTACACTGCTTGTGTTTACTGTTTGAAATCCACAATTAAATGATTTTGTTTCCATCATCTGAATATCTTTCACTGACAGTAGTGTGCTCTACAATGTAACTGATTTTCTAATTCAGTTGACCTTCAGGCTCCCAGCTTTTATACAAGTAGTAAGATTCAATTATTATCATATGTGATAGTGTAATCTGTTACTAAAAGCATACAGAATTGGCATCCTAGAAGTTATCAATATTACATTTCCATGTGCTTTTCTTTTTAAGATGACTAGGTAAGTATACATACATAACACTATGATAAAAGTACATACAAGTTATAAGATATTTATTAAATATATCAACTCATTTATCTTGATTTTTTTTTAAATCTTATCCTACAGGTTATGTATTTGCAAGTGTAGTGTGAAGACTAGATAACCAGCTTAAAGATATTTTAACCACAGAAATCAATAGTGTTTGTTTTTAATGTATCTGTTCTAGCAGTGGGCTCTGGTTGTATAATTTGGATCACTAACCTAAATCTCTGGGGTTGTTCACATATTTGGATCATAGTTATGCAACTGCAGTTCTCCTGATAAAAAATTAAAATAATTAGTTTTAATGAGCAATTTGCAGCTTCCCATGTTATTGGAGCTGGGAAGTAATCAGAATTGGAAGGAAAAAAGCCAAGTCAAATAATAATATATTTGACCAATACTGAAAATGGCATCACATACAATATTTGATAAATATCCAGACAGCTCTACTCTTTTATTTGAATGCCATTTCCTTATGTAATGGGGTGTCAAGATTTTAAAATGAAGTAAATTGTGCAATAAAGCTTTCTTGTATTATTTCACTGGAGCCAGGAATTCAACCTTAAGGCTATGTCTACACTGGCAGCTTCTTGCGCAAGAACTCTTTTGTGGAAGAGTTCTTGTGCAAAAACTCTTCCACAAGACAGCGTCTACACTGGCATGTGCTTTTGTGCAAGAGCATCCATGGTAGTGTAGACGCTCTCTTCTGCAAGAAAGCTCTGATGGCCATTTTAACCATAGGGGCTTCTTGTGCAAGAAATTCATGTTGCCTGTCTACACTGGCCTCTTCTGGAAGAGCTCTTGCGAAAGAGGGCTTCTTCCTGAGAGCGAGCGTCAGAGTTCTCACGCAAGAATCCCTGATTTTCTACAGTACAACATCAGTTTACTTGCGCAAGAACGCATGGCCAGTGTAGACAGGCGGCATGTTTTTGAGCAAGAAAGGCCGTTTTTGCACAAGAACACTCCAGTGTAGACACAGCCTAAGACTTTTAAGGTCAGTCCCACTCCCACTGAAATCAATGGGAGTATTGCAAATGATTTTACTAAGAGCAGAAGTAGGCCTGTAGTTGATTGTTATGAAATACAGAAGCTTACATTAGTCTGAATATTTGTAGTGGTTATTCTATGTGGTTTGCCTTTCATTTAATTGTTCTAGCAGCCTAAAAAAAACCAAACCAAACCCATCAGTCCTTGGTGCTCCATGTTCTCATTAAGGGTATTCTGTCCCAAGCCAGATTTCACAAGCATTCCCATTCCATCCTTCCCAGCATTCACAATTTCCACAGCTACATACACCATTGCCTAGAACAAAATGAACAGGGACAATTACCATGATTGAAATGCATTGCATTAAACTGTTGTTACGGGAAGAAACAAGCCATAATAAAACTTTTTATTGTCCCTTTGCATATTTTTTGAAAAGAAAGCTCTTTACATATGATTAAGCCGCCACCAAAACCTTACATTTTCAAACAACTAATGGTATGTTTACAGCAGTTCCATCAGCAGAATAATAAATATTGCAATTATTCCAACATGGGTTGGACCCAAGCTATTTCTATGCTGTTTTAGGGCATGTCTACACAGCAGGGCAAAAGACAAATTAAGCTACTCAACTTGAGCCATGTCAATTGCTTGGCTTCAGTCGAAATAGCTTAATTCGGCTTTTGGTGCTATCTACACAGCAGAAAGGTGAAGGAAGAATACTCTTCCTTAGACTTCCCTTACTCCTAAAAAAATGAGGTTTACAGGATCTTTCGAAAAAGGCTTTTCTTTTCGAAAGAACCGCATCTAGACCACTGTTTCACTTTTGAGATAGAGTTTTTCGGGGGGGAAACCCCGCCGTGACGCAATTATGCAAATGAAGTGCAGGAAATTCAAATCCTGGCTTCATTTGCAATTTTGATATGTCTAATTTACAACCCTCTTTCAAAAGAGGGATGTAGTCTAGACATAGCCATTATTTTGAAATAACAGCTTGCAGTATAGACACGCTTTTTGTTATTTCGGAATAACATCAGTTATTTCAAAATAATACTGCCGTATAGACGTAGCCTTTGTGTTCACACAACATTTCAAGGTGTAAGGAAAAAAACAGAACTATTTTAGCTGAAGTTAAACTTTTGCAATGAGATTAGTACTGTAATATGAATAAGTCTTTGAACTTGAAAAGTACCTTTTTCCGCTGAGGAAAAAAATAGATTCATGAAATCTCTCTGTGATAGGGAATTATCCCTACTTTGCAGATGGAGAAACTTAGGCACAGAGAGGGTAAGGCCAATACTTTCAAACCCCTCCATCACTTGTGGATAACAAACTCAAGTGGCGTGAGGGAAAATCAGGCCTTAGGCATCTCAAGTTGGGCACTCAAAAACAACATCTTTGAACATTTAGTCAGCCAAGGAATTAGTTGCAGATTTTGAATAGAACCCGAAGCTCCCGACTCCATCTTTCATGCTCTGATACCCTTCCGTTTATTCTCTGTTTAAACTAACACATTGCTCTGTCTTCTGCCACCTCTGTACATAACAGCTAATAAAAGAACATTACTAAGCAAAGATTTTTCAAGGTGGAAAGTTACAGATTGTCTTCTAAGATTTTCATCATAGAATGCATAGCAAGTTAATGGAACAGATCACATGTTCTAGCTGTCACTAGATTTCTTATTCCCTTCTCTGTTAAAAGCAAGTGTTTGCAATCTATCCATTTCCCTTTGCATCTGCCATCTAAACCCTGAGATAGGTGCAAAAGACTTTAGTCAGCATCCAACACGTCATAAAAACTTAATCAGGTATCTCTGCATCCCATTGCAAATTGTCCTGATGCTAGGAAAGTCTATAAAAAAACAAGACTATTCCCCTCATTATAATATAAGCACCTGCTCCTGCTGCATTACTAAGAGTTACCAGACTAAATGGTTTCTAAATGCATCACATACATCATAGAAAATGAGGTAAAGATGGTGCTAGCAACAGAAACAACTGAATCACTACCTTCTCAAACATGTTCATTTCCGTACAGGGACAGGTGGTAGACAAAGCATTTCCCTTTTTGGATGAATTTCACAAGGGATTTAATTATTGGTATTTATGCTTAGGATTTCAGTTTTCCTTGCAAAATGTTAAACTGATTACACATCACAGCACAAAGCAACACTCTCTTAACAGCTAAAATGATTTTAATAATAGGAAACTGTTCCTCCTTTCCATCAATGAACAAAGAGAATTTGCTGGGTTGTGTCTAACTTTGCATTCATGCATACTCTGCTTTTAGAGCAATTAAGGATTAGTCGGTACTGCACCTGTGCAAATGAGACCATCATGTTTGTCACAGTCTCGGTCATCACATTCACAAAATTCCCCTGAAATGTACCACTCCTGGGGTGAACATATGCACTTTCCACAGTGACAGGAACCTGAAATTACAAAGATTATTACTTGCAATCATAGGGCACCATCACTTTTCAGGCTGGGAAATAACAGCTCAGACACATGAACAATTACCATCTAACAACCTATTGTCTAAAAGAAGATAATCAAGATAAAAGCTTATTGAATAGAATGATCCTTTAGCGGTCAGCCTGAGTATAAAGCAGTATTCTATGTAATGCCTTGATTTCTTCCTTTATTTATTCAAAACTCACATTTAGAGGTTTCCCTTTTCTTCCAGAGCTCCACAATCAAGGCTACTTCTCCTGGAGCTGTTCTGCTTTGTGGCTAGATGAGCCAAAATCATGCCTGTTCCAACCTTACTGAGGCCAATAACATTGCATCAGGATGAAATATGGCCCATGGTACTTAAGGCATACATACAGCACTTTGCTAGTCTCTGACCTTTGTTTTCCATTTGTTTTGGATTGCTACAGGTTGGATTTTCAAAAAGCCTAAGTGCCTTAGGAATATAGGCTACATTGACTTTCAATAAGATATGCTCCCAAGTCACTTGGGACACTTTTGTAAAATCCCACTTAGATTTCAAGAGCCTTTCTTTATTTTAATAGGGAGCCACCAACATGTTCAGACACACACAAAATAGAGAAACACTTGATCCTGCCCCAGAGAATGTGCAATATAACTTAGACAAAGATATTTCATTCACAGAAATCTACACAGAGCCTGAGCTAAAGTCTATTGCAGTCAATTTGCATCTTTCCATTTAGTTTAGGCTCCCATTCAAAACTCAAAGTGGAAACTTTCCTTTAAAATGTTGAGCTGTGTAAATGTAAAACATTCCCCAGAAAAATCTCCACAACAAACCAGTGCTATGTATCAGTTGAACCAATTTCTATTCATTAAAATCTTCAGAATAGCACAAGTACTCACCCTCTTTAAAATGTAACAATCACTGATTTACTTTAGGCTGATCAGAGTTAATTTACTGCATTATTGTAGGGGTAAGTTGTCTTAAATTACAACATATTATAATATACAAATAGGACTTGGGAACAGATTTAGCATGCATTTAGCATTCATTTATTTAACATGCTACCTATTAAGCCATGGGAATAGGGAAAAAACTAACTTTTGTTCCAAGTGTAAAATATTCATTGCATGAAGATGCCATGAAGGAAACCACATACAGTAAGAGAATTTCAAGATCAATGTACTGACTAATCTTATATTTCATTATGTTATTGAGCCTGATTTAAGCCTTAAGCCAAGTGTTTCTATTTCCACATCAGCTACAAAACACCAACAGCTACGCATGTTGATGCCAAAAAGAGCCAAACAACTGTACGTTTTAGCAAGAAACACTGCTAACCAAGGCTTATTAAAGGCAACATAATAAATGTAACATGTAACCAGAACTTTAAAAAATCAGCTTCCATAATGTTTCAGTATGTTACTAAACTCTCTTTCCTGCACAAAGACAGCATGATGCCTTGGGAGCCTCCACACTTTAATTAAAATAGGATAATTAGTTAGGGTAGTGTTTCTTGTAATTCTGGCCAAATCCTTTTTGTCTCCCTGACTAACCTCAGTTCAGCATAGTCACAGCAACCATCTGCTGCCCTCCAGCTATTTCTGATGAAGCAGCATCATGGTGGGTGTTTCTGTTTTCCCTGGTGAGAATATTTACTACAAGCGGTGAGCCAAGATATTGAAAAGTGACTAGTAATTGGGTGTCCTATTTGATGTACATGAAAGAGGACTCATTTTTAGACAATTCTAAACAGTCATCTTCTGAAAACGTGTATTACAAGTTGAACAGCCAAACACTGAGACATTCTCCTCCCTCGCCCCCCATCACTTTTGTAAAATCTTGGCCATCATTCCTGGAAACATTGAATACCTAGGAATATGGGTACTCACTAGCTCATGGACTACTGACTAGGCAGTTCTTTCACAACTAACAGTACTGGCATGTAGGGAACTATCTCAGTGTTCGGCCTTACAGTAGGTGTTCTGGGGCCAGAGAATGGGTAGGGCCAGGCCGGTGGTTTGGGAAGGCAATGCTTTCCCCTGCCTATTGTCCCGACTGTTCCTGTAGGTGCCTAAGGTTAAGGTCCCAAATCTGTATGCAGGGGAAAATTTGCAGACATGCCTATGGCCAGGTCTACACTCATAAAGCTTTATCTCCTTGTAGAACTATTTCCCCCGGGAGGAGGTGACTTTATTTTGATTGATTTAGTTATAGTAGAAAAACCCCTAGTGTGGTTTATACTGGCAATAGCAGCATAGTTATTCACCATCCCATAACAGTATAAACACCGTTAGACAGACATGACGACTTCCACACTAACAGGATGTCCTGTTTTAACTATACTTTTACATAATTTATAGTTAAAATGGTATCAGTTCTAGGTGTAGACATATTCAGTGTGACTCTGGCACGCAGCCTCCACTGGTGCTCAGTCTTTCAATGGGAGTTGTGCTCTTAAATCAAAACCATGTCTGAACAAAAAAACCTCATGTTTGTGTAACTCACACACCTACTGGTGTCCCACCGCATGGCACTTAGACCACTTACACAGGGACAGAATGAGTTTGCTCTACAGCCTTAGCTGAAAGGCAGCTGGCTTTTAGCACCAGCTGTACAGGTTCATGCAGCAAGTACCAGAGGTTTCAGATTTAGTTCCACCCATTGGAGTTACACTTATTGCCTAAATAGCCATTTAGAGGCCTTAGGCAAGCAGATTTGAAAATTTTGTCCCTAAACAGCTGGGTAAAACTTACAGCAACCATCAGGCGACTCCAACTTACACGGCAGACCAGCCAACTACCTGGCCAGCCCCAGCATCAATGGTTATATCTTCTTGTCTGTCCACTCCCTGGCTCTATGCTAAATGCAGCTTGGCAAGATGTGAAGATCTGACCCCAAACAAACAGGTTCAAGCTGCAGGGTCAGACTGTATGATCTGGCTAGGGTGGTCTCAGAGCAGGAGCTGGGGCTTGGGAATAAGGACTAGCTGCTCAACTGTTTTGCCTGTAAAATTAAAAAAAAATTTGTTCATACTTATTAAGGCTCATAACAAGCTTTCTGGTTTTTTTTTAATCATTTCAGTTCACCTGAACTTTTTCCAATAATAATCACCCTCAGCCCACATCTCTGCAGAGAAGAATGTTAGTCTCTAGCTAAAATGGAATAAATCCATGAGATCACTGGTCTCCTGTACACATTTCAAGGTGAAGACACATATGTTTGATAAAAATAATGGTGAAATTGTTTCAGTTCCTCCTTCAGCAGTTTGCTTAAGGGTGGAAAGGCTTCATTTTCTACAGTATTGGGCCAGATGAGGGAAAATAAACAGCATAACTGTGATGGAGGGTTCATCTCACATGAGCCTGGCAAGGGAGTCAATTACATGAACAGGCCACAACCAGTGTTCCCTCTAAGATGTGCAGCAGCACAGCTTCACGGGTGATAAATCAGCCCCACCCAGTCAGTCAGCTCCTTGCATGGAGCCCTGAGCCTCTGACTAGACGGGGCTGATTAATCACCCATGAAGCTGTGCTGCTGCACATCTTAGAGGGAGCACTGACCACAAATGACCCCAGAGTGATGGTGAAGCCCTGCTGAGAAAAAACAGGAACAACCAGTATCAAGCCAGGAAGCCTATGGCAGGGAAGGGAGGGAGTCTTCAGCCACTCTCTGGGCACTAGAGTAGGAAGGGAAGAAACTCCAGGGAGCATAGAAATCCTCAGGGATCTAGCCCTGAAGGAAAGGTTTCCCCAGAATGCGGTGGAGTGAAAGCCTGAGAGGTGGAATAGGCAAAGACTCTGAAACACAACAGCAAGTCGGGATGTTGCAGATGCTGGATGCTGGTTGGACAGTTCCTAAGGTAGAACCCAGAGTAAAGGATTGACCCAGGTTCCCCTACCAGCTACTGGCGAAGTGGCAGAGTCAGGATGGAGGGAGGAAGGGGGGGGGGCGAGTGGGGAGAAGATTGCCATTTTGGACGGAGGGGCTTTGATAACCTCTGAAAGGGAAAAAGCACAGCAAGCTGATCAGGAAGCCAAGTCACAAAGAGAGAGCACCCTGAGTCACAGAGAGGGCAGGCAGCAGGGTGCACCAATAAGCAACAGAAAGGGGAGGAGCTAGTTCTCAGAGCAACCAAGAGGTAGTACCCTAGGTCTGAGGGGAGCCCAATACAATAATCAAGACGAGAAGTATGACCTGTTATGTTACACACACACAGAGGGCCAGCTCTTTAGTCTGTTTACATTCCGTTCGCACTAACTTAAAACTGGTTGTTACTTGATGCAAAGGAATGCCCCCAGCTAGCTTACAGCCAGCTGCTCCTGCTCCCTGTCTGCACAGGGGAGGTATGGGAGAAGGAGTGGCATGACAGGAGCAGGTGGAGTCACTCCAGCACTCCAGGGCCAGCAACATCGGCCCCTGGATACCATTGCAGTTGGCCTAAATTGGTAGTGGCTGCTGTAGCTTATGACAGAGGTTGGTTCAGCATCCCACTCCCCAGCCCTTGCAAGCCCCAGCTTCAGGGAAAGGAGGAGGTCTGATGGGAACCATGTTTCATCTCCCCCATTGTTCTGCTGTAATGTGTGTGTGTGATGTATTTTTAAGTAGGTGCTTTGCACTGTAGCAAGCCAAAACCCCTCTTTCCAGTGAAATAAATTGAACACCCTGAACAAGCTTAGTTTCATTGTATTCCAGAAGCATCTGATAATTACTTCTCTCTCGATGCCAAACCTGTACAGCTGGACTCATATAAAGACAGCCTGGACTTCCAGCTGGAGACTCGGGGGGGGCGGGGGGTGGAAACAAACAGTGTAGATAATGTTTTTAAAAGTTTTAAAAGGGAGATTGTAGGTATTTCCAAGGCCTTGCTTCCCCCTCACATGGGATGGGGAGACAGCTCAGGAGGGGGGTGGGTGGGTGATGTGTGTGAGAGAGACTTCTGCACAGGCATAGCAAGTGCTGCTGTTCAAAATGTACCCCACAGTGCTCTGTGAAGCACTATGCCTGCCTTTATTATCACCACAGTGCCACAGGCAGCCCTTGCCACTCAGCAGTGCTCAATCAAATAGTATAATTTAGTCACAGACTACAACTACCCAAGACAGACGCAGACAAATAAACAGCTCTGCAAAAACCCATGCTGTTAGCAAATTGCACTGGGGATGAGAGCAGCTAAATGCTTGTGCATATAGTGGGTGTTCGACACAGTGGGTGTGATAACAAGGTTAGGTGCATTATGAAGCCAGTTATAACAGCCCTCCAACAATGGGTGACCTTAGAAGAAAGTGTTACTAAACAACAGCCCACGCCCATCCATTTTTAATCTTCTAGAACACTGATGCAGGGTAGCTCATCTACCAGTGCTTTGCTTACCCTTTCCTGAGCACAATACGCCGTTGGCTGATTCACAAAAGCTTTTGCTCTCATCTTCTGTCATATTGCACTTTCTTGGATGTTGACACAACTTTCCAAACCATCCGTCCTCACAAATGCATCGCCCGCAAGAACAGAGGCCACGGCCTGCAATGACAGCAGAGGAGCAAGCATGTTACAGAGGCAGGAGAAATTACCTACTTTTGTAGCGGAGGCAACTATTGATCCTTTTAGTCAGATCAGCATGGAATTGCTTAACTCAATCCTCACGCAGGGCTCATTCTGGGTCAGACTGTGCTGGTACAGCATGCCCACGAGACAGGAAGTAGTACCATCTTTGGCCTTCCTGGCCTTGTGCTAGGCAAGGTGGCCCAGTAATGTACAGAATGGCTGGGCTATGGCTTCTAGACTCCCTGTCCCCAGCTCTTCTCCCTTGAAAAGCCCTTGCCCTGCTCCGTCTCCTGTGGCTTCTTTCCCTACATTCCACAGATCTTAAAGCAAAAGGTGGGAATTGAAAGGGTGTTGAGGTAGATAACTATGAGATTGTTGGCTTAGGAGAGTGAGAGAGTAGGATGATAGCTGGTCAGAGACAGGAGGAAGGTGAGGAAGGCCAGAAAGCTGGAGTTTGGAGTTTTTTGCCTTTTCCCAAACTTTTGAGAAGTGCTTTCCTGAGGAGAGCAGTGGGCACAGACTTGGCCTCAGTCATAACCCTCACACTGTTAACTCACACTAAGCCCATCATTACCGACCTCCACCACTGACAGGCATCCTGGTGCAAAGTCTGGGAGATTCCACTTGTGCTACTGCAACTACCTCACACTGTCTTGTTACAGTAAAGATAAGGAGCAAATGGCAAAATAGCACAAAGGATGCCTTTTGTAAGCACAGAGGGGATGAATGTAGGAGTTAAGGCAGAATCCTAATGTCAGAGGGCATGTAGAGGAAGGGTGCAAGGCAGAACAGGAATCCACTATGGATCCCTTGGGATAGAATCATAGAACATTAGGACTGGAAGGGTCCTACCAAATTCACAAGGTATTTTGGGTTAATTTCATGGTTATAGGTTTTTAAAAATCATAAATTTCATGATTTCAATTATTTAAATCTGAATTTTCCTAGTGCTAAAATTGTAGGAGTCCTGGCCCAAAAGGGGAGCTTGGGACTCACAAGATTATTTTAGGGAGGTTGCGGAACTGCTATCCTTACTTCTGCACTACTCTGGCAGCAGCACTGTCTTCAGAGCAGGGCCAAGAGCCCAGCTCTGAAGATAGAGTCACCTCCAGCAACACCGTAGAAGAAAGGAAGGCATGGAATGGTATTGCCACCTTTATTTCTGCACTGCTGCCTGCAGAGGTGGGCCCTCCATCAGCAGCCGCCATGCTGTGACCGTCTAGCTCTGAAGGAAGCAGTGCAGAAGTAAGGGGGAATGGTATGGTATTGCCACCCTTATTCCTGCTCTGCTGGTGGTGGGACGCTGTTTTCAGAGCTGGATGCTTGGCCAACACCTGACTTTCTGCTCTGCAGGCAATGCATAACTAAGGGTGGCAATATGAGGAACCCCCCTTAAAATAACCTTGCCACCCTCCCTGTAACTCTCTTTTGGTTTACAACCTCTATTTGAGAAATGCTGGTCTCTGCTGTGAACTCTGTATAGCATAGGGTAAAAGCACTCAACACACCAGATTTCACAGGGGGAGATGAGATTTCATGATCCATGATGTATTTTTCATGGCCATGAATTTGGTAGGGCCCCTAGATATATAATTTGGAAGGGGCTGATTAACCAGAAGCACAAAGGATATATGGAAGAGAAAGAGCTGGACAGAAGAAAGGATAAAAGGTAGGAAAAGAGGGAACAGGTAAAGGAAATAGGGAGAAAATCAGTACAGCCAATGAACGGATGGAAAATGAGGCCTGGTAAATAACAGGACAAGCAAGTGAGGGAAATACACTGGAATGTGAGAAAGCAAGTGCCTAGACCACAAAAAGAGTGAAAGAAAGGGAGCAGCAGAACTGGGCAGAGTGATTTATTCAGGGCCAAGGGGGAAGAGAAAGAAGTGACAGACAGGTGAATAGAAAACTGAGAGCACAAGCCAGAAAAGGAAAGGGAGCAACAAATAGGAAAACCTGAAAGCAGGCAGATGATGTGAGAGACCTAAAGAAATAGAGAATAATGCAAGGAAGAAAGAAATGCCACAAAGCTGAAAGCATAGTACATTATATTGAATGTATTCACATTTCTAGACCTCACTGCCTTTCTGTGGCAGAAAAGAGAATTCCTTAACTTATACATTTGCACGGCTTTGAAGATGGAGGGTGCACACTGTCAGCAATTATTATAACATAACTATTATAAGGGCAAAGGAGATGAAAAGGAAGGGGTTAGGACTGATTGTGTTGGAGGTCTGGGCAAAGGGGAACTTGTGTGAGGACCTCTCTGTGGGTTGGTGGGAAAAGGAGAGAAATACCAGCACTTTTATGTTGCTAATTTGGGCACAGATCCCAAGGTAACATGATGCAGCGTAACATGATAAATCTTGAAGTAGCATGGGAGAAAGACCCAAAGGAGACGCAAACCATGTAAAATGGAATTCCTCAGCTCTTTATTGATAACTGACTTCTTTGTTAATATTTGGAGCTGTTCTTATTCACAGACATCAAGCTACTCAGGTCTCTATTTGAAATCTAGGTATGTAACAGCTACTAGTCTAGCAACTTCATTGCACAGTGACCCGCTTCTGACAAGAGAGATTATTGCACAACCCCCGTGCCCTGTGTTACTCAGAATAGCTAGTATTTTAAATAAAAAATGCATGACATGTCATATTAATGAAATACTTTAATTTACAAGACAATCTTTATATCCAGCAGTAAAAAGTAAATTTGCATAAAAATAAATGAGGGGTCACCTTTCATTGATGAGCACAAATCCTTGAAGGGGGATTCTGGGTGGCTGAGGCAAAGCTGGAGATCATCTTCAATAGTGAAATGGGACTTATATTTGTTTTTCATTAAAGTCAGTTCTGAGAAGCTGGCTTCACACACGTATGTGGAAGAAAATGGCATGAGGGCTTTCAAAGTTGCAGATGACAGCTCTGGATATTCCTCTTGCACAGAAATCCAGACATTAGCAAGAGATTGTTCAGAAAATCTCAGCATCAATGTCTCATCACAAGAAAGTTCCATTAATGTTTCTTTAATGGAAGTGACATAACAGCACTTGCAGTTCCTTCTGCATTAATCCACACCTCTGTTTTCTGATCCTTTTCAGGAAAACACTCCCAAAACTGCAACTTAAGCCTTTTCAGGTGACTGATAATAATGGGTTGTAGGTCATGTTTTGGCAAGCCACTTGCATTCCAAAGTTATCCAGTAACAAACTGCATCCGAACTGCCACTGTCCATATGAGCATACCACAAGGAAAGATTTGTGATCCAACTGTCAATTTCTTTGCAAAAGAAAAGACAGAATTGTCTTGTACTTGAAGAGAAGCATGCAACACATTTAAGCATTCAAAAATGTCTGCCATGTAAACTAGCAAAATAAGCCACTTGATATCTGCAAACTTTTTGGCCAATGGGAATTATTTCCTCCCTGAACTCAACAAATGAGTGAGAACCTTTCCTTGAGACAGCCACTGAAATGCTGTGCGGTAAAGTAACTGGTGGTGCTCGGCTCCCATCTCATCACAAAAAGCTCTAGACATACACTTGTTGTGCTACTTTTGATGAAGTGGATTCTTCAAACAGCTTCCTCAAGAACTCATTCTACAGTGGGTGGCATTTTTTTGCAACTGGGGCTTGCCCATGTATAATACAGTGAGCCCAAACTGCTTGAAGTCTGCCCTTGGGTGACTAGCCTGCTGTTTTTTCCAGTCATTGTGAGGGCACTGTCACTGCAAATTCCTACATAGTGCTGCCTTTCCAAGCCAGAATCAGAGACAAAGTCACTCATGCAAAGCACCACACTGTGATACTGGCTTGCAGAACAGAAACTCTTCTCGGAGTTTTTGGTCATTCTCAAATTGTATGTGTGTCAAAATCTGAGCAGTACCAATTGCCAAAATCAAGCAAAGTCTTTTCCCCCCGTTTAAATTAATGAAACAATCTCCTTTCCACTCACATCATTTGCCATATTGTGAATGTGTCTGGCAACCGTTATGTTAGAGACAGGAATCGAATCAAGTTGAGTCAATGCACCTTGCCCCACCATAATCCAAAGTTGAGTCAATGCACCTTACCCCACTTTCTTGGGGTAAAATAAGTTTCTCCAATTGCATGTGGCATCACAGTTTTAGCTATACAGTATGCTGCAGCAAAAGATGCCTCAAGAGCTTTCTCACTTACTTTACCTGCCTTTCTCAGTACTGTTGTCTGGCCCTTTAGCTCTCACTAGAAAAACAAACAAACCTCTTTTTAAAAGAGGTCCCATGTCTGCAAGTTCTGCAACATTTGAGATGGCTTTAAACCCTCCTCTGCAAAAATTTCACCATACACCTCACACTATGGTTGTGGATCTTCATGAAACCTATCTAAATCCATATTCCAAATATTTTGGATCATATTTGCGGATTCTTGATTTTTTATTACTGAATCCATGTCTGCCCAACCTTTGCTGCATCTGGCAATTGACTCCTCATCATTACCCCCACTTCCTTCACTTTTCCTCTGAAAATGGTTCATTGTTAAAATTACTTCTAGATCAACTTTTCAAAATGGCTTCAATGCATGTGCTGAGTGCTGCTGCCAAGTACCTCAATACAGGAAATGAGGCAGGGGACCTGCAGGGGATGAAAACCAGGGCAAATACAGAGCTGCAAGCACATGAGGATGAGGCCAAACTAAACTGCTTGGGCTTGAAGCCCTGCCCAGGGGGTCTTAGGCATAGTTGCAGACTGAGGCTTCAGCTGCCTCTGAAGATGTTGTCTGGATGGGGCTTCAGCCTCCAGCCCTCCAGGGGAGATGCAGGCTGGCTGGGGTTTTAGCCTCTGACCCTGGGCCACCTGGGAACTTGGGGGGCTGGCTGGGTCTTCAGGCTCCCTTTGCCTGTAGACCTCTGGGCTGGGGTTTCTGTACAGGCAACCCCATCAAAATGTGGTCACAGCCCATGCTTTGGGAACCCCTGTTTTAGACCATTCAATGATTATTTCTTCATTATACATCCTAAGTGTACAAAGTGAAATGCTCAATACCCACATACTTCATGGTACCTGGCCCGTAGGTACTCATGGTTGTTTCTGCACTCATCTTCACAAATATCAATTTGTTTGTATATGTTTAACATGTATATAAAGCACTATGTATCAGTAAATCATTAAGAATAAACAATGTTGTGACATTTTAGCTTCCATTTGAAGTTGGTAAGAACGTGCTTTGTGCTACATACCATAGAAGGATAAAGGTGGCAGCCATCTGTTTTTCCCATCTCCTTATGCCATTTAAATCATAGCAGTGTATGTATATAAGCATATTTTGATTTTCTATGTTTTCTCATTATGATCAAGTTTCTGCAAGGGAATTTTGTCTTTTAGACTTTGCTTTTCTTTAGCAAGACCTGGATTAGAATGTTAAAATATTTCAAATATTGAAGTACTAATTATTCAATACATTAAATAGGACTTGCTTGCTGGAAAATTATTTTTGGAGGTGCAAAATAATAACTCCTTCAAGCACAAGACTTTGTATGTATAATTCACATTGAGTTCCTTGGCCCCGAACCTTATCTGTGGTTTATAAAAGGCAGAAAATGATCACATCTGCATAAATACTGTACAAGTCCAGTTAAAAGTGTTGTAACTTATGGTTTGGTTAGAAAGAGTTTTTGTTGTTTTTTAATTGGACTTGTGCAATAATTTTGCTGACGGGACCATTCTCTGCCTTCTACCTACCAGACAGGTATCTCTTTAGTGCAGGGGTAGGCAACAGGTGGCCAGCAGGTCAGATGCGGCCCTCCAAGGCACAGGATTCAGCTCATGGTCACCTCACTGGTACCCTTAGGCAAAGAGCAGCTCACACCTTAAACAACTGGCTGCTCTATGCTCTAGATGCTGGGGAAGAAAGGGGAGACTTTGGATGCTACCCCACCCCCAGCAAAATCTCTCAGCTCCCATTGGCCAATTCCAGCCAATAGGAGCTTAGAAATTTTGCTGGGGGCAGGGGCAGCATATGAAGCCTCTTGCCCTCCCTCTCTTCCCCCAGAGCAGAGCCATGTGGAGCAGCCAGCTGACCAGCCTGGGACTTCGGCAGAGAGCCTGCCTCAGGTTCCTGCAGGGCTCCTGGCTAGGAGCCACGTAGGCAAGCACCTCTCAGCCATAACCTGCCTCTGGCACCCCATCCCCTCTCTCCTCTCCAACTACCTGCCCCAGGTCACCATCCAAACCCTCTGTACTCCTTTCCCTCCTTCTCCCAGGTCACAACTCCCTCCCAGGACCTGCACTCCCTCTAAGAGCCCCTTCCCCAGGCTAGAATCCTCTACTACACCCATACACAGTCCTGGACCCTGCACCCCAAGCTCCTGCCCCAGATCACAACCCCCTCCTTCACCCAAACTCCTTTTCAAACCCTACACCACCTCTTGCACCCCAGACTCCTACCCCCAAGTTCCCTTCTGCACCCAATCTCCATCCCATTTCCTGCACTCCCTCCATAAAAGTGTGGCCCTTGACCACTTGCCAACATCTTGGAGTGCCGCCCCCCCCATTGAAAAATATTGCTCATCCCTGCTTTAGTGGAAAAGTCTCTTTAGTCTTAAGAAATCTATTTCACCATATACAGCTGCTTTCAGATTACTACGTCATTCATTAGCAATAGGAAAAGACACAATGTTATGTTGGTGGAGCAGTGAAAGCACATGGTGTTGTACCCATCACATTGGCTTTTATTATACTAGCCTCTGTCTTTTCCCCCATTGGCATACAGCAGCTCATCAAACTTCTACATTAACTCCAGATTCATGCAAGCATTCAAGCCTTCAAACCATGGAGGAGACTGTTGTTTTTACTGCTTCACTTCTAATGCAATATGATACTTACTTCTAGAGGTCTCCATACCCCTACTGTTAAGTTTAAAAAAACCCTCCTGTTACCATTTGGGGAGAGGACTCGCTTTTTAAACTATTTATTCATTAAATACAACGAGTTCCCAGTGTGACTTACTAGCACTGCAAAGCAGTTAACCTTGTGCCCAAGAACTTCCTTAAGTTTCAAGGCATAGTCCCTATGTCTTGACACTGGCTGTACTGTCCCTCCTGTGCAGGTTTCAACACAAGCAGAAATCCTGAGAAGAGTTTTAGCTACATCAGAGAAACCAAACTGGAGTATGAGAAAAGGACACAAGATACGACATGCTGGAGCATCCATTTCACTTCTGGTACTTACCACCTTTAGTGTCAAAACACTACTGTGCTGTGCCATGGTCCCCACAAACAGTGGAGATTCCATCAAAGGAATTTGGTTAGTTGAGAAGTTCAGGCCTGTCAATGCATTCTGCTGATTTAGACAGTCCATGGGTTGGCTCGTTATTGTTGGTGTTATCATGTTTGGAGTAACCAGGGATCTAGGTTGCTCCTAGAAGGTGATGGAAAGGTCCAAAATGGGAGACCAATGGTCCCTCTTAACTCAAACTTAAACATCACATTGTCTTAGGCAATGCCTTATTTGAAGTACAGACCACTGAACATCACTCAAACAGCATGATGGAGGTACACAGGCTTGACAAAGACTGCAATACAGTGTAAATATATTGCATCCAGATCAATTCTCAGGTGTAGAGGCATTGCTTTGAGTTGTCTAATCCATCTGACTCAGGCCATCATCAATAGCACAGATGAAGTGGGTTCTCAACCATGTTTTTTTCCTAGGCCAAAGTCTGTGGGAATATCCACAACAGCTTTCTGCTGTACCATCTGGTAGTATAAAGAGAAACCAGGAGGCCTTTGAGATGTTTCCTCCTGGAGATAAGTTGCTGAGGCAGCTATAAACAAACCTCAGAGTGGAGCCAGTCCTGGTCTCTTATAAGGAATAGGAGGTAAAGTTAGGAATACTGTCTGATCAAATACTGTTTTTATTGTTATCTTATAAATATTTCCAAAAGTTTGTGTGTGTGTGTTTGTTTGTTTATCCCGAAAGATCTCCAAAACAGTAAGAGCTAGAAACACCACATTTTGCACGGATACTACTGATTTCCTAACTTAAATAACTGCATCGGTTATCTTTCAAAATCGGTTCCCCCGGATCTCCCAGAGCCCCAATTGTACCCACTGATAGCTTAGATCTCCGAAATGGTAAGAGCTAGAAACACCAAATTTTGAACGGATACTACTGATTACCAAACTTAAATAACTACATTGGTTATATCTCGAAATTAGGGTCCCCAGAGCCTCAGTTGGGCCACTAATTAGCTTTTAGTAGTGCCTGATCATAGGCATTTGCTGGACTCTTCTGTTAAGCATGTCACAAACTGCAACTACAAGATCCTTTTGCTATTATACAAGAAAAAGTATTTCCAATAAAATATGTTATGTTAACATAATTTATGTAGTTCATTCACCACACTTTTTGTTAGCAAGAAATGAGTTACATGTAAATGTTTTGTAAGCACATCACTAGCTATGTTAATTTCTTAAAGTCATACATAAGAGAAAAGCATTTCCAATAAAATATGCTATGTTAACATCATTGACGTAGTTCATTCATCACACCTTTTACTATATTTTCCCCTGGCGATGCAGGGTATTCTTGCTAGTTACTAATAAACACTGTTCGCCCTCTACCCTGAAGGACAGCATAAAGCACAGACTAATAATCAATCTACCCAGGTGGGTCAGCCAATGCTAATCATACTGAAGCTGTGAGCTGAAAAAAACCCATAATGGGGCAGAAGAGCACCAGAGTTGTGCTGTAACTGGTGAGCCAGTCATGAGCCAGGAAACCTCCATCCTCAGACAGGAACTGAATATTAGAGACCAGGTCCTAGAATGCTACTTACCTGTCTCAGAAAAGTTGTCATTACCCATCCCATCTGGGACAAGTATGTTGAGAAAGTGCCAGGGCACAGATCCTAGAATGGGAGTCTGTACCTAATAAAAGAGTGATGTGGCATTTATAACAAGCCCTATTACAGCTTCTGTCTGAATGAAGGCATCATGCCTCTATTCCTGGTACTGTAATAATAGGTGAATTTTTAAGTGAGTGACTCACTTTAATCATGAAGAAACATGTTAATGGGGTCCCAATCACTTATACCCTCATTTATCACATCCTTCCCCTTATGTCTGCCTACTGGAACATGGGCAGCTGGTCTGGAAAGAAAGCTATTAATCAATTTCTGCTGGTCAGAGAAAGCTAGTGACAATTTTTATTCAAATCACTTAGATTGTCATTCACATTTCTCATTTCAGCAAGAATCTAATCTTTAAATACCAGGGTCTCCATTCCTCATGCTTAGAAGCCCTCCACTCTGACTTTAACAGATTCTGCTCAGTCTAGCTTTCCATTCTCGGCAGATCTATGATTTTACTTGCCACAGCATCACATGTCTTCTGACAGTGAGTGCCTAGGTTATGGTATTGCCCATGTCAAGAGAGCAGTGGAGAGATGAGCCAGAAGAAGGAGATAAGGAGCTCAGCAAGACATCCCACCAACTACTGTCAATGAAACTAACAGAGATACAAGATTAGACAAAGGAGGAACAAACCAAGGGAGAAGAGACTGGGTTGTGAGTTGTCAGCACAAAGATAATGGCTGACATTTTGTAAATGCATAAGAGCATTTAAGGGACATGGTGCAGAAGGTGAAGAGAATGAGATCAAGGGTACAGCCCTATATGATCTCCCAGAGTGGGACTGCTAGGGAATAGAATTAATGAAAAGGGATTAAAAAAAATAAGAGAACCAAAAAAAATATTCCAGCAAAGTTTCAAGGGGTATATGATGTCAAGGAAGGTGAAGGAGAGTGCAAATGGCAATGGAGAGGGCAAGGAGAATATGAACGGAGTAAATTCCCTAAGATTTGGCCTGGAAGAATTTACTTGAAACTTTGAGGACTAAAGTTTCAGTGGAGTGGAGAGGTGGAAACCAGTCTGGAGGAGGAAGGACGAAGAGAGGTATCAGTTCTAAATTGATCTTTATATGAGTTTAAAAGAGAAGAGGGACCTGGAGAAGTGACAATTAGGGATCAAGGATTGGCTTTTTGAGGATGAGGAAAATGAATGCATTCTTGTACTTAAAGGCAGAGAAATTAAAGAGGACTGGGAGCGAAAGACTAAGTGGCCAAAGAGGATAGTGGACAAGGGCACAGGTGGAGAGATTAGCCAGAGACAGAAAAGAAGATCTCAGAGTAAGAAACAGGCGAATAAAGAAAAAGGTGCTGAGAATAAGGAGGAGGTGACCTGGGACGATGTTGAAGAATTTGGAGAGATCCAGGATAGGGAGGGAGGACGCCATGGGAAGGGGAAAGGATTGAAGAAAATGACAAATAAGCAATTTGTTTTGTTAGCCTGATTTCAGTGTGTTTCACATGGAAGGTGATGGAGCTGTGAAGGGTAAAAAACATATGTAGTGAAATAAATCTGGAGTTTGCAGAGGCAAACAGTGGTATAGGAACAGAAATGGAGGAAGCCAATGTTGCCAGTGAATAGAAAGGAGGGAGCAGGAGTGAACTCATGGCTGTAAATGAAGGGAAACATCTGCAACACGTGTTGTCTAAGCTTCAAACAGGTCATATTATGCTATTATCATATGAGTGTAATTGCTAAATTATGGTATGAAGTTGAAGCTGTTCTGTTCAGCAACACCTTTGGGACTCCTAGGATGAAATTATGTTTTGGACTTGGTGTGAGACTCCCACAATTTTCCTTACAAAGCTCTTTTCTTACAAACCTTTTTCGTATATTGGTTACACAGTTCTAAGCACCTTCTTCAGAAAACAACAATAGTGCCATGACTGATGGTTAAGATTCTGACTGGCATTAATGTGAGTTGGCACAGATTAAAGGTAGGGTGAGATCTGCTATATTATTTATAAGGATGTACATTTCTGAACAGTGACATTGGAAATCAAGAGCAAAACAGCTGCAGTACAGAAATTCCAGGACTCCAACAGAACAGCCATATTCAAAATTCTCAGCCAAATGTTTTGTTTCAAAACACTGTTGTGGCTGATCTGTAACCCCTCTGCAAACACACTTCTTCCTGTACTATGAATATGGACTTGTTTTCGCTGCAAAGTTAACTTGAATCATAATTAAAATGTTGCCCCTAACTCAAGTCAAGTCCATAACCAAAATCCCTAAGCTAGTGCATTATGGTGCTTTAAATTCAAGTTGGGTAAAAGATGTTTATTCATTACATACCTGCTCCACAATACTCCAATCCTTTCCCACAGTTCCCCTACGTGCCCAGAAAAAACATACAAGTTCTCCCACAATTCACTGAGGAAGAATTCATAGAGCTGCTTGATTTATAATAGCACTAATAACTAAGGGATGTGCCCCCAAAATCTTACCACTGTGTTTTCACTGCAAAGATAGTTCAGGTTCTTCCTCGGATATTGCCCATAACTTCCCTCCCAACTTCACACAAAATCCTGTCTCCCAAGTTTAGTGGTACTTTCAACTAGAGCTAACTGGGTTCCATTTTCACTCAAGGTGGCAACCTGACCCCAGTGCAGTGAATTATTCCTGCTGAAAATCTGTATCATTCCACAATACAAAATTTGCACAGAATCTGGGTCATCTGAAGAAGTGGGTTGAGCCCAGGAAAGCTCATTATACCATCTACATGTTTTGTTAGTCTTTAAGGTGATATTAGATGGTTGTTTAAGTTTTTCCACAGAATGAATGTTCCCCATGAGAATTTTATTTTTCCTCTTTGCCCCCAGCAGCCTGCGTGCTTTCAGCCCTGGGTGGCTGGAGCTCCCACTGTCAACGGGAGCCCCAGTTATGTGGAGCTTTCAGTGGAAGCATGATTATATTGTGTTATTTGAATTTTAATATTTTTGGTGCAGAATTCCCCCAAGAGCAGAGAATGCAGGCTAAATCACTCAAATAATGATAGTTAGGATTAAACACTATGCCAGCCACCAGATCCAGATGTCAACCAAAACCAACACTGGACTGCAGCTGACATGCTTGTACAAGTGACTTGCACAAAAGGAAACTATTGGCAACATAAGAGAGTTACCAGTATCAGAGATTTTATTGTTAAAGAAACTCTGCTTTTGAGGCAATGAGCTGTGCTGCTTTAAGTGATCCAGTATAAAATGTTTTATGCATAGACAAGCCCTCAAAGTAGGAAGTAGTGACCAAATTCTCCTCTATCTGCTCCAAAAATAGAGCTCCCGACCATTTGAATTCCTGGAAGGGAGAAATCAGTTAGCTGTATGGGCCAGACAGCATGCACCTGAGCAGTCTGACACTATCCAGTAGAAGGAACTATATGTAAATTACTCATCTGCATATTGCAAGATCAAAGGACAAAACAAAGGGAAATATTGAATTTCAACAGAAACTTATCACATAGTATATCAGGTGTTTCTCCCTTCCTTCTTTAAACCTATTCATGCTTTTAAAATATCAGAAGTATGGCTGTAGGAAACTCCATTGCTGGCTTAAAAATGTTTTAGATGGATTCTGGATATTCCAAAAAGCACAAAATGTAAATGTTACCTCAAAATAATAAACTGAGCAATCCCCTCAATCAGCACCTTTCCCCAATATCACTGATTTCATAAATAATTAGACTACATTCTCATGAAAAATTTACGATGCTGTAACTCACTCGTCAGGACTCTCCAGATGCAAATTGAGTGAACTGTTGAAAAAAATCTTAGGAGTCTTAATAGCCATAATTCTTCTGTTAGAAAAGATATACCATTTATTCACACTTGAGAAATGCTTATTTGTTGCCAGAGGGTAGATGAGCTGTGACAGTGTGCCCGGCTATGCTTGACTTGCAATTTCTACTCCTACTACTAAGTCATGGCGGCCAACAAGACAGCTGTGGCAGACCACCACTTTGCAATCTCCTTCCAACCTTTCACTGCTGTTCCCAGGACTCTATATATAGGATTGCCAGGTGTCCGGTATGGACCCGGACAGTC
>CM057845.1:223670757-223684264 GCA_030068395.1 Apalone spinifera
GAAAGAAAGAAAGAAAGAAAGAAAGAAAGAAAGAAAGAAAGAAAGAAAGGGGAAAAACCTTTATCTGGGAGGTCACAATACCCCACCCATTAGGTACAGATATAAGTTATGGCTCCCTCCCTCCAAGCATTCTTCCACACACTAGGTAGAAATCTTGCTCTGCTGCTTTTACTTATTCCGCACAAATCACAATATGGACATGAACTGTTATTTTTCTTTGTGAAAGATAACAAGTTCAGCTGTTGAACTTCTGGAAAAAATAAGCGCAAAACATGCTAAATTTGTTCTCTGAATCCTGCTTTTCAATTCTATCCCTTCAGGATGTATAGAACATAGCAACATTTTCCCCATACTGAGCAAAAAATGGTTCTCTAAACAGCTGAATATCTGGCTCATCTCGTCTGAGATATGAAAAACTGGGAATTGATTCTTTATGCAGATTCTGGACAACTGGAAGGTAGTTTTCCGCAGGCAAGGTGTAAACAATGTCATCTGTCTCTTGGCATGTTGGAACAAGAACTAGTTTTCCCATTTTACAAGTATTTCATGCATTTACTTCAGCAGAGCTCAGTTTGTTTCCAAAGCTTTGCTGTGCCTGAAGATCTGTGACACTAAAGGAATTTCACCCTGTAATTAAAGAATCAGGGAGTTGCACTATGTTGGTAAGATAGGACGGATCACAAAGCCAGTGCTGGCTGCTCAGTCTGAGGAATTCAACTGCTGCATGTGAAATATGATTCAACTCTTGGTTGTGAACAATATTTCCTAAAGTACAGAACATCAGCTCTCCAATCTGGTTTGCAGTTCCTTAAATGTACCTCTAGTGTGATGAAGCACATAGCATTCATCACAACATATCAGATGGTCATTGATATCTATCTATGCTAATTCATTCCTGATCAAAGCTGCAGTGATGGGCACATGTGCTTATATGAAATCACATAACTGTACTGGTACCCTTACTCTGGCAGTGGTCTATACACCATGCCTCAGAGGAAAGCAAAATCTTTCCATAATGAACCTAATTAACTGTGCAATGTTGCCTATCCCCTGTAGCAATCCCCTTTCACCTGGAAATATGAGATGTCTCAGGGCTCAAATCGATAGCTACAAGGGTTAAGAAGAATTCTTTCATGTGTACAGCATTGCATAATTGGCATGGTTAATTTTTTAACAGTTGGTGGAGGGAAAATTGCCTTCCTTTTAAAATGTATTCACTGATCACATTTTTTCCTGTAGCATACTGGGAAACACAAACCTATATCCAGGTTTTCCTAAATGAATGTGCAAACACAAAAAGTAAAGATGTGAGCTTCAAATCCTGTATTGGAGTTCCATCGTAAGAAACAGAAAATGAAAATTATGTTATAAAAAAAGAAATACTTAATGTATATGAAAGAAATATACTGTACTGGGAGTTTCAAACCTATTCTGTGGGAAGGACCAAATTACCCTATGAATCAGTCTTGGGACCAGAAATGAAAAAACTCACTGGCAGGAGTCTAATTTTGCAGTTTTGTCCAACTGTGGAATGTGCCTCTTTAATTAGCCAATATTAATATTCTAATCAGAAAACTTAAAAAAGTGAAGGATTTGTTCTTTGGTACTGTCCATTAACTCATCTCTCTGTGCACTCTCTCCTTTTGTGAGTTTTCCCCGTTCTCCTTCCAACACTTTTGGTATTCCTTCCCCTCTCTAACCAGGGAAGTCATTTGAAAACCCTCCTCAGCCACTCCCCTATCCAAAGGCTGATGTATCAAAGCAGCAGATAACGTAGAGTTTCAATATGTGAGTAAATAGTGGCACGGGGACATTTTTAAAAGTGGGGGTGCTGAGCCCTCTTGACCTTGTCCACTCCCACCCCCAGCTGAGGCCAAGAGCAAAGGCCCAGCATGCGGGGGTCAAGGCGACCCTGGATGTTGGGTCCTTGGCTGCTACCCTTTGCACCAGGGGCTGTGCTCTCCTTGTATGCAGGGCTCTAACCGGGATTCCAGCACACAGGACTGGCAGCAAAGTCCTGGGTGTGAAGGAGGCAGATGAGAATCCAATGCATGAGGCTGGCAGCTGAAACCTATGAATGTGAGACGGCAGCAAGGACCCCAGGCACTAGGCAGAGAGCCTGGGGGAACTGCAGCACCCTGCACCCTTAGCTCCTATGCCTCTGTGAGTAAACTGAATCAGTACATTTCAACAAAATGCCCTTTGGATGAAAGAGAGACACATATACAGTTTAGCAGATGCAGATTTCCTAACAAAGACCCCTGAAGTAGTATAGCAACCACTTCAGAAAAATGAAAATATGCCTGAAAACAATTCAAAAAAGTTATTGGCAGCACACATATTCGTGTAGCACATCCTTCCTTGAATGTGCACGTAACGTTACTAAAAATACCTACTGTTCATGCTCAGCACCTTTCAGACTGGTATGAGTCAGCCACATCAAAACCACTGTCCCGTGAAATACAGCCATACACTGCTCAATTCAGCACTATTTTCCATGCTAAACAAACTTTTAAACCTCAGTTGCTTTGAATCTGCCTTTTTCTGAACAGAATTGTTGCATCCTTTTTACCTACGTTATTTCATAATTATACGATTTTTTTTTAAAATCTCCCTCTTTCAAATAATGTCTAACATTTTTACTCAGAATTCAAAACAATTACCTTTGGTAAGAGACCTAGGTAGAGCCTAGCTAGTGAGAGCTTCAAAAAGTTATAAGCTAGTGAAAACCCACAGTTATAATAGAAAATGTTATGCAACCTTCATAGTAGAGGGTTGACACTAGAACCCAGCAATACTTTATAAAGAGACTGTGTCTGGAAGCTTAATTGCACATATGGCATCTGAGGTAAACTCTTTTCCTCTGTGACAGGCTAACAATGAAGTACAACTTTTTCTTCTCCCCACAAATCCACTCAGTGGTACTCAAAAGATTCAGCATCAGATAGTCTTTTGCAGCCCTTGCTGATTAGTGGTGCTGATTTGTATCTTTCCCTTTAAAAAAAGAAGTTTGGGGAAGAACCACTGCTGTGCTGTTACTTTGCTTTTCAGATTGTTAACTTGTTGACATCTGCTATCACCATCAAGACTGCACGCCTCCTCCATCTGTCTGCTCTCAGTAGCAGGGCTTTGAGGCGAGACTTCTTGAAGGCTGTAATTGTGTTGTTATATAGCAAGTAGAGCGAAATTCTACTGAGCTACATGGAAGGATTAATCAAGCTATAGCTCTCAGAAAAAAACAGATCTTTAGTCATACCTTTTATTTTCCCCAGTTAAACTCTTCTACAGTTTCTGTTCTGGGACACACCCTTGCAAAATACAACTGTAGTTATGGGGCCAATTACCATCACTGGGACAATTACTTTTTTCTAAGGAAAAGAGAAGGTGTTAGTAGAAGCCATCCCACAAAGGAGACATCTGTGAAAAGAAAAAGAGGCTGACAGAAGGCAGTGTTACAAGGAAAGCAGCTGTGGAGACAGAGAAGAAGGGAGGTATTAAAGGAGTGGGTTGAAAAGCAGAAAAAGGGAGAAGAGCCACTGGGCCAAATTCCAGGGGTGTAATAGAGTGGAATTTCTTCTATTAAGCCTTCCTTCTCTTTCTCCCCCACACCAAGCTGCCTTCTCTATCAGGGAAATCTTTCTCGTATCCAATAATGTCTCCTCTATTGAGCATTTTCTGTTTCTCCACTGCTTTGCCCTGTGCCCTTGAAAGCATCCTATAGTACCACCTCTATCTCTTGCTGAGCTTCTCCTTTCTATCGCCATTTCCTTCCGAGATGATTTCAACAACAGAAAGTAACAAGAAAAAGCCAACTATGAGGTAACGCCATTAAATCAAGTAAAGGGCACACTGAAGTCCACTAACACAAATGTCTTTTCGGTTGAAATATGAAAATGAAATATTATATTTGATTTAAAGGACGCGACTTTGAAACACTTTTGCTTCACCCTGACAACTATCAAGACAAATAAGTCTCATTTCCTTTTCAGTCATTCCAAATGTCTGATATTTAGCATCAGCTTCCATAAAAATATTTTCAAGAAAAGGAGAAAACATAATAAAAAGGGACAACATAGGGAAAGTGATTAGATGTTTAAAACAAGAATAAGATATATGACACAAGGAAATTGTTGGAGAAACCGTGATTGCTCTTGAGTCATCCTGCAGTTTAATTCATTTGATTACCTTATCACCCAGAGGACTTACGGCTTACCCATTTTTTCTTACACACACTGCCATGTAATGAGTCAGAGCACTAATTCCACAGAGATATTTAATTTGCAGATTAATTTACTAAAAAATGTCAACTGCTTTGTGGAAGTTTAATCACCAATATGTTAAACTTGTTCACTTCCTGCTGAAGCTTTTTGTTCATTAGGCAGTAAATTTTAAAAGATTTTTTTAGGGCTGTAATACAAGGATTTCTATTAACATGATTAAACCACTAGACAGTTCACTCTGAAGGAACAGCCAAGATTAAAAGAGCTGTATAATGATGAAACAATACTAGGCAATGATTTGACTGCATAGCAACCATCAATATTAGTTGCAGATAACAGACTGCTAAATTCAGAAGCCATGGCAACAGATGATGTCACATTGTGTATCTACCTTATTGATTAACTTTCATACAGACATGGCTTTTTCCAGAAATGAAAGATATTTCTTGGCAACTACATCATTTCTATTGATTTGCTCCAAGTTAAAAGGCCTTTAACCACCACTTCTAAGAAAAAAAATGTTAGCCAACCCAACAGATTGGGCACTAAACTCTCACTATCAGGCTTTTTGTAACACCCCTATCTAATACAAGGGGACTGCTTCGCAGAACCCAACTGCTTTACACCAGCTACAATTATTCTTGAGATAACACCTCACTTTGATGGCTGAGAAGGTTGATTCTGATAGATAGTGTTCTCAAGAGACTGGCACATGTAATGGGGGAATTAAAGGGCATGATCAGAATGCTTCTGGAAAGCAAGCATCTTCTGAAAAATGACATATTCCTTTGTTTTGTCTTTTTTCCCCCTTTTGATTTCAAATGTCATTACTCAAATCTTTGTTACAGGTCTTCTTGCATGTACAGAACACTTTTTTTTTTACACTCAGCTGAGGACCGGGGCGAGGTCTCATGACAGGCAGAGGAAGCGCTACAGAGACATCCTTAAGAACACCTTGGTAAAGTGCGACATTGATGCTAACACCTGAGAGAGGCAGGTGGAGGATCAGGTAACCTAGAGGACCACCATCAAGAACAGTGCCCGACACTTTAAGATCAAGTGTCGTCTCCATGAAGAAGATCAGAGAGCCCGACATATGGAGTATTCTCAGGCCCACATCCGTGCTGCTGGTGTCGGTGACAATGGAGACAGAGACCTCAGGTGCAGCTATTCCTAGAGAGTGTTCCTAGCCAGAACTGGCCTAATTTGGCAACTTCATACTCAGCAGTGATAGGTGTCTAAGGGGAAATCTTCCTCGATTCAAGGGATCCCAAGGAGAGAGACAGAACACAAGAGGACTGGATAGTAATAATTTTAATCAGACTGTCAGTTGTCAGTTATGAAAGAAAGCCTACTAAGCACTCTATTGTTCATTTTATATGGCCAAGCTTCTCTTCAGAAACCCCTGAACAACATCTCTAGTAGCCCAGAAGGAAATGGAAATCTTTGTTACAGATATGACAAAAAATATTCCGAAACACCAGTGCTGTGAGGCTTTGTGTTTTGTTTTGTTTTTAAGCACAGCCAGTATTATGAGAAGGAGCTTGAACTCCTTAGACTAGCTCAGAATGGGTTACTGGCAACATGGAAGTTGACAGCAGCTTTGAAAACAGCAGTCTAACATCCTGCAAAGGCCCAGTGGGCTCTGTGAGAAGGAACTCCACCACACACAAACCACACATCGCTGCCAAAAGTCCTACCTTGAATGGAACTACCCTGAACTTTACAAATCAATTCTCTGGGGGACTTGCTTCTCTGTCTGAGTCCCCAGAATAGTAGATCCACAAAAAGGAGCTGCCTCCATCTAAACTGCAGTTCAAGATAAGGATGCCAGGCACTTGGTTTTTGAGCAGAGCACCCAATTGAAAAGGGACTCTGGCAGCTATGGTCAGCACTGCTGACTAAGCTGCTAAAAGTCTGGTCGGTGGTGCAACAAGGATTCAGGGTTAAGGCAGGCTCCCTCTTTGCCCTGGTTCTGTGCAGCTCCCAGAAGCAGTCACTAGATCACTGCAGCCCCTAGACACAAGGAGGCTCCGCACACTGCCCTTATGCCAAGTGCTGGCTCTGCACTTCTCATTCGCTGGAAATCATAACCAATGGGAACTGTGATGACAGTGCCTGTAGGCACAACGCAGTGCACAGCACATCCTCATGCGTAGGTGCTGCGGGGACCTGGTGTCTGCTTCCTGGAAGCCACAGTAAATGCTGTCAAGACCCCCACACTCCAGCCCCATGCCCTAGGCTGGTGTCCCCTCCTGTACCCAAACTCCCTCCTGGAGCACACTGGCCCCCCACCTCAACCCTCTACCACAGCCCTGAGTCCCCTCTGCAGCCAAATATCTCATCCCTAGCCCCACCCTACACCCACACTCCCAGCCGGAGTCCTCACTTCCCTGCACCCAAAGCCCTGCCTGAAGCTCTCCCCTACTGTACTCCTTTCAGGAGTTTCATTTGTCTTGCATACCCCCAAGTTTTATCTTGCATAAAAAGTACTTGCTTACAAAATTAGACATAAAAATACAGAAGTGTTTCAGCACATTATTACTGAAAAATTGCTTATTTTCTCATTTTTGCTATGTAATTATAAAATACATCAATTACAATATAAATATTGTTCTTACATTTCAGCATATGGTATATAGAGATAAACAAACAAGTCATTTTATGAAACTTTAATTTGTACTAACTTCACTAGTGCTTTTTATATAGCTTATTGTACAACCAGGTAAATACCTAGATGAGTTACTGTAAACCCTGAAAGAAAACATATCTTTGGTTCAGAACCATTGTTTTAAAGGGGATATTCTCACACACACACAAACACACACACACACACACACTTTTTAAAATGCAAAAAGTCACAAAGAAATTTTGGAAGCAAGGGCTATGTTTGACCTTATACAAATAAGAAGTGGAAGAGTCAGATAAGAGTAATACAATTTCAAAATATGTGAATAAATCAGAAACATTTCAAAGTCAAATGAAGCAGAGATAGAAAAGTTTAAATCATCTATAGAAATTTCAGAAGTAAAGGATACACTAAGCTTTATGAAAAATCTACACAATATATAACAGAGGATACTGTAGAATTGCTGAAATTATCTGATGGGTATAGTGGAGAATTTATAAAAAATTTAAAAAATATACATGCCCCTTTTATTTTGGAATAAAGTATATAGAAAGTAATACCTTGCCCAACACAGTGGAGAATAGCCATTATCTCAGTGACCTTAGTGGAGGACGAAGACAGTACAAACTGTACCATCTATAGAACAAGCTGGTAATTACATACTGATTTACATTTTAATATGAAAAAATGGAACTGCAGGCCAAAAAAAAAAAAAAAAAATCCCTGCAAGGAAAAAGCAAATGTTACTGCCCCAAAGGCAGTGGGCTAAAATGCAACACCATTAGCCCCTAATGCAAGAGAAAGACCGAGGAGAGGTGTGGAAGTAGATAAAAACTGACCAGCACATCAAACAGAAACCCACTCATTTACTGTGAATATGTCTAATCTGCATATGAGGAAGAACTATCCATGTGTTCCTCACCATTGGAGCTTGGACCAAGGAATTAAACTAAATATCTTAAATCCTGTCAGTGCCCACAGTCATAATCAGAGCTACCCCTTATAGATAAAAAATCTTGCCCAAGTCGTTTGTCCCATCCCTCCCCTCCTCAAATGGTTGACAGAGTGATTAGCTTTGTAATATGTCTGGAACTTTAACATATCTGGGTTCTGATAGACCAGAAAAGCTAAGCATGATCCGCAACCAATGTGCCCTAATAGAACGAGCTCTTCAGCACAAGTACAACCAACACGTGGCAATGTGGAACAAGGGGAGAGTCAGTCTCTTAGGTAACTCAGACTCAAACCATTTAACACTTTATTGTTCTTCTCAGTTGTAGAAGCTGTAGAAACCATTTCATATTTAACTAGAAGCCATCTTGTATAACAGAAACCATTTCAGCTTTCTGAACTGGTGAACTTTCTGTCACCCCGTGAGAAGAGGCCTACAGGATGGACTATTGGAATGTGTTAATTGGGCTGGTTCAGACAGGAGAGGTACTCCCTCATATCTGTCCGCCATCTTGTTGATAAGGCTTTGTTTTTCCTAGTTTAATTGATTATTTCTGTAATTGGATGCCCTGACGTCAGACTGTTTGGTTAAGGGTATAAAGAAACAAGGATTGATTGTATTAGCCAGCCTCACTGGGCCCGGCTCTGCTGGGACCACGTTTGGCTCACTTTGCTTTTATTGGCCAATAAAACTGTCTGTTTAGCCGCGTAAATTGAGTCAGGTTTTTGCTTCAGCACACCCAACACTACTAGCAAAAAGGAATGCTATGATTAAAGCAATGTATTTGTGTTCCTAATGCTCCTAAAACTCATCTTAATATATGACCCACTGATGGTAACTCAAAATCGCCTGTATTAAAGGAATCTGATCTCAACGTGACAAAGAATTGGATAAGCACAATGAAGTCTGCATCAAAAACTCAGTTCACCAAGCACAGATGGATACGCATGTTCTTTGACATGATTGCCCTTATAAGCCTCCTAAATTGCAGACCCCATTCACAAATAATCCTTCCACATCACCAATTTCTGGAGCTGTTAATCTAACCAATACACTGGCCTTGTTCACAAATCTTTGTCTCTTTCAGCCTAAACGTCAGATAGCTAGCCCTCATCCAGAATGGAATCATCTCTAGACACTAGTGGCTAATTCTCATTTCAACTAATTTCACATTACATTGCTAGATCAATGTAAAGGGGCCTCAGTGTAAAAGAGAATCAGGTCATCAGACATCCATTTTACTTCAGCAGCCAGATTAGCGGTAATGAGCATCTACATCTGAAGATCATCCCATCTACCGCACACTCTAAGGCTACGTCTACACTGTAGCCTTGTTCTGCAAAGCTTATGCAAATGATGCGTGGAGTGGAATTTTGCCACGCTTCTTTTGCATAATTATTTAGCAGCTGTTTTTGCGCAAGAGGTTTTTGCGCAAAAAGGAGCTGTGTTCTTGCTTGCACAAGAACCCTTCTTTTTGAAAAAATGAGGAAGAACGGCTCTTGCGTAAGAGGGTTTTTTTGTGCAAAAAGGAGCCATCTACATAGCTCATTTTGCCCAAAAGCCTCTTGTGCAAAAGCAGCTGCTAATTAATTATGCAAATGAAGCATGGTGATATTCCACACCATGCTTCATTTGCATAAGCTTTTGCAGAAGAAGGCTACAGTGTAGAAGGGCAGTGTCCAGGGACTGATTGTGGTATGCTAAGCCATCTCTCTGACCAGGCTCCATGGACACTGAAACCCCTATGGTCAGGTTCCCTGGGCACTGGTGCACAATGCATCCTTAGAGCTTAAGGACATGTTATGCTGATGGTCAGCAGCTGCCTAGAGGTGTTAGCTGCCATTTGACACAGCGTGGGAAGGAAGTGATGAGCTCTGCAAAGACATATCATCCTTTCATCCTTTTCCTTCCCTGCAGCTGCAAGAAGCACCTGGCCTTTCCCTCCCAAACAGTGCAAAAGGCTGATGCTGGCCACATTCTGGTGTGAACTCTGGCAGAAATCTGGGGGTGGGAATGTGACCCCAAATGCCCCTCATGCTGCATCGTGAAGTCACAGTGCCAGGTACTTGAAGATAAGAAGGTAAATTAAAAGAATCTAATGATGAAATATTTCTTTTTAAAGGGGGCTCCATCAACCTGATGTTAATTTGAACATTGGTACTGCATAGTTCTGATTGACTGCCATTGAACTTGCTTGAATAGGAGTATTTTACCAGGTGTCCAATATTCACCATAGGGAAATGTGGTCACCCTAATAAGCATAGAAGTAAAGAAACTATTTTGTCTTCTGCACAGCCATAGTTAAAATCTTTTAAAATAATTTATGTTGTCTGAAGAGTCTTCTATTAGTGAGGCTCCAGCTGTCTTTCTACCCACTTTGTCTACATAAAGTCATTTATGAACAACAGTGGCCTACGAGAGTAAAACTGAGAAATGGCACACTTTGGAAGCCACACTATCAATAGCTGAAGAGAAAAGATCAACTTCTGGGGAAAGTGCAACATTCCATCTGGGAAACTCCATTATGCCCGAGTATTATCAGCATGGAAACTGATATTCCCACCTGCTCATTTTCTATAATCAGAAAGAACAGCTGAAGAGTTGGAACATGGATTTTGTATGTGAAATTAGGCAAATCACCTAAACTCTGTTTCCCTATCTATATACTAGTGAGAATACCTCAGTGCTGTTCAGTGAGTTTTTCCAGGATTCAATTAATTAAACATGACAATGGTCTAACCATGTAAAATGCTTAGGGTTATTACAGAATTTCAATGCCATATTGACTGGATCACGAGAAACATGATTGGCCAAACAAACACAGTTGGCCATCCCAGACAAGTATATGGTAGCATTTGTTCAGAGCTTTCACTGACATAAGAACAAACTAGTGTAAGAAATCAAATATGAAATGAACCTGGGTGGCACGAGAACCATCATTTTGTCTCCAATTCTAATATAGCATATGTTAATATTAACTCCATTAGGTATTTACCTCTCCCCCACACCACCAGATTTCCGCAGCATGTTAAAAATTTAGTCTAGCACACATCCAAGAAATGTCAGATATCTGCTTAGTTAATGAAAAAAAAAATTATTGTTAACCCACAAACACAATAGACACAGCAGTTTTTCCGCTATTGGGTGTCAGGTGGAAAACTCCAATTTTGTATAATCACACATGTTTTAATGTAAAAACAAAATAGGTTTGGTATTTCACTTTGTCACGTTATTGGATTTTGAGAGGAGCAGCCGGGTCACTGCTTCACTCATGTGGGGGTGTTCGCCCCAAAAGTGGTATAAAGGGAGCCATGTAAGGTGTCAAACAAAAGCTTACTTTCTACTGGTTATATATATGCTCTTCATATATCTGTGTAATGTTTGGGGGTGGAGTTATGAATATGTACTCTGTATGGAGCCTGGAAGTTTATATGTGGTTGAGTAATGGGCCAGGAATGTTTGCCTATTGACATGCTAATGAGCAAGTCTCCATGGAACAATGGATCTCTGGAGGCCGAAGACACACCTGGCCATTGGCCATGTGACTCTAGCCAGCTTAGAAGAAACCTGGAAGGAGGTATAAATATGCCAGGTGGCCAACTCCAGGGAGGTCTTCAGATCTGCTTCTGACCCCAGATGCGGCCTCGCAGGGAATCACAAGCTGGGAAGAACTGTGGACCCATCCTGACATAGGATGTGCACCAAAGACTTTTAAGCCAGCAGCTATAACATCTCTGCTAGAGCCTGCATCGAGAACTGGGAAATTCGATGCATGCACTGTATGATACTTTAACAACCTTACTCTCATGCTTTTCTTTCTTGTAGTAATAACCGTTAGATGTTAGATTCTAAAGGATTGGCTCAGCGTGATTTGTGGGTAAGGTCCAGAGTGTAAATTGACCTGGGAACTATGGCTGGTTTCTTGGAACCGGAGAGAACTTGTTCAGGGTAGGTGAGATTGGGTTCTAAGACCCCTCACCCATCTTAGAAGGGTCTGGGGCCATCTGGGGCACAGATATTGCTGGGGTGTCGGAGGAGTTTTGCTCGTGAGGCTTCAGGCAGGCAGCTGAAGCACTCTGTGGAACTGGTTTGGGGCCTGTTTGGAAAGGCCTCCAGCCTGGGTCTGTAAGGAGCCCCGAATTTGAGCAATTTGCCCTGAGCAGGTGCCCTCAGCTGTGCCCAGATCCGGCCCGGTCCGTCACACACTTTAAATTAGGAAAAATTGCTTAAGTAACACAAAATGAATGTAGGATCACTTTCTAGTCCCATTTTAGTGAGAAGTATTCTTAAAGTGATTGAGACATTATCGTCAAAACCATCAGGTGTAATGCTACATTTAGAAACAATTAATTTTACATGTGTATTCGGATTAATACTATTAAAATCAAGAAAATTTTTAAAACAAATTGTAATACAGTCACCAGTATCTATTTTGTAGAAGTGGATTGGCTCTTTCTTGTTAAGAGAGCCTCTGAGAAAATAACAGTGGTGAAAACTGTGATGCTCTCTCAGACTGAAAAGCGCTATCTGTCTTGCAGAACTTGGCTCCCTGTCTTGCAGTCAGGAGTGTTGGGCTGGCACATGAGAACTGTAGGCATTTTGTTGCTACATTGCTCTTTATATACTTTTTCCCCCTCCAAAATTGGGATTAATCAAGTTTATTGCTAAGGGTGCATCTACACAGCACACTTACCTCAAAATAAGATACGCAATTTGTGCTGTGCAAATT
Organism: Apalone spinifera; assembly: GCA_030068395.1. Lineage (NCBI taxonomy): Eukaryota > Metazoa > Chordata > Testudines > Trionychidae > Apalone > Apalone spinifera. Next base: position 223,683,288 of record CM057845.1, read on the forward strand.
GTATAGCTTGTTTTGAGGTAATTTCAAAATAAAGTGCTATTTCAACAAGTCCTTTAACTCTTGTGGAATGAGGGTTCAGGAACACCGGAATAGTGCACCCATTATTTCAAAATATATTTCAAAATATATTTTGAAATAACGGGCACATTTAAAGACATGGAATAACTATTTTGGGATACTTCCAGAATCCGGAAATAGTGTCACTGTTTAGACATAGCCTGAGTGAGTAGGAAGAATGAAGATAATTCAGTAACCTCATCAGCAAGAATTCATTTTTTCTATGTAAAACAGTGGGGGTGAACATACCTGATGGGGGTGGCACTTGTAGAACACAGCAAAGGGCAAGAAATTATCTTCAGATGTTAGAAGAAAGGAGCAGTGGGGCAATGGCTACAAAATAAAACCAGCTGACTTGTTTATCATCTCATCAGTAAAGTAGAATGCCTGGCTCAAAATATGCAAAAAGGCACAATTTAGAAAATGTATTTACATGTATTAAGAAAGAAAACAACCCTTAGCTTTTTCCCCAGCAAGAGACATATTTGCTCTATCAATTACAGTATAGCCATCACACTGGAAAAGCCAGGGATGTCCATGCTATTCACCTTGCACAGGCACAGTTTGGATTTCAGAAGCTACGAAGAGGAAAGCGATCAGCAGCTGCAACAGCTGCAGGTCACTGACAGAAGAGAGTGTTGCAGCAAAAGGAGATAGACTGAGATTTCACCCTTGGGAATGAGAAGCCTGAGGGCAGACAGATCACAGTGACATAGTTAACAATTTTTTTAACCCTCCTGCTTGCTATGCTTACCACCCCCCTCACTCTGGGGGGAGGTGTCTGGCTGAGGGGAGGGGGCAGAAGCAGGCTGGAGGTAGGTGTCTGGCCAGGGGGCAGGAGCAGGAGCAGGCTGTGGCTGCAGGGTCATAACATAAGAACGGCCATACCGGGTCAGACCAAAGGTCCATCTAGCCCAGTA
>CM057845.1:223684364-223702139 GCA_030068395.1 Apalone spinifera
CTACACCATCGTCTCATCCATGCATTGAGACTCTGAAGCTCTGCCTGCCTGCCTACCTGGCGCTGCGCGCGGATCTGGAAGCATTTCCGAGAATGCCAGCATAGAGGTCCTGGATTTCAGTCTCTTTCCTAGCAGCCTAAATTTGGCCTCCAGGACGTCTCTCCTACCCTTCCTTACATCATTGGTACCTACATGTACCACGACCACCGGCTCCTCCCTAGCACTACACATAAGTCTATCTAGATGCCTCGAGAGATCCACAACCTTCGCACCAGGCAGGCAAGTGACCATACGGTTCTCCCGGTCATCACAAACCCAACTATCTATGTTCCTAATGATCGAATCACCCACTACTAACACCTGCCTCTCCCTAACAACTGGCATTCCCTCCCCCTCAGAGGTATCCTCAGTGTGAGAGGATACCGCAACATCTTCAGGGAGGAGGGTCCCAACTACGGGATAGTTTCCCTCCACTCCCATTGAATGCTCTGTTCCCTTGAGACTTTCATCCTCCTTAAGAGCACTGGGGCTCTCAGACTGGAGGTGGGACAGTATTACAATGTCCCGGAAAGTCTCATCAACATATCTCTCTACCTCCCTTAGCTCCTCCAGGTCAGCCACCCTGGCCTCCAAAGCCCGAACTCGGTCTCTGAGGGTCAGGAGCTCCTTGCAACAGGTGCACACATACACCACCCGCCCACAGGGCAGGTAATCATACACGTGACACCCGACGCAATAAACAGGATAGCCCCCACTCTGCTGCTGGGCTTCTGTCTCCATTTTTCTAATGAATAAGTTGTGGAAGGAAGGTCTCAGTGGAAGGAGTGAGTGAGGGGGCTGGAGGTGCAGAGTTTTGTAAGTGAGGGGGCTGGAAGTGTGGGATCTCAGGTTGGGGGCATGATTGAACAGGCTGGGAGAAGGGAGGTCACACAACTCCTGCCCCGTGGCAGTAGGGGGGAAGAGAGGGAAGAGGCAGGGTGGCTGAGGGCAGAAGGGGTGGCGGGATGCAGAGTGATGTGATGATGTCACTCTGTCATCCCGCAGGAAATTTTTTTTTTAATATAGCAAGAGAAATGAGCAGCACTTCTATTGAAATAAATGGTTCATTCATCTGCCTTGCTTCACAATATCCCAACAATAAACTCATCACCAATTTCTAACTGCTATTCTCAATCCCTTATATAGTTGCAATTAACACAAAGACATAAATGTTAAAGACAGATGTGCACATACACTCTCTCAATACTCATATGCACACAAAGGTGAATTCCCTTACTCTTTTGTATATGGAGTTCGTCACAATGTGTACGTCTCTATTCTACTGTGGATACATGTATTACAAGTATCTAAGACTGGAAAGTTTTTGAAAGGGATGTAATAGCGTAGTAGGTTAAACAATTAACCAATAAGAGAAAACTTATTGATTAATGCTACTGACTACCCGCATTCCTCTGCTGGACCCAGCACAAGCCGGGACTGAGTATGTGCAGTGGTAAATCTTATCAATTAATCGTATAGTCAACAAAATTTTTGTTCACTACGTGATTAACAAGTTACAAGCTTATTTCGGAAAAAGGCATGTGTGGATGGGGAAGAGGGAGTTCTTTCGATAGAAGAGGAAAGAGGAAAAAGTACACGTGCCTTGGTGGCCATTCCACCCATAGTAATCACAGCTTACATGTAAGATAGCGTCAATTCAGTGTGGATGCTATCTGTCGAAAAAGCAGATTGCTTTTTCAATGCACTTTTGCAGTGTGGATGCTCTTGTTCAGAAAAAGTTTTTTCAGAAGATCTCTTCCGGAAAAGCTTCTTCCGAAAGAAGCCTGCAGTCTAGACATAGCCTAAAGTACTGGCCTTCTGTTCCCCCGGGATGGTGCACTGGGAGGCAGACAAGTTGCACACAGAAGTTCTGCATTTAGGGAGAATGCTATTTACCACTGACTCAAGCAACTCCTACCAAATTCTGGCTTCAGCTCTATATATTCCATGAATATGGATGTAAAAAAAGTAATAAGCATTCTGTCTGACAGACAAATATTTTATTCTAATCTATAGATTTTTTTAATAGTATGCTCATCAATATAGCAAATGAGCATCTGCGACCTGCTAGCCATTCTTAAAAATGTATGAACCTGAAGCCACTCATGATAGCAGACTGTGCCCAACCAAACATGAGCAGTTTTTGTCAAAAGTGATTCATGCAATACTACATTTGAAAAATAGGCAAAATAGTGAGTATGGTACTTCGACAGTGGGAAGTACCTGACTACATGAGCTTGTGAGGGCTTCACCAATGCGCTCTGAGTGATTGCTTGACTTTTGTGTGTCATTTGGATAAATCAAATGTTCAAATGTTAAATCTAATATATGGGGCAGTATGTGGATTTGAGATTGTGGGTGTTCATACTGAAAGTACAATCAAATAAAATCATTTAAACTGTCAAAAACTGGAAATGAGTCACTTTTCTCAACATAGTATACATCACTGCAATATTTTATTCATAAGGAGGTGGGATAGCAGGATCTTGTTTTACAGCCACTGCTATTGTTAAGGCTATAAAGGCTTGTTTATACTACAGAGAAGATTGACGCTGCTGCAGTTGATCTTCCGGGGTTCGCATTAGCAGATCTAGTGAAGACACACTAATTCAAGCTAAGATAGTGCTCCCATCAGCGCTGGTAGTCCTGCTCATCACAAGGAGAATGAGAAGCTGATGGGAGCATGTGTTCTGGTCAACTTCCCACTGTGTGGAAAGCACCAAAATACAATTTTAAGATACACAACTCTAGCTATGTTAATTATGTAGCTGGAGTTGAAGTATCTTAAGTAACCTTTCCTCTTTAGTGTAGACCAGGCAAAGGAAAGTTGTATTTTTTTTTTCTAAAGGTACAATTTATTAAGAGTTGTGGATTGGGTATGCTCCACCAAAACCGCACCTCTGCCCTACATCTGTAGCCATGTAGTTAAAATATAGCCTTATGCAATGTGTCTCAGTGTAGCTTGCCAGCTATGGTGCTTGCCAGCTATGCTGCTTGTTTTTCTCCTACAGCCTTAACTATAGAAGATTTTCCTCTCAAATACATTATGGCTGTGTCTAGACTGGCCAGTTTTTCCAGAAAATCAGCCGCTTTTCCGGAAAAACTTGCCAGCTGTCTACACTGGCCGCTTGAATTTCTGCAAAAGCACTGACTTCCTACTGTAAGAAATCAGTGCTTCTTGCGGAAATACTATTCTGCTCCCGTTCGGGCAAAAGTCCCTTTTGCTCAAAGCTTTTGGGCAAAAGGGCCAGTGTAGACAGCTCAGATTTGTTTTACGCAAAAAAGCCCCGATCGTGAAAATGGTGATCGGGGCTTTTTTGCGGAAAAGCGCATCTAAATTGGCACGGACCCTTTTCCACAAAAAGTGCTTTTGCAGAAAAGCGTCCGTGCCAATCTAGACGCTCTGTTCCGAAAATGCTTTTAACGGAAAACTTTTCTGTTAAAAGCATTTCCGGAAAATCATGCCAGTCTAGACACAGCCTATGACATTTAGCAAGTACTATATTTTCATGACCCGAAAATCGTAGATTTTGGAAATGAAAAAGACTGATTGAGCATCCTCATCCTTACTCTAAAAAAGTATGGTTTTTTTCCAGAAAATTTCTGATAGAGAGCACTACTATAGTGTGCATTTATATCTTCTATTTTCTGATCTTTGAAGAATTATGACAGAAGTTCAGTGATTTTGCATTGGGAACATACATGAGTGTTTTACAGAATTTCTCCTTCCTGCACTCTTTTGTAGATGCAGACTGAGCATCTTATGTGCCCATTATGTAAATACAACTTTGATTAACAGAATATGAAGTTTCCTAATATATAAAATAATATAACAAAATATATTTTTATTGATTCTAAGCAACACTTTTCTGGTAAGTGTATTTTGACAATCCCCATTAAAATAGTAATAGTTCTCAAATATTTAAAAATATAATTAACAATTTTAACTAAATTTTGCTCTTTTGTGAAGGTGTCAGTGGAAACTTCATAGTTTAGTTTGAACTGAGATTTAGTTACTAAAGTGGAACTAAATTCCTTGTTTTGCAATCTTAAATTCCTGAAAGTAGTCTTTATATTTAACATAATTCTTCACAGACTAATTGAATTTTCCATATATTTGTCCTGTGAAAATGAACTATATTTTTCAGAAAAAACAATTTAACAAATATTTGGTCATTAGCGACAAATACTTTTGGCTCCCTTTATCTAAAGGATCTCAGTACTGTAATAAACTCAAATTCAAGGTCTTAATTTTCACAGCACTTAATGGCTTGGCCATACCTAAAAGAGCCTAAAGTTCCAGTTGGAGGATGGTGGTTGATACTCTGCCCTTCAGGAACAATGGAACTTTCTACCAGAAGGATAAAGCTGATCTGTGTAGGAGAAAGGGAGCTGTCTCAATAAGTCAAGACTTATGGAATGAACCTCCATAGGAAGGAAGGACAATCAGAAACCTCCACATCTTTGGTCCAAATGCAAGGCACTTTCTTTGACCCATCTTATTGAACATGTACAATAAAAAAAAAAAAACAAGAAAAACCACCACAACAAAACACTCCACTGTACACTCGATTCTTCTCCTGCTAAGAGGATGGGAGAAAGAATAAATCACAGATAATAGATGTCAGTCATGTTGCTAAATGCTCTACATAGAGGCTCTGAGTCTAAACTGAATGGGATTTCAGGGAGGCATGAATGGATGAATAAAATCAATATGCAAGTCAATTAATATTTTTGGAGTTTATTGAATGTTAAGAAACTGCAAGTCATCTTTTAAACAATACACTCTTCTGTGCTTACTTGACAGGAACCTCCCTGGGTAACAATTCTCAAAGTGTTGTAATTTCAGGTCTACAGATTATGTTTTGATGAAACAAACCAATGTCAATGAAGTTCTGCAGGGATAAGTCATCACACCAAGGCAACGTTCAAGTGATACCAGCATAAATCTAGTCTGCAGAGCTATTAGATGTCAAAAAGAAAAGCAGCAACACTAGAAAGCTATTGTGACTAAGATAGACTGACAAAATAAAAACAAAAAAAGTCTACTACTAGAAAAAATAATCTAAGAAATTGTCAAAATATTTATTATAATACAATTGAGAAATAATTCCAGAAGCAACAGAATTCTTAGATAAAACTTCCCAGCACTCTCAGCATAATCCCTTATGTATAGGCCCTTATCCACACATACCTCCTCTATGTGGCAAGGCATACTGTGGGCAGCCCCCAGAGTACCAAGGATATCCATCACACTGGCTGCAGTCAGCAGATGAATCATGAGAGGCCATAAACTGTATAATGTGTGTTTCCCTAGCCAGCCCTGAACCCATCCTATCAGGCATGGGAGTATTGCATGAGTAAGGCAGGCGAGATGGACATACAAAGCAGAGAGGAAAAATGCAAGAACTCCACCGTCCGCCATGTGTGACCTGTGCAAAAGCCTGTGATAATGGCAGTCTGTTGCCTCTTTACCCAGCTAGTAAAAAAATAGTTCAGGAGGGGTAAAGAAATGGCAGGCCAAGGCTAATGCACTGCAGGAAGCAATCTGTGCCACTGTAACGGATGTAAAGTATATACCATCCACGTACACTGTTAGTCCAACAAGAAATGATGCTCCTGACACTTACTTCCTCTGCGGTCCCTCATGGGAGATGCAGCCACACATCAACTCTTACTCAGGAGTTTATGGAAAATTCCTAATTTAGCATTAAGGGGAACTAGTCCCCAAAGATGTAATCCATTGTTACTTAAACCCTCTGTTTTTTGCCCTAGAGTTTTCCCTCTTTTCTTTTTCTCCAAAGTATTGCCATGCACTCTTCCTGATATCTGACTCAATAATTAATGTGTAAAGTTATTGCTTACAAGCATACATAATCTTTCCCTCTCGTGAATATGTGAAGGAGGAAAAATTATAAGTTGTCAAGTGTTTCCAAAGCCTCTGCCCATGACAGAATGATAGATCCCAATGCTGTATTTAAAACACAGCTGAATAGATAAAAATAGTGTTTAACTTTTATAGTCATTACGAACCACAGTAATTTATTGAACCCTTCAATCAGCAAAAGAAACAAAGGACTGGGAATGGGTGAATGACTCATTTCTTTTCATGTTGTGTATACTGACTTCCCAATAACTGGATGCTCCAACAGCTAAATAAATCTGCACTAAAGTGTATTATAGAAATGAAAAAACCAAAATACTAAAAACAAAAACAAAGTTATTGGAGAGAAAGAAGGGAATTCAACTGTTGTCTTGCTTCTAATTTACCAATCGAAGTGTTGGAGCATAAGCTTTCGTGGGCAAAGACCCACTAGTCTATAAGGTCCCACAGGATTCCTCGCTGCTTTTGCAGATTCAGACTAACACGGCTACCCCTCTGATAATTTACCAATGTATACGAAGGGCGCATGTGAAATACTGGGAGGGCAACTTTGGACTTTACAAAAAAGCAAACTGTACTTTCAATGTGAACACTAAGGATACGTCTACACTGCAATTAAAAACCCATGGCTGGACAATGCCATCTGACTTGGGCTTGCGGAGCATGGGATTGCTTAATCATGGTGTCGACATTTGAGTCTGGGCTGGAGCTTAAGCTCTAGGATCCTGCAAAGTGGGAGGACCCCAGAGTTTGAGCTGTAAACTTAGCACCTGCACTGCAGTTAAACAGACCCACTGCTCTTGCCCCGTGAGCCTGAGTCAACTGTTATGGGCCAGTTGTGGGTGTCTAACTTAAGTGCAGACATACCCTACATCACAATAGAGAAAAGTTAAAGTTATTTGCTTTGCCCTGACTAGTAAACATATGTATATCTTTTGCTTCCTTTTTATCCAGGGCCGGCTCGAGCCATTCCTGCACCCCGGGCAGCGGACGCGCGACACATGTGTGGCTCCGCCCCCGGGCGCATGGCGCATGTGCAGCCCCACCCCCAGGCACACGGCGCCCCTTACAGCTGCCATCAGGTGCCCCCATAAATTGGCACCCCAGGCAGTTGCCCGGCTAGCCTCCCCCTTAATCTTATTTTAAAAAATTGAAAACAGATACCAAGAAGGAATTTGGATGCTATGTGAACAGTAGGATATTAGACAGTTTGAGTATATTCTCATGGCAAAGAACAGTGCAAGGTGTCATTTTTCTACAGATGACAATGAAATGTTTGCTGTGATACTGTATATGAATTGGAAATCAAGGGCTACGTCTAGACTGGCATGATTTTGCGGAAATTCTTTTAACGGAAAAGTTTTTCCGTTAAAAGTATTTCCGCAAAAGAGCGTCTAGATTGGCACGGACGCTTTTGCGCAAAAGAAATTTTTGCGGAAAAGCATCCGTGCCAGTCTAGACGCGCTTTTGCGCAAGAAAGCCCCGATCGCCGTTTTAGCCATCAGGGCTTTTTTGCGCAAAACAAATGTCAGCTGTCTACACTGGCCCTTTTGCGCAAAAGTTTTGCGCAAAAGGGACTTTTGCCCGAACGGGAAGGGCAAAGTATTTCCGCAAGAAGCACTGATTTCATACATTAGGAAGTCAGAGCTTTTGCGGAAATTCAAGCGGCCAGTGTAGACAGCTGGCCAGTTTTTGCGGAAAAGCAGATGATTTTCCGCAAAAACTGGCCAGTCTAGACGCAGCCAAGATGTACAGTGGGTCATGTAATATTCATATTGCAGTTTGTTAGAATCTGTGATGGATTTGAGTTAAAATCTGTATGATATTTTCTACAACACACACAAACAACAGGACAATATAGAATTACCATACTGGTCAAAGTAATAGTACATCTAGCCCAAAAATCTTCTCTCTGACATTCAGGACCAGATGCTTCAGAGAAAAGTTCCCAAAACTATTACAAAACCAAGTCATCTTCCATATGTACCTTCATTCAAGTACAGGGTTCTCTACGTGTTTTCCTAAGTTATAAATAGATGCACAAAACAGTAAAGTTCAGAATATTAAGTGACCACATTTAAAAATGTGCCAATGTATACAATCCTTTTTAAAAAAATGTTTATCACTTTTACCATTTACAACCACTGCTCACACCAGACCACCAAAATGCATGTCCGTGGTATAGAGAATCTCTACGAAATTTCAAATATCTACCACCAAAGGGTTACAGATGTGGGGGAAAAAACTGTATTTTTCTATAATGGAAAAAAGTATATTTCTTTCTCCACCCATTTCGTTTTCAAAAGTGGTTGATCCATTTTTACTGTAAAAAAATAAAAATTGGGTTGAAAATAAATTTTCAGAACAAATTGTAAGGGGGAAAAAATTTATAAGCCACTTTAAGTGACTTCTTAGAATGCAAATACTCATACAATTATAGTGACAGATGTCGCTATGAACTGGAGTGAAAAGATTCACTCTTCTGTATGGTTTTGAATTAATTGATGCTGTGTAATTTATTTTCTAAAATCTATTAACTAAATCTGAGTGCTCCATTTTGATCTTGTAAAACTGGTCTGGTCTGAAATTCAGCCATGATAAAATAATCAGTATTTCACAGATGCATAGTTTAGATTAATGAATTACATAACATCTTTTGAGAATTCTCTTTTATTCTCCCCTCTCCATCACCACTCTTAATGCCCCTCCTTGAAGCAGCCTACAGAAACTTTCAAATTGTGAATACAAATCATGAGCATGATGGAATCTCAAGTCAATGCCAACACAGATATTTGATTGCCCATACCTTACCTTTTTGGATATTTCTATGACACCAATTAAGGATTAAAAATGAGGTCTTAAAAGCAGTCAAAAAGACATCCTGATAGGTTGATAAAATTCGGAGTGTGTTGATCAGGCCTGCACAACATGCGGCCTGCAGGGGCTCACTGTGCGGCCCATAACCAGGGCTGGATTAAGGGGTGAGCTAGCCGGGCAGCTGCCGGGGCGCCAACCTATAGGGGGCGCTAAAACACCCAAGCACCCAGAGTCACTCCACCACGCAATGCGTGCCTCCTGCACTGCTGTGTGGATGGGACTCCACAACCCCGGGTCTCCCCTGCCTGCCACGGGGGGCACAGAGGTTGGGAGCACACTGGAGCTGGGTTCGCACCGTGCCGTGCGCCTGCCCAGCCGGGCTTGCCTCCACTCGGTGTTAGATTGCTCCGGTCTGCCCAGGCCCCGCGCCCAATGTGCACTCAGCTGAGCGCCAAGGCACCACTTCCAGGCGCCTGCTGCTGCACGAGGCCCAGATCCTGGCACTGGCAGGTGAGGCCGGGAGGGGCCCGCCACACTCCATGAAGGGCGGGGGGGGGTTGAAGGCCAGACCAGTTAAAAAGAAAATGCTCCCGCGGGGACGGGAGGGGAACGGAGGAAGGAGGGAGCAGAAGCAGCGCCACCCCTCCCCACCTCTGCTCCTCGGTGTGGAGGGGGGCGCCCCTCCCCCCCAAACCTACTCTTGCAGCCCGCAGCTGTTTTCTTTGGAGTAATATGGCCCTCACTGCTTTCCGAGTTGTGTAGGCCTGGTGTTGATGTTTCTTTCTCCTAGATCATATTAGCAGCTTTAAAAATCAGATAATATACCATAAAAATATTCAAAAAAATCCAGTGCTCCTTTGCGGTTTTAAAACATTTTAAAATTTTGTCCAAACTCATCTTTGATCCAGTGAGGGGTGAAACACTTCAGAGGGGAGTTATCCCTTTCCTGGATTAGGCTCTGACTGCTTTGAATAATTCCTAAAGTGCATTTTTTTTTCAAACACCCACCTTGGAGATGCTCATTGCCTAATTATTTACACCCCAGTGAGGTAAGTCAGGGGTTTAACTGTAAAATGTACTGTCTGTTAAACCCAACATAGAGTAAAAAGCCCATAACCTCCGATATCCCAGAAAAGCTCTGCCGCAGCTAAGGAACACGTCCACTTTTTCTGAACAAATTCCGAAAAAGTAGAAACATTCTTTCAGCATCCCTGCATTCCTCATTGTATGAGGAATAAGGGATGTTCCGAAAGAGGAGGTTTTCCTGAAATTTTGAGCTGTATAGATGGACCAAATTTTGGAAAAGCCTCTTCTGAAAGAAAAGCGAAAAAAGATACGCAAATTGCGGTTTTCAATTTGCGTATCTTTTTCCGACTTTGCAGTTTAGACATAGCCTGAGATTATGGAAGATGAGACTGATTAAAATAGCATAATATGCATTCTGGGTATCAAGTAAATATGTTTGCTCCACTGTTCTAACATTCATTGTCAATGTAAGTCTCTTTCATTACTTAGAATATCAGCCCTTTGGAGAGGCAAGAACCATCTTTTGTTATATAAGTACACAATGCCTAGTAAAACACAGTCCTGATCCTTGATTTAGGCCTCTAGGCACTCCTGAAATACACAGAATAATATTAGTACCTGGAAAAAAGTCTATGATCTATTGTTAAATCTATTAAATAAAAACATTCATATTTTCTGGTTTATTACACATTTAGAGGTTTAGAAACATTATCATTCTTCTCCCCACTTCCCTTCATACATATTAAGAGCATTTAAAATGGTTCACGATGCCATGGTCATAAATTTTCAGCTAACCTGCTCCTACTACTTGATGTCTCTGAAGACAGGCACTAGAAGGATTAGATTAATCTCTGAATGTAATCTATTATGGACAGAAGTAAGCAGAGGTAAATGTGACTTTAAAGCTATTATTTGCAAAAATCATCCACTGACATATTTCTCCACCAAATTCACAGCCTTGATTGCTAATAACAAATGTAACATTTGATGGATATACCTGGTTTTATATTGAGTTAAAAAAAAACTTCAGCTTTTTGGAAAGGTGAACAGGTGCTACTCCCTATATCACTACCAGTCTGAATAGCTACTTGCAATTGGTTTTGAATTACGAAGATATTGCTGCCCAAAAGAGTAAGAATAGATTTTAGAAATCTGAGTTGTTTCATTATTTCTCTGCTATTGACCATTACTTGGGTCATGAGAGGATCAATATGTTCAACAAGCATAGGACTGCCACCTCAATCCTTTTTTCATGCTACCTGACTCAAACTCAGGAGACACTGATTTAGGGCACACTGACCAAATATACTAGAATTGAAGATGTGGAACACAGGATGCTTTCCTGAAGAATAAGTAATATTTTAAGACCTATGAAATAGAAAAGTTAAAAAAAAAAACACACACACCCAAATCAAACAAACCTTACTTCCCTCCTGCTATATGGATGGCATGGAAATGCAATTTAAGATATGTCAACTATAGCTACATAATTCATGTAGCTGCAGTTACCTATCTTAAGTCGACTTTCTGCTGTAGTGTTGACCAGGCCTCAGAATATACAGGCCCAGAGAACTGAACTAATTTACTTAATTTATACTTATACTTAATTTATACTTATAAACTAGCCAAAATATATAGAATCATGAGCTTTTGTTGGTAAAGCCTATTTCATCAGATAAACTGGAGTGGAATTCATATGATGAAGTGGGTTCTACTCACGAAATGACATGATTCTATATATTTTGGTTAGGGTCTAAGGTGCCACAGAACTATTCATTTTTTAAAAAGTTACAGACTAAAATGGCTACCCCTCTGACATTAATACAATCTATAAAAATGTTACATTAAACTAAGTATAAGAGCCGTGCACCATGTGCAGTAATTTACATCAATGTACAAACTTTAGGTCAGTTCAAATAATGGTGGCATGAAGCACCTGTAGTGATATACGGCAGTATATCACTTGTGTGTGTGCATATTTTGCCCTAGTATACTCACCAGGCGGGCATCTGTCAATGTACCGGGATTGAATCCCGGGTAGATATCCAAGTGTGTAACCTCCCACTGCTCAATTTGTCAGCATACTGTCTTTCTGGAAGTTTTGGCAAAGCATGGTGTGAGTTATGGGGCTAATTCATCACAATGGTGCCTTCAGCCGGCAGTCCTGCGAATTAGCTCGCTTGCCTCGCCGGTGTCTCCCTGTGCTCCTCTTTGATCCCAGAGTCCTCTTCTGGACACTGCCCTCTGGCAGTGCCCACTCCAGTCTCTTTGCGCCCCCTTTTGGGGAGGTTGGTGTTTATCCTGCTTGCACTCCAGGGTCCTCCCTTCCCCAGTGCACCCTGTTCTCCTCCCAGGGAACACCCAGTTCCCCTGTACCCACCTTGCCTCAGTGACCCACACCCAGTCTTCATCTAGCCCCTGCCTCAGGGGCAAACTGCAGTCTGTAATGGTCACTCATCACTGGCAAAGGGGTGTGGACCTGATGCCCCTACCTACTATTGCTGCCTCCCCACAGCCCTACCAGCCTCGGGCCTTGATTCAGGCCCTACAGCCTGGGAACTTGGTTGGCTAGAGCCTTCTCAACCCTGCCTTGCTTCCCCAGCATTCTCTACCTCCAGGAAGCCTCCTGCTTCCCTGGCAGTCAGGTCCCTACTGATCTCTAGCCAGAGCAGCAATCAGTTCTCCTCTGCTGCCAGGAGCCCTTCATTATATAGCCCCCAGTTCAGCTCTCATTAGCAAGGATTGCCTCAGCTAGGGCTTCGCTCTCGGCCCTTGCCCAGGGCTGGGGTTTTGCCCTTAGAAGGCCAGTGCAGGGCAAATGTGACAAAAAAAAGTCACACAAGGGTGTAGGAATGTGAAAGATTAACTTCAAAGTATCACCCTTAATAGGTGATACTTACCGGTTCTGGTTAACTGGTCAGGAGCTGGAGCAGCGCCTCACCCTCCATGGGGAGGGAGCTGCTCTACCCCCACGAGGCCTGCTGCAGACAGGGGTGCTCCAACCAAGCCAGAGCAGCCCTTGTCCGTGGTAGGCTGGGGCATGTTGCAAGCAGGAGCTGCTTCGGCCATCTGGAGTAGCCCCTGCCTGAGGCAAAGGGGTAGCTCTGTCCTAGCCGGGCTGATGTGACTCCTTCTCCCACCTCCTTTTAACTGGTTAACCAATTAAATGGGCTTTTACATCCCTACAAGGATGGCTGGGAGCCAGGGGTCAAGTTCCCATCAAGCAACTTTCTCCTTCACCTAATGCCATCCATAACCCAAATATTTGTATCTTTTTAAAAGATCCCACAAAATTGCCCGGAACTTCTTACTGTCTGCCATCTCTGACTCAGGGAGCCCATACAACACTACAGTCCTGTCATGAGCATTGTAAACTGATGGCAATCCATCCTCCAGGATTTGCAGAGGTGCAAGAAGAACTGCAAGAGAGGGGGACATGACCATTTGGTAGAGGACAGATGGCTGTGAGGCATAGTGAAACTCAGTTGATGGCTGTTTATGGTGTTCATGAAATAGCAGCAGGAAAGGTGCTTCTGGATCTGAAAAATGAGCATGAGATTGCATCATCATGCAGATTCAGGAAGATAAGGAATGAAGCAGCTGTCTGTTGACTTTAAACAGCCAGGCACACAAGGTATTTGAAAAGCATCAGTTATGTGGCTGAGGGAGGCATTGGAAAAAAAAAGGCACTTTAACATCCAGGGTGTCCAGTTTTGAAGGCTATGAAGATGTGTGGCCGTTAGTATACATTTATGAATATAATACCATTAGTTAATGCACCTACTTATTTTGATTATTTTTGCTGTACATTTATAATTATTGTAGCAAAGCTCTGGTCCTCCCTGGGGTCCTGTGCTTCCTGGCAGATTTTTGGTATGCCTCAGAGGCTCACAGTGACCCTCTCAATGCCTTTTGCTTCTCTCAGAGGTGAGGGTTACTCATTTAATGAGCCATTTTCATCATAGGCAAGTCATTAGTTTGAAGGGGAAAACCCTTCTATGGTCCAAAAAGTCCACTTTCCCTAATGGCAGCATACCATGCACAGGGAGGGTTGGGGAGAATCTGGTCCTACCCACTTACACAGGGTTCCAGACCAGGGCCCTAGGTAGCCCCCTCTAGAGGGGAACTTGCCCTTCTCCCCACAGAGTAGCAGTTACTCCCTGGGCCGCTTCCCCCAGTACCTTCTCCCTGGCACCTAGGAGCAACCCTCCTGCTTGCTCTCTGCATTTCCTCCTCACCAATCTATCCCTCTTGTCCTTTCCCCTGCCTTAGCTAAGGGGAAGCCTTTTATAGTGGACCAGCAAGCCCTGACTGGCTTCAGGTGTCCAATTAGCCTGCTCCTGCAAGACAGCTCTTAATGAAACCCAGGCGTCCGCTTGTCTTAATTGCTAAGTAGCAGTCTTTGGCAGCCTACTCAGGGAACAGAAACCTGCTCACCCAACTGCCAGTATACTTGCCCTCTATTAAACTTCTGCAGCCTACTGCCTTTGGTTTCCCACATTAATATGTTGCATTTGCAACGGATCCTATGAGTTCTATAGACCCGTACAATCATAAGTTATGGGTTCTTTTTGTAACGCTAAGGCATTCTGCAACATATGCTGTGAAGTAATACAAATGCATTAATTTCTCAAAAAATAGAATTTTATTGTGTACTGAAACTGGTGCCAAAAACAAATGTGCAATTAAAAAGCAAATACACTAAAACTTCTGAAATAAATTACCAGAATGGAGCTTAACAAGGGGAAAGAACATTCATGTCCCTATGGATTCAGATTTCAATGCCCTGTGAAATGTTGGTGCTAAAATGGAGTTCTCTATTGACTCAAAAAGAGGTGAGACTATAAGACCACAAAAGGCTGCAGAATCTTTACTGCTGATTAAGTCCCATTTATATCCTCAGGGCATCTTACTGCTTGCTAGGCTTTTCTCCTGTTATCTTTTCTTTTCCACATAGTCTTCAATGTTCACCCTCCAGGCCTCTGTTCCTGTCTGATGCAGCACAGCAGCAGACAAATTTGAGTGCTGGTCCATGCATAAGTAAGATGACACAAATCAATGTAAGTTGACCTAACTTTATAGTGTAGACCAGACCAAGCCTGGGTAAATTTAGGGCTGTGTCTACACTGGTGCAATCTTGTGCAAAAGCAGCCGCTCTTGCACAAAAACTTGCTGCCAGTCTACACTGGCCGCGTGTTCTTGCGCAAGTA
Organism: Apalone spinifera; assembly: GCA_030068395.1. Taxonomy (NCBI): domain Eukaryota; kingdom Metazoa; phylum Chordata; order Testudines; family Trionychidae; genus Apalone; species Apalone spinifera. The sequence goes on from CM057845.1 coordinate 223,699,341, forward strand.
AACTGACGTTCTAATGTATGAAATCAGTGCTTCTTGCACCAGAACTCTAATGCTCCTGCTCAGGAATAAGCCCTTTTGCGCAACTGTTCTTGCACAAGAGGCCAGTGTAGACAGGCAACATGAGTTTCTTTAGCAAGAAAGCCCTATAGTTAAAATAGCCATCAGAGCTTTCTTGCGCAAGAGAGCATCTACACTGGCATGGATGCTCTTATGCAAAAGCACATGCCAGTGTAGACGCTCTCTTCTGGAAGACTGTTTGCAGAAGAACTCTTCCTCAAAAGAGTTTTTGCGCAAGATCACTCCAGTGTAGACGTAGCCCTGTAGACATTTAGGTTCACTGGATACATATTTCTGCATTCAGTCATCATGTTGAAGTGGTTCTGTGAATGTTGAGGCTCAAAATCATCATGTTGAAGTGGTTCTGTGAATGTTGAGGCTCAAGAAAGTCTAATATTTGAGAGGGACTCATGTCCCGGATAGTCATTATAGAAAGGTTTGCATCTGTAGTAAATACAGAACGACAATATTTTGAAACCCTAGTTTAACCTGACATGCAATGTTGAGAGTTGTGATGTTATACAAAGAGACTATCACCATCCAATCTGAATTTCTCTTATTTTTTCTGTCTGCTGCTGAATTTAAATATTTTCCTATCTGTTAAAATAAATGTTATTTAACATCCTTAAATCCATCACTCATGAGAAATGGTGTAGGCTATTTCCTTATTTTTTCTAAGAAAACAAAATTAACAGTATGTAAGACTTGTTTAATTGATATAGACTGGGCAAGTTGCATAACAGCTGAAACATTAAGTCAGCCAGTGTCCAACATATTGCTGCATACAACTTCAGACTACCGTTAATATTAAAAATAATTAGCACATATAATGAACAGTGCTATAGATCACATTATTGCTCACAGTATTTCTTGGAGTTACATATTTGATGACAGTAACACCTCTATGCATACTTTATTTTAAAAGAAGTCTAGAAGAAAGCAGCGGAAAGAATATCCATGGACCTTAGTGTAACTGGTTAAGCAGTTGATTATTCATCATTGGGACAAGGGAAGTGAAGAATCCTCCATTGATTGATGTCTTCAAGTCAAGGCTGGATACCTTTCTGGAAGATATACTTTTGCCAAACACAAAATATGCTTTAGTCAAACACACAAGGTACTGGTTCAATATGGAGAAAGTGGATGAAGTGTAATGGTCAATGAAACATAGGAGTTCAAACTAGATAGTCTAATAGTCTTTTCTGGCCTTATACTCTACGGGGAAAAAACCCCTTTTTTGAAAAAAATGCATAAACCTCATTTTTTAAGGAAGAGCGGTTTTTTTTTTAAAAAGGAGTTTTTAAAAAAAAAAAAACGCGTCCAGACTACTTTCACTTTCAAAAGATCCTCTTTCCAAAGTGAGATCAGAAACAGATCTCTTTCAAAAACAGAATGTAGTCTAGACATAGCCCAAGAAACTATGAACATGCAGAAGTACTGTAGGCTCTGGAGAATCCTTTTCCCATCATTTACTTAAAATGTGGGTTGAAGAAGGGAAACACAGATGAAAAATGCTATATAAGAACTAGATATTATGTATTAATATTGCTCTCTTCTCATGTACACTGTTGTCAAACAATGGAGAATTACACTGCGTTAATACCAGTGTAAATAAAAAGGGAATCAGGCCCTATATTTTGTACAGATCTTCAGAATTTTAAAAAATGGACTGGTTCCCAATTCTGGATCCTAACATGTAGAATGCTGAGCACTCAGTAAGTCCAGGAAAGATTTCTTACTATATATGATGCTGGAAGAAAAGCATGTAAGCACCCTGTATCTGAATACTTCAAGCTACAGTTAGATTACTTGCTGAAGTCAGCAATAGGATAGTCAAAATTTAATACTAATTTTAAAGTCAGAAAGGAAAATACATAATTCCTTAAAAGAAAACATAAGTGTGTAAAATGAAAAATCACATGTCCTTCAAGGTACCTTGCTTGCACCGTAAAATTTGTCTTGCATAAATGGTAAGTGAAGAGTTCTGTAGATAGAAAATGTAGTCTTCCATAGGACAAATCAATCTATTCAATTAGATGAATCAAGTGCATCCAAATCATCATCACAGTTGCCCTGTCATTTTGGAGGCATTCTGCTTTAGCAGCCTGTTTAAACTCTGTATGGCTGCTGCAGTAGAGTTTGGCTTTCTTCTTTGACTCCCTAAGAATAAATCATGGACACTTTTCAAGGCCTATGAAAAATGTTAGAAGTAAGTGTACCAATCTACATATCTCTGAACTAGTCAGAAAATTCCTGCAGATACCATAATTGTAAGGCAAGGAAACTAATAAATTGATTTTAACTTGTAAGTGTATATATGTTCTAGAAGTTCTCCCTACATTTTATGTCAATTATTAGATAACTACGAACTTAAAGTTCAGCAAAAATGTATGCAAGCTACTGAACAGGTAAAGACAATACATTGGAAATAATCTCAGGGTGTGTCTAGACTACATGGCTCCGTTGATGGAGCCATGTAAAGTAGCTTACCCGACATAGTCAATGAAGTGGGAATTTAAATAATCCCTGCTTCATTAAAATAAAAACGGCCGCCGCACTGTGCCGACAATCAGCTGATCCGGCACAGCGCGGCAGTCTAGACGCAGATCAGTCGACAAGTGAAGCCTTTGTCAACCGCTCCCTTATGCCTCATGAAACATTTCTATTGCTTTAAATTAAGATAGTAGTAATAAATAACACTGCTCTACAGCCAAAATGCTTCTGAAATAAATGTAGTCAAAC
>CM057845.1:223713970-223750780 GCA_030068395.1 Apalone spinifera
CTTCATTTCCCTTTGCCGAGTAAACAAATCTACATGGCTCTGTCGATGGAGCCATGTAGTCTAGATGTGCCCTTGGTGCTTTCCCCTTTGTTCTCCTGACCTGCCCCCTTCCTCTCAGCACAAGCCCCTACCTCTCCCACCCTTTCCTCCTATTTCCCCCAACACCACCACCTACCTTCTACTTTCCAGTTTGCGGGGCTGGAGTCTGTGATCGGGCCCCAGCTGCTTCCGGGGCTCCAGACCACGTGCCGGGCCTCGAGCTGGGCCATATGGTGCAACTCTGGGCCGAGTGCTTTTAAATTCCTGAGCCGAGACGTCACGCCATGCCCGGGCGTCTTCCCTCTCACATGTTGTGTGGCGTTTGAGCACACTACGCATGTGCTCGCTCGGCCCCACTGTGCCCTGTACATGGCCAGCACGCAGTGCCGGGGAATTTAAAGTGCGGGGCTGAGGCGCCCTGTCACTATCCCTCTCCTTCTCCAACAGCCTGCAGCCGGCCTTTTGGCTGGCCCTTTGGAGGATGGCCCACTGGGTGTCCCGCCGGGCCAGTCTGCCCTTACACAGCCGGGTAGACTATTCATGAAATATAGTGGGGGAACAAGGAAATATTCAGAAAGTCTGAAATCAGAGAAAAGTCAGAAAAGTGGTATTCTACGGTTTGATTTCAATGAATGACCCTTTGGAAGAAGCAATTGCCACCTACATAGGCACCAAGAAAGCAGTCAGAAAGGCGAGAAACCTAGTTTTAGACAATCTGTGTAAGGAGTTGAACAACTGCCCTCAGCTTAGCAAGAAGATATGTGCAGATGATAAAGGAAAGAAGATGGATGGAAACACACAATTAATAAAAGAATGCAGGGAGCCAGTACATAACCAACAGCAAGAATACTATGAGAGTCTACTTAATGAAGAAAACTCTTTAGATGCTGCACTACCACTGTGAGAACCAATAATTATGCATGTTGGTGACCTGTCAGAGGTAGACATGAAGGCTACAGTGCAGAAGATGCTACCTGGAAATGCAGCAGGTCTGGATAAAGTGATGGAAGAAGTTATCAAAGCCTTGAGAGAGGTTAGTGTACACCTGGCTCATGCGACCTCTGAGCTCAGTGTGTACACAGAATAAAATCCCCAAAGAATGGAGAAAGTCCATGCTGGTACTGGCACACAAACCAAAAGAGGACATACAAAGGCTGAGGATGGAAAAATGACACAGACTTATTGAGAGTCTCTGGGTAAGGATAAAAGGGGTAAAAAACCCAAAAGTGATATCCAGACACACTGATGGGGTTGGGGGAGGGGAGCAACTGCCCCAAGGCCCTGCTATACAGTAGAGCTATATTGCTGCTGGAACACCACACAGTGCACTCTGGGCAGCACTGGAGGCTATCTGGGCAAGGTGCATGGCTCTCTGGGCAGCACTGAAAGTTGCCTAGTCCCTTCTGACCAAGGCCCGGCCCTTCCTGGTGGCATGGAGCAGGGTCTCTCCTTGCCTTGACTAGGGGCCTGATGAAGCTGTCAGCTGCCCTGGTGTTATCATAGTAAAGGTGTTCTACAGTTCACCTAACCAGGAAGAAGATGAATGAGGCTTTTTTCCCCTCCCACTTCCCCACTTATTTTCTCTTTTAAATCACTACCACATTGCTTATCTTCACACTGATTAAAAAGTGACCCCCGAATGACATAGTTTGTTAGGATTAATCTCAAGGGTGTGTCTCACACTTGGCTGGTGAAGGAAACTCACCAGCCAGGTATGAGAGGCATGCACAGAATGCAAGTACTTTCCCCTCACTCCCTGATAGTCCAGGGAATGGGCTGATAAGCTAGCCACATCCTGGAACTCTCGGCTGCTGCGCCTCGCCACCTCCTTCCACCCCCCCCCCCCCCCCCCCCCCAAAATGGCACTCTTGATCAAACTAAACTAAATCACTAAAACCAACACCCTAGAATATCTGAAACTGGGAACACCTTTCATACTAAAGGATCTCACATGTAGGATTTGCTCTTTCTATAATGAAATGCAACCACCCCTGAAGCGAACATGGACGAACTCATTTTGCACCAGAAACACTACATAGCAGAATTGTTAGGAGATAAATGTTTCCAGCTGGAACTATGAAGGAATTAGAGAAGATTACAATTAACCAGGTTGAAATTTGGCTACCACCAGGGCTGATAACACCTTTTTTGATGGAAAACTGGGATTTTGACAAAACTGAATACTTTCACAGAAAGTGTCTGCTTTCCTTGAAAAAGAAAACCCTGATTTTTAGTCAGAAAACTTAAAAAAAAAGAAAACCTTGAGTGAACCCTTACTGTATTTTGAATTACAAGTTTTAAGAGTTTAATGGAAAAAGTCTAAGTATTGTCAGACCTGTTCTAGTGAGGACAGATCCTGACATCAAGCCAAGCAGAACTTCTTAAGTGAGACAAAGAAGGATTAAGCATTTACACAGAACTAACACACTGTTATGTTTGAAATTTACTTAGATAGATCTTCTTCAACAGGAAGCACTCACGTTAGCATCTACTTTGCTAAATGTCTTATTCACAAATCATTATAGCACATTCTATGTGAAAGTGTTAGCTAGTTGGAGGCTTGCATAAAATAGTTTTTCATTAAGCATTCTCAACAGTATTCTTTCCCAAAGGTGAGAGCTTTCAGAGTCTCTTCCAGACTGCAAATTCCCACCATCCATCAGAGATGTTGAAATACTCCATGGCTCTGTCTAGACTGGCCAGTTTTTCTGGAAAATCAGCCGCTTTTCTGGAAAAACATGCCAGCTGTCTACACTGGCCGCTTGAATTTCTGCAAAAGCACTGACTTCCTACTGTAAGAAATCAGTGCTTCTTGCGGAAATACTATTCTGCTCCTGTTCGGGCAAAAGTCCCTTTTGCGCAAAGCTTTTGTGCAAAAGGGCCAGTGTAGAAAGCTCAGATTTGTTTTCCACAAAAAAGCCCCGATCACGAAAATGGCAATCGGGGCTTTTTTGCGGAAAAGCGCGTCTAGATTGGCACGGACGCTTTTCCGCAAAAAGTGCTTTTGCGGAAAAGCATCTGTTCCAATCTAGACTCTCTGTTCCAAAAATGCTTTTAACGGAAAATTTTCCGTTAAAAGCATTTCCGGAAAATCATGCCAGTCTAGACGTAGCCCATAGCTATATTCAGCTCACTATCAAATCAGATGGAAGAGACAGACTAGTCAAAGATTCAGAAGGAAGGCCAACACAAATTAGTGTCAGTCCACTCTTTGATTAGGTAATGACAGTTACGATATTTATAGTCATTCACTACAGGGAAATGTTCCAAGATTGAAAGTCTGCTTCTGAGAATAGCAATTTGCTGCATCCACTTATGCAAAGCTTTGCCTAGAGTTTTGGAGTACCAACTATGTTCTTTCAAATATAAACAGCACAGATTAGAAGCTATAATGGGGGCTTTTATACAGTATTAATATAGTTTTGATTTTCAAAAGCCCCTAACTCAAATTGCATTTAGGCACTTTTTGAAAATATTACCCATAGCATACATGCACACAATACCTCATCAAACTTAAGCAGATTGTGATCGGTGCCATATATCAGATAAGTTTTGATGCTCTCTTTTACACCCGACTGGTATCAAATACATGAGGTATGGATTCTTGTCATATGTTTTGTATTGTGCTCTGCTGTTCTTTGCTCTGACAGACAGAGCACCATGGTCCAGCTAACTGTTAAGCAGTGCATACAAATGAGATAGCCAATCATGGCACAAAGACCTGCTGGTAATCATGGAACAATCAACATTTAGGAAACAATAACAGTGGAATCTCCTATTGATTTTAATTGCCTGATATGAGTTAATAATAGTTAATCAAGGCTAGATTACAGAATAGACTTTGTTCAGAAGCCAGCTGTCGAAAGGAGCTGAGGGTAGCTGTAGGCATGTTAATCCAAGGATATTAGAGGGACAAGATGTGTGAGGTAATATTAGGGTGACCATATTTCCCGTAAACTGAAAATGAGATACTGAATAACTGACGCACAAGGCTGGCCTGAGCTGCTTGGTGTTGCTGTTGGTTCAACCCTTGCTGCTGAGGGCTGACACATTGCAGGGTCAGCCCACATTGCAGGGCTGACAGCCTGAGACCTTATCAGCTGGGGATTGTTGTTTGTGTGCTTTAACTGGTAATTCCCAAGCAAAGGGGGCAAAAGTACTAAAGTTACCTTTATTTATTTGGATCTGAATGCAGAAATAGATTTAGAAGAAAACAGATCCTGTGATTAAGGCACAGAACTGTAATTCAAAAGTAGAGATTCAATTCTCTGGTTTTACCACTGTAATTCTTTGTGATCTTTTGCAAGACATTCATTATTTCTATGCCTGTCTGTAAAATTTGGATAATGGTACTTTCCTCCCTCAGGGTGTACAGCCCCCATCCCACCCCGGTAGTTGACTCAGGACTAGAGATGCCCGTCGTCACCTGCCCAGGAGTTGGTTAATGTGGTGGAGGAGAAGGAAGACCCTGACGCAGCTAGCACCATGAACTCGGTGACCCTGGAACCAGTTCCCCATTGCCTAGATGTGTCCCAGGCATCCACCAAGGCTGGAGAATGATCATCAGGTGAGTGATCTCAGGCACATGACACACACAGGGTGAAGGTAGTGGGTGGTGAGGAGTGGGGGTGAGCTCCTTCCTCAGCCTTCTTGGCCTGGGGAATTGCGCTGCAGTCCATTCCCATGGATGCATGTGCTGTGGCCGTCTGGGCCACAGAGCCCCAGGAGGCTGCATCAGAGCACCCCTGGGCTCCTGCTCACAGGGTCTGGGGAGGCTGGCCACATGTCAGACACCCAGTTGGGACACCCTCCCACCAAAACCCACCACTAGAATGAGGCTGGGGACAAGAACACACACACACACACACACTCAAGAGTGCCACACATGGCACACAGGCACACATGCACATTTGAGGCACCGCCTGTTTCCCCCCTCCCGCCCACAGGATCCCGGTGTGTTCAGCAACTTCCAACGCCTTCTTGTACCCAGGATGTGGTTGTGGGGGACGTCTGTAAAAAAGGTCCTGCTGTCCAGGCCACACATGACTCACAGATAAGGGCAACCCTTCAAGAACAGTGTCTCCAGGGATGACTGATCATCTCTCTTTATTCTCCCCAGGCAGACCAGCTGGGAGAGGGTGGTGGGTAACACCACCTGAGGCAGCTGCCCAAGACTGGGGGACCCACAAGCGGCAGAGAATGCAGGAAGAACTGCTGCAGGAGCACATCTCCATACTCCGGGCCTTGCATGAAATGCTGGACCAGAGGCTCCGGGAGGACATGCAGTGGTGGAGAGAGACCTGGACAGAGTTGCTGCAGCAGGGCCACACCATGTGTGTGACCATGCAGGGACCCTTTGCCCACCTGGAACCAGCTCCTGCTCTTGCTGTTGCTCCTGCCCCAGTTTCAGTTCCCAGTCCCGCCTGTCCTGCCCCCGCCATGCCAGCTCCTGACCCTCCTCCCATGCCTGACCTGACTCCAGCCCCACCTCTTGTTTTTCCCTGTAGTCTCTCCTCTCCCCTTACCCCTCCCCCCCGTAGTTGCTGAGGTCCCCACACACGAGGCAGAGGAACCATCCGAGCCACGCACCACTGCCAACCCCAGCCCTGAGCCTTTCCTCACCCCTCCTCCCTATTTCAGCTCCCTCCTACCTGCCCTGCTCCTGCAAGGTTCTCATCCCCCTCTTCCCCCTCAGCCCTTCCCTCTTCCATGTTCTTTCCCCGGTCCCTCACCAGTTACTTCTACCCCAAATAAATAACCAAACAGTTCATTTTTTTAAACAAAAAGTTTGTTTTATTGTCTCTGCAGGGGAGAGGGGTGGATTGTTGGAGGAAAGGCAAAGAGAGGCAACGCACAGCCATCAGGGCTGTGTGAGAGTGGGACTGGAGAACCGACCAGGGAAGGGGACTTCTCCGCACCCTCCACCTCTCTTTCCCTAGGGTTTCCCTTTCCAGCACATCACCCCCTCGCTGGACTGCAGCTGAAGAGCGCCATACCTGGATGATGAGGACCCCAACAGTCAACTTCTCCATGCTGAACTGGTTCCCAACAAATCGGTAACTGTCCGGAGTGATGAGCTTCCAAATAGTGGTGGCGACCTGCTTCTCTGGGGGATGGCAGGCACAGGACTTTAAAAAGGTCTCTTTCCTCATGCGTGAATTCTGGAGCCACTGCTGGTCGTCCCACCGCACCATTACAAACCGGTTCCACCAGTCATAACTGGTGTCAAGCCACCAGAAGCGGTGATGCACAGTGAGATGCAGCTGGAAGAGCTGCGCTCACAGAGAGAGGTTGAGGGTCTCCTCAAGCAGATGTGGGTTGCATTCCTGCAGGGCCAGGAGGGCAGCCTGCAGAAACTGCTGCATAAACTACAGCATGACAGTCAGGGGCCATTGTGTGCCTAGAGGCAGCTCCGGCTCCATAGCTGGGAGTGCTGTGATGTTCAAACACAGGGCAAGGCAGGGAATATGCTCTGCTTTCCCGCAGAGAGGTAGGCAAGCAGGAGGAGAACCTGAGAAACAGCTATACAGAGGTGTCCCTTTAAGCACACCTCTCAGATAGCCTCAGGCAGCAGCTCCAAGAAGTAACTGCTGACCTGATGCCCTGCCTAAAGTAGTTCTGGGTGGCCTTACATGCAAGTTAGTGTCCAATCACTGTGGACACTCTATTTCAAAATAGCTAAGCACTATTTCAATGCACTTTTTGTGTGTAGGTGTGCTATTTCAAAATAAGCTTTTCCAGAAAATAAATTCTGGAATAGCTTATTTCTAAATTAGCGTGCAGTGCAGATATACCCTCACAGAGGCCTGGCCAGGTTTAATTCATGTTCAGACACTTCAAGAATGAGTGCCATAGAAATGCCTATAACTTAATTTTACTGTACTTAAACCCATAGTTTCACCAAATATATAGTCTTATTTTTGTATTGCTAAGCATGTTATAATATTATAAAATATTTTATCCCCTCAAGCTGAACTTAATTAAATTGACTGACTGTGTTAAGGCACTGTGATGAGTTTCTATTTCAGAATTCCACTCTGCATTGATAAAATTGGAGGGGAAATTGTAAACACATTGAGACAAATCCACTATTTATGGAAATCAGCATAATTCCACTGATTTCAATGGAGTTACAACTCTTGACTTACAACTGCTGAGGATCTAGCCCTTATTTTCATGTAGCAGTCCTTTTGCCTCCTTGCAACAATACTTGTAAATACCAGGAAAGGTCACCTATTCAAAGCTCAAAAGAGTCAATTCCATAATTGCATCTGCTTCCAGTGTTGTATAAAGCTATGTACCTCAGTGTATGGATATGATTCAGAAATTGCCATGCACTGTACAACTCATTGGAAGTTGCAGAACATCTTAAATGAATTAAGTCCGTGGTGATACATGTTTCAAAGTTACAAAAGACTGTTATAAGTGGGACTAAAATTCAACATTTATGCAAATGGTACTACTGAGAGATGCTCCATTCAGGATCAGATCTTCATTCTGGTAGATGTTGTTCCTACTCTGGAAAGTTGCTATATCATCATAGTTTAAAACTATGTTACTCACTAACCTTTATTCCTAACCTTTACTTTCAAACTATATGAGTTTGTATTATTCTAACACTATGCATTATGGAACATGAGTGCTACACATGTCTCAATTCACTATGAGTAATCTTCAATATTGCATTCAGCACAGTTGTTCTTCCACTGAATCAGTCAACTGGTAATTTTTAAAATAAGAAATTAGAATGAATTTCCACTTTTTCCTAGGTAAACTGAGTGCCTGAGCACTATTGATTTTCAAGCTCTGAAAAATAGGTTTTGAGAATTTAATTTTAATTTTAAATTTAACTGTTAATTTTGTATTTTATTTAGCACTGCAGGACAAAAAAAGCTTAATGTTTTAGACCTCCAATTCCAGCATAAAGGCAAAAAGCAGACTTTTGCAGTTATAAAGACAATCAGTCTCTTTCACCAGCCACGTAAAGTCAATAAACGTAAATACAGAACAGCGATTAAAATTGTAAAGATAATATCACGAGGAAGCTTAGGTGTTTGTCTTTGAGTCACTGCCAGAATGGTTGCCTTCGTGAAGGATGACTGACTAGAGAAAACAGATTAAAATCACAGCTCTCATCTGCTTTCCTCATAAATAAGCTAAAATTCCCTTATTGTTTTCTGTTCTCTTCGTTGAGATTTTTTTATTATTTTTGACACTTTTTTTAACCTGAGAGAGAAGCTCAACAGAGTGTTCCCCATTATAAAGTTATGAAAGTCATTTGTCTTGTTCTGCAAAGCTGATAGGGATAAGCCGCTTCCTTTAGTGCTGACATTCCTTTTGAGGTGGAATTTCATTTTTATTGTGTTCTTTAACTCTAAAACTGATCCCCTTGTACAATAATGTTCTTTAAAAGTACAACCACTTTTTATGAAAAGCATTACCCTACTACTGAGACACTTTGAAATAAATAAAAAAATTGTGATTGTGTATAAAACATTAGAGGCATTCCTGAGTCTCTGTGAAAAAGGCTGGTTAGAGACTAGACCCTTGGTGACATAATTCTGCAAAGGAGGTATTTGAGAGACTGAGTTTTAGAAGTTAGTACTAGTGAACCTAAATTCCCACTGCTGTAATTTAATCTTTTTTTTCTTTTATATATGAGAGGAACTATTGGAGGTTAAAACAATCTGGTTGATTTAACTAAGAGGCTATCTAATTACCAATGCAAAATTTTTACCTGCCTTTACAGTAGCATGCAACAATGTACAGAATGTGAAATGCTCCTTTATTCCTCAGTACAGGTAATCCATATAATAGGCTGAAGCATAGATCGGAGAGAATCCTCCATGGAGTTACTGTTCTCACACATCTACATAAGCAGGCAAGAAATGAGCAGACACCAATAAAGAATAATTGTAGTCTTTGATCTTCTCTCCCAACATGCCAGCCAGTTCTCCTTCTCCAGTAGCAGTTTACTTCCCCCAAGAGTGAGAGGGAAGCCAGAAAGGGAGCTGTAACTGAGAGTCACAGATCTTTCCCCTGGTTTCTGCCTGAGACAGAGGAGGGCATATTGTAACTTTTCAATCTAATCTTACATCAGTGCTACTGATAGTAATCATCAAACTAGGGTTTATTACTTTTCCTTCTTTACTCCTTTTTCATTCCTTGGTGTCTTTAGGCAAATATAGAGAGATGCTAATTTATTTACTTCAGGTGCTTAAAAAAATTTCTTTTATTGTGCTCCTTTTTCTCTTTCTTTAATTCTCTTATTTTGATGATAGGAATCCGAATACTTAAATAAAAACATAGATTATGAAAATTCTGAATACATCATGCATATGGCATGCCTCAGAAATTCTTTTGTCTTGTACAGCTGATGCCCTCTCTATTACTGCTAACCCAAGAAAATAACTTGCACTTTGAATAATAAAAATAGCAGTTTTCTATAACTCTGTGTGTGTGTGTGTGTGTGTGTGTGTGTGTGTGTGTGTGTGTGTGTGTGTGCGCGCGCACGTGCAGTTACACACATGCAGTCTTAGCCCAAAACGTACACCTTTTAGAATTAAAAAAAAACAACCAAAGCTCATTTCATAAACAACCTAAACTATAAAATTTCATAAACAACCGAAATTATATGTCAGGAGTGGCTAAACTTACTGACCCTCTGAGATACACCTGACAATCTTCAGATGTTCAAGAGCTGGGAGACACCTGCCAGGACTTGGGATTTCAGCTTTGTTCCTGCTGAAGCCCTCAGCCCCAGTGGGTATGGCCTGTGGGGGTTGGAGCCTCGAGATGCCCTCCCCACTGTGCAGAAGCCCTACTCTACCACCTGGTTGCAGAGCAGAGGTCCAGAGCTCTCTCCCCATCCATTTCTGGGAGGTGGAGAATGGAGGAGAGGAGGGTCATGCTGAATGGGGAGCTCCACAAGCCAAACTTTAACAGTAAAGGAGTCGCAGGTGTCTTGTGAGCCACAGTTTGACCACCCCTTCTATATGTAAACATGTTGTAATATACATACTAAATGTATAGGCCCACTAAAACATCCATCTAGCACAGGGGTGGGGAGCCTACAGCCCAGAGAACGGATGAGGCCCCCAGGTTGCCTGGATCTGGCCCCTGAGTCTTGAGGCTCCCTACAGCATTGGAGAGCCCAAGCTGGCACTCCAGCCCTCCTTCCCCCCAAGCTGGCACTCCAGCCTGAACTTATCAGGTAGTCGAGTGACTATTCAACTACTCGCTTCCCCCACCTTGCTGCCTCTGTATAAGAGGCAGCAAGAGGGAGGGGAAGCAAGAGCTCATGCTGGGGGGAGACAGCTTAAAAGCTGGTTCTCCCCGACATCATCTCCGTGGTGTGTAGGGGGGCAGAGGAGGCAGAGTCACAGAGATCCTGGAGCTGGTGTGAGTTGGGACTGCTCAGACCCAGTTTGTCCCAGCCCCAGAAGCTACCCCTGCTGTGGCTCTGCATTTTAAATGTAGTAAAAGCTGGGCAGCTCTTACTACATTTAAAATTCAGAGCTGCAGGGAGGGGAGCAAGTGCCTACCCTTATCAACTAATTGTGTAGTCAATACAAATTGTATTGACTACGCAATTATCAAATTACCTGCTTCTTAACACCCTTAGCCTGGGCTTCCCTTGGCTCTGGTGTGCAAGGGGAATGTGGGGAGTATCTTTCTCCTTTTCAATCAAGGGCCACATCAGTGAGGATTTGAGTTTTTTTTCCTTCTCCCATGTATGTGGCCCCCTTCTGATTTTTCTGTGGGTCAGTAGCCCCTAAAAAGGTTCCCCACCCTGATCTAGCAGTTAGTCATAAAAGTAAGCTTGGATGAGTTTTATAGTCTGTATTTAGCTGATTACCCATGAGCTCAAGATCACTGACCATCATGGCAAGATACCACATTCCAGGGGAAAGAAAACCTCCCTGAAATCAATGAGAGTTGCAGTGTAAGTTGTAGCAATGTGAGCTGTTTCCAGGATAAACAGTTAACCATCCTTCCCCAGCTGAGGAGCCAGTCAATGTGCCTTAAGACTTAGCTGAAAAAATTTATAGCTGAGACACGAACAACAGGAATCACATTCAGGTCTGCTACATGGCAGCCCATATCAACCATCAGCCCATACTACCTGACTGGTCCAAAGCATATTGTAATCAGTATATTTATATCGCAATAGTCTATAATAAATAAAGCATAAGACTTTGAATTTGCCTTTCACTCAAAGATTGCAAAACACTTCAACAAATATTACTGGGTTTCATTTCTGTGTGAGATAAATATTCCCCATTTGTTTTCTCGAAAAGAGAAAACAAGCAACTTCCCTCAATAAGAAGAGACTGAGGCATCACTCAAACTAAGGAACATTTACATTCCTTTACACAGATAATTCTTGTGGAAGCGATGATTTTGCCCATTTTTCCCAGGTATTATAAATAAAATGATGTGCTACTGATGATACACAATTACACACTTTCTAAAAACATCAGCAGAATATTTGTCTCAGAAAAGTAATGTAAATCTAGCATACTTTTGATATGGGATTTTGAGAGGCTTTCTTCCTTTTCTTCTTCCACCCCTCCTTTTTTTTTCTTGGACTGGCTCACAGTTGGTGTGCCCTTTACACAAGATTTTAAAAATAGAAAGTTGAATTTCTGAATCTTTTATTATTTTTATTTTCAAATCAGAAAGTTTTGCAAAATAAGCTAAAACCTCAAGGTGACCAGCCAAAGCTTCTATGGAATGTTTCTTCTATGCCTTCTTCACCAGTAATTTAGTTTATTTTGGCAATTATTCAAGTGAAGAATTAGAAAACACTTCTAAGTTACATTTAACATTTCAGCATGAAAATACCACTTAGAAAGTAGTTGAACAATCTTAGAAATCCAGCATCACGATAAAATGTCTCCTGTTTAAACATTCTCCACCTGAAACACTCAGCCCACATCTATATTTTATATAAAAAGTGGGAATATGAAAGACAATTTTCTGCTCCGTGTTTTCTAGGTGTTATGGTTAAGGAGTTCATTATCTGTGTGGTGTGACGGGTATTAAGAATTATCATAATATTATATCCTCATTTAGCAATGCATATTCAAAAATATTAGTGTGTTTTATAAGTGGTTAAATATCATCTCTGCTGACTACCAGAGAAATTGGGGCACAGAGAGTAAATTTTACAAGGACACATCTCAAGTGGCACTGAAACAAACAGCAGCTGCATCTCCCGAGTCCTTTCTTCTAACCCAGAGATAAGCTGTCTTACTAAACGAAATTCCCATTAAATAATGATATCATATGCATAATTTCCTACATGCTGCAGTGCAAATTTACTCTAATTTTCCTTGAATCCTAGCTAAGAAAAAAACATTACAAGAAGTGGCGAAAATTGTAATGTACGGACATCAAGCACAAAGGCAAGGATTTTTAAGTGGCCTAAGGGATTTAGGTGCCCAAGTTTCATTGAAAGTTTATTCCATTGAAAATCCCAGTGAATGCATCTATGATATAAGAAACAAGAGAAAAGAACCAGTTTGAAGAGGGACAGATTGAAAGAGCAACAAAAAATTAGAATATTCTTAAAACTCACTCCAATGTCAAAAGAAATTTACTCACAGAACTAAATTGGTTGTCAGGGTTCACATTTCAGGAAATAAAGTGTCTTTTAAATCATATACTGATACCAATAATAGCCCAGCTACACTAAAGATATTTGAACAGTTCCTCTAGGACAATAACCCTTACATTTCAGGAGCAGTTTAATACATTATGGAGTCAGTCCCAAGGCTACATCCATAAAACCTCCTTTCAGGCCCCACATTTTTTTGCACCTTCTAGCATCTAGTTCTTTCTTGCTGTTCTATGCTATTTATATACTTACATCCCCCTCTTCACTGTGGTATCTGAGCACCTGACAATCAACAATTAATGTTTTTTTTTATGATCACATCTCCCCTGTGAGGTAGGGAAATTTTAATATCCACAGCTTACAGACTGGAAATTGAGGGCACCGCATTGGTTCAGTCTGAGCCCAAATATCTGCCTCACAATTGAACAGCCTCTTAGCCCAAGCCCTGTGACCTTAAGTCAGCTGGCATGGGTCAGCTGTGTGCAGACATTCCTTCTATTAACTGACTGCAGATGTGTAATGTATTAGTAATATTAAAAACCTCCTAACCTAGCCAAATCAAAACATGCTTTTCCCAGCACACCCAAAGGCACTTCCTCTTGTGACAGCTATTTCTCAGTTAAAAGGTCAATATTCTGCCCACATAGCCTGATGAAAAGCAGCTGATAATTCCTAGTTCTTGTAAAAGTTAAATAGTTCTGCACAAGAACTGTTATTAGCAGCTTTACATTTGTGGGGGAAAAAACATAGACACACGTCAATTTGGCACTGCTAACTTGGGTGATTAGCTTATGACCTTAGTTTGACACCTGGTTATTGCAGACAGCATTAGTGAAAGAAGCAGTCACAAATTAAATGACATTTAAGGTCTGATGCAATAATTTAAAAGTAGCTTAACCGCTTCTCCAGCAAATGAAGTCTGCCTACTATCTCATAACAACTTCAAATACCAATTCTAAAAAAAGCTTATATCATATTTACCTTTCTAGTCTACTGAGAGCAGTATCAAATCTCACATTCTGATCAGTCAAAATGAATGGAATCCATTCTCTTTTAGATGATATTTTCCCTCTTACATTTTATTTATGTTTATATTGTCCCAACTGCACATCTGAAACTGCATATTTAATTTTATAAAAGTCTGTTCATAAATAATTGTTTCAGTCAATGCTTTTGAACAGGTAACTAACAAGTGAACAGGCAATTAGAAAATGGCAATCAAGAACAACAGTTGTATAGGGCTCACTCCTGCAGTCCATGGAATATATCTTCTGCCGGCGCATATCTGAGTAGGTCTATCAAAGTCAATAGAGTTATACCAATTTACACAAGCTGGGGACATGACACTTTCAATTATGTTGGAGTTTTGTTCAAACTGAGAGTTCAAACCAAAGAACTAATAGCAGTGATCTCCAAATCTCCTCTAAAAATTGAGTACACTGTAGTGAAATATAGTATAAAGCAGCTGATACCAGGAAATTCTCTCTCCTATTCCTCCTTCATCCTACCATGTAAATTATTCAGAAGTGACTCATGCATAACAAAGAATGTTCAAACTCTTTCACACAAGAAATATATAAATAGAAAACTTTTAATCAGAAGTAGATTATGAGGTCATGATAAAAATCCTAATGAACTTCACCTACCTCTTCCAGAGCAAGGTAAATTAGAGTTTCCTTGGCATTTCTTAGAGCTGTCTTCAGCTGACAATGGACAAGAACGTGGATGTTCACACTTTTTTCCGGTCCAACCTTCTTTACAATCACATCTTCCACAATTACACTGTCCATGACCTTTACAATGAATAGAATTAAAGTCTTCTAAATCCATCTCAATAAGGGGCAATAGATACATTAAAGTGCAATGATAATAAGCAGAGACTCTAATTTCTAAAACTTTATTTTTATTAAGTAATTGCTATGGGAAGAAGTTAAATATAATCAAGCCATTGTACCTAAAAGCAATGTTTTCTGTATAGTAATAATAATGGATATCACACTGTATTTGTTATCATACAGTTTCTAGACTATTGAATCATTTTTCTCTTCTTAGAAAATTGTGTAGCATCTGATATATACTATACATTTGCATACACAAGATTGTTACCCAAAGAGGTAAAGACACTCAAATGTATTTTCTCACAACAATGCAAATCCTCTGCAGCAAGACAATCATAAGACAACTTTCACACACAACATAATACCACATTCTCCATGCTTTATGTCCTTATCTCACAATACTCGGTCTCACCAGCACACAAAATACCCTCCGTTCTGCACTCTCAGGTCAATATTACTATGATCCACAATGCACATGTAAATATATTATAAATCACACTGCAGTGCAAGATCTTTACTCTGAAATTCCAATGCTACATAATGTATTAACAACTGCACTATTAAATGCCATATCACACAGAAAAAGAATATGAAGTCCACGCCATGCTCAACATTTTATCCCTTATCTAAATCACATATTTCTCCAATATATTTAAAAAACTATTTTAAAAAATAAGATCTGCTTTATGATATATTCTGTTTTAAATAACTGACATGCAAATTATGTGATGCTGAATACTGAATTTTCCCTGGCCTACAGCAACCACTTGTTTGTGATCAGCAACATAGGCTGTTTGAAGGCATGGAGAGAAGGGAAAGAGGCTGAAGAGCAAATCAAATATCCTCTGCTCGTCCATCAGAGAAAGTTCTAATGTGCGCTCTTGCTTCTTCTGTCAATCACTTAAAGGGCCAGGAGTCTGGCAGTACAAAATATTGGAGAAAATGTGAGCGGCAGTGTGACTAGATGTATAAACCCCACACTGGTCATGCGGGGGGAAGGGAGCATCAATCATGCACACCCCCTTATAGAACTATCCCATCCATAGGACGAATCCAGGTGGCTACCCCAGGCCCTGTACTTTTGGGGGGTCTTGTGACAGCCACTCCAATCATCCTATAGATGGAAGAGACTTGAGGGTTTACCAGGGGAGCCTAGCATGGCAGCAGCAGTCTCCTCCTGCACTCACCATGCTGATGGCAGGTGATACGAGCTGGAGCGACCCAGCAGCCTGCTCTGCCCTTCTGTGCTGCCCTCTCTCAGCCTGCTGCAAGTGGCTTCTCAGCATGGTGAATGCAGGAGGGGCCTACCCTGTTGCCACTGCACCAGGCCCCCATGTAATTCTCTGGGCTGAATTGCTCAGGGGAGGTGATAAGGGGGAATGGCAGGGGCAGAGCAGCGGTGGGGTTTGTGGAAGAGGTGGAACGGGGGGAAAGCAGAGACTGTGGTGTTGGTGCGGGGGTTGCCCTTGGCCCTGCACCTGGAGTACTAGGGGGAGGTTGCCACAGAGCCCACACCCCCCTTGCTCCTGTTGCACATGCTCCCATTGAAGGGAACAGATCAGTTCAACTGGTCAGTTCAGCTGCAGCTGTCTAAGGATGAGGATGGATGGGTAGAACTAGCTCCTGCTGAACGACTGTCAGTCATCCAGAATACTGATGAAGGTATCCCTGATTACACTACAGGCACCACTTCCTCCAGCTAAGGAGGTCAAAAGAGACTCCAAACTGCTGCCCATGGAAAACAGGTCTGCAAGAGACTCTAGGGTAGGAAGTGATCCAGAGAACGTGCTGGGAGCTGATACTTGAATCCTTAATAAGGAGATCACTGGCTTCATAGGGCTGTGGGTCAGAACCCAGTGGAGTAGGGTAGGACCCTACTCCCATCCTGCATTTGCCACTAGGTGTTACCTCTGGGGATCACTGATATGGACTGGACCAGATCCCCAGACTTTGTCAGCCTCAGCCAAGAGGCTAAGAGCTCCAGACTGATTGCTCTGTCACAGCCCCCACGGGTGGTAAGAGCAGCCCAGACAATTTTTTTGCCATGAGACTTGATGTCCTGGCAAGAAGAGGTGACTCACCGGGTCATGTTTCATACTGTGTGTTACTACACACACAGTACCCCAGTGACAATCAGCAAAATCTTTCTTCAGCAGCACAGTAAAGTTTGAAACCAAAGCAAAAATACTTGTTTCATTAGCCCACCTTTCTGGACAGCTCACTCCCTAAAACTCTCTCCAGGCACCACCCACTGCTTTAAGACCAACCCACTCTTCTTGTGTCCACTGTCACATTCCGTTTTCTCCTTGGAAACCGTAAGCACACATGTTTTATAGATTTAGTCTAATGTATCTCAAACTTTTATACTGGTGACTCCTTTCACATAGCAAGCCTCTGAGTGTGATACACCTTATAAATTAAAACACTTTTTTATATTTAACACTATTATAAATGGTGGTGGTGAACTCAGGTTTGGGCTAGCAGCAGATAGGCTGTGAGCTCCCATGTAGTAACCTTGCGATCAGGTCACGACTCAGTCTGAAAACCACTGATCTAAACTAACTACATTGAATTGTTTATACCTGCAAATTCTATGTGTCTGAAATGTATGCATTTACTAGTTTATAAGCAGAAAATTGTAGGAGGCCGGTGGCCAGGAGGTCTCTACACCTACAGAAAGGCCAGCAGACAAGCTGCCATCCTGCAAGTGCACAAGAGGTGATTTTTCTTTTATGTTTGTTAATTGTTTTTCATTTTAAAATGTCAAGGGCCACTCTTCTGTCCCTTGTGTGTTTTTGTGCACCTACTAGCAGGCTGGAAATTGGCCTTATGTCCCCGTGACCCAGATGTGCATCTCTGAGAGGCTAATTCGCTTTATTGACTCTCTCCTGCTAAAACAAGACAGAAGCATATAGTCTATATGTAAATGTGGGTGTTTTCATATGGGAAGCCTCATTTTGTTGTTGTATTTTGTTCTGCATATTAGGATGTTAATATGATTTTCTTTAAAGGATAGTCCATTAACTATATGGAAACCTCTAAAAGAAGATCATGAACTTAGATACCAAACAATATTAAACTCTTTTAAAAAGGACATCCAGTAAATTGCCAATCACCCCCAAGAAATGTGAAATCTCTGAAGGCATCTACCCTTCTGTGATGTTAAGTTATAGTAGCAGGGTTCCCAATTCCTGTGGTATGAGACTTCAAAATGATTGCTGGCATTTCATTCAGTCACAAGTAAAATTCTTATCTTCAACAGGATTCCTATGATTCTAATCCACTAATCTGGAAAGGAAAGGTTACCTGCCTCTATCAATTAGGCAGTCAGAACAACATGAGATACTTTTGAAACAGCTCAGCTCTCTTTATTGTCTATCAGGTTTGCCATTTTGCCTGAATTTACCCCAATCTAAGTAAATCTCAGTGGATTTTGTATTAAAACACTGAAAAAAATCTTGTTAAAACCTAAAATAGTAACAGTTTTGTTAAATGAAACATATCACATATGCTTTGTGATTCACTTTGTAAGCACTGGTTTTCTGCAGACATAAAACAGTAAATATATTGTCCAAAATTAACAGCTTGAATTTTGCAAGTGCTTTTCAACATTATGGATTTGGCAATGACTTACACAGATGCAAAGTACCCTCATTTGAACTGGGGTAAGTCACACTACTAAAAGTAAGCTTACATGGGCGCACTGTCTAAAATCTAGGGGCTTCCACAGTTTATGTAAACAGGGCCTTAATATAAGAATACAAATCCCAACCCCATAATCTAGTGAAGCATAATACTCTTTTGTATTTACTCTTAACTTTTACCAAATTATTCAATTTTTTGATAACTGGAATATAACAAACTTTCAATAAAACCAATCCCAACGTACTAAAATTCAGTTGACTCTAAGATCAATTGATGCCGATAGCGGTAGATTGTAAAAATGGATAATATCCTGAATTCAATTGTTCTATTTTCTGTGATTTTTTCCCACAACTTTCCATCACTTTTATGTAATGAAGTGTTATACAGTGAGAGCTAGTCAAAATTTCAAGCAAAAAAGTGGGAAGAAAATAGTCATAAAACATTCTCACAAATACTGCTCTTTTTCTCCCTCTTTCTGACTAGTTCTACTCCCCACAGTCTTTTTCAAACATAATTGTAGTTATGAAATCTGGATCTTCATATTTGCCTTTTGTAAAGAAGTATGGAAGTGAGGGCTACATTTTGCCATCTCAGATTCAGCCTCCTTTTCCTGTTCTAGGCTCCTTCTATGATCTTTTGAATTGAGACCAATCATGGGAGTGGGACATTAAAGTTTGAAGTTCTTTTTAACAATTAGTTTGTTGTTTGGTTCCAATTTTTGTTCTTAATTAGGTCAAGTCAGATTTCCACAGAACACTACAGTGTTAATGTAATCTGTCAAATCCCTCTGAAGCTACCTTCAGTCGCTGTTGCAAGATGTGTGCTTCTGCAGAGGCCCTTGGCGCACAAAACGCATGCAATGTTTTAGTCAAAGTCCTCCTCTCAGTGCTAATTTTATCATACTTGTGATAGATGGGCAAAAATGCAAAGACATTGTCATCCCTAGATTTCCACCCAGTGTCATAAGGAAGCTTGGACATTAGTCTTTTTCACTTAGCAAATTGTGAGGATATTGGCAGTTGAGCAAGAATTTCTGAACCTCCAAATGTGGGCTAGGACTGTGTTCAGTGTTATGTTTTCTCAGTAAAGATTAAAGGACTGTTCTAAGCATCCATACAGCTAAAGTTCTAGATGACTGCTCCTGAAAAATGCTAGCATCCTTTCATATTCTATTTTCTTATCTTAGCAAATAGCAACCACCTTCTAGTTATACCTTGCATTCTTGGATGGCATCATAAGCATCTTGGACACAATATTCTGAGTAGCAGCATAGCACCATTCAGAGATAGAAACAACAGAATTTAATAGGAACATATTTCCTGTATTGATGGTATACTCACTACCACACCACTTTTTATGTTTTACCAAACATCTTGCATTAATAACCAATATGGATGCCTTTCATTTTTCCTTTAATTTTCCCCTCTGTCTCTTCATTTGCAGTGTCTAGAAATAACCCAGCAAGTTTCAATCTGTGTGGTAGAGTATATCCACAGTTAACAGCTTCAGTCATGCTTCAAATTGTTCATTTTGTGCTAGGCTGAACATGATGTACTTAGCATAGTATAAATGGGTGCTTACAGTTGGGCTCCTTAGTTCATATTTATACAAATTGGTCAAACGGTATGTTTTGTGGGGGGAAAAGATACAAGGTTTTTTGTGTCATTTAAGTGTTTCAAAAGATATTGTGTTATTTTATTTTAAAAATCTACCTACTTCCAATTAAATAATTAGCATATGAGCCCTAATGTTAGCTAAGCTAAAATTACACTAAAGAAGCACAATGAGGAGCAAGAAAGAGGAAGCCAACTGGATATTCCTTCTCCCAAAATTAAATTCAAACATACGGTTTACATTTATATACTCCCCTTACCTGAACAGAAGTCATCAGAATATCTGTCATATACTGCCTTGCAGTTTCTTTCATCACACTCACAGGTATCTCCATGAATATCTCCCCAGTCACCAGTTGGGTCCACATCATGGCATGTGCATTCACCACATATACATGTGCCTAGGGGAGAGGGGAGAAGGACAGAAATGAGCCTAAGAAAGTGCATTAATAAGGATCTGTGTAGGAACTAACACTTGTTACTTTGCCTCCACAAAAGCTTTGTGAATGTAGAGTCACTGTTCCCAGTGCTCATTAGTTAAAATGTATCCAGTGGTTTCCATTGTCTCAAGCTATCTTAGTCCATAAAGGAGCTTAATTGCTTCTTCCATTTAGTCTGAATGAAGGGCAACTAGCACATCGATCAATTTCAGCAAGAACTATGACTGCCCACAGTTGAAAGTCAAGTTTGCTGGCAGCCCACCAGACCCCTCCACCACAACAATATGATATATTTGAAGAGAACTGGGCTGGATGAAAAGACATTACAGACACTTATAAAGTTCATTTAGTGAAAAGAATGTTAAACAGTTATAGAACACTTACAGTGGAAACATTATTTAATGGTGATGTAATCTCTGAACAGTAACTTTTTAGAGTGACTTTTCATCAGCTGCCATAGATATTCAGTATATAATAAAACTATGTAAACTCAGAACACTGATCAAAACCCATTAATGAAGTGAGTAGAAATAGCTTTATAACATTGTGGCATGCTGAAGTTTCATGTGAATGAAATCATGAAAAATTAAAAAGGCCCCTGGAATAGTATTGGGCAGGCAGTTCCCTTGTACATCCTGTAGAAGTTTCCAGGTACTAAGGGTACCAGTTATACTTATTTGTACTGCTCCAATAAAAAATAAAGAAATGCTTGCTAGTTAAGACATCTTAAAATTCCCTTTGGTAAGGTATCGCTATAATAGTGCAAATAAAACATCTGAATTGATACAAAGTTTTATATGTATTGTTTCCTGTATTACACAAGGTTTTTTAGTTAAAATCCAAAAATTAAATGAGCTACTTTATTTCTGTATTTGAGCCAAGCTTTCAGTTTTCCCATAATTAAGATGAGAGCGTTTTCTAAATGCACTCAGGATAATTAGGTGCTCATAGTAGAGCAGGCTCTCTCAGTAAAGATATATTTAAGAAAGGTATCTATGAGACTTGCCCTTTTGCTCCTCTGTAATAGTTCTGGAGAGCAGCCAAAGAAATAACATTCTCACTTTGAACTATTTGTTCAGTGAAGCCAAATATAGCAGCTGGTGAATGTAAACCTCAGTTTTTTCATTATTTCTTCCCAAATTGGCAAAATTAAATGGAAATTATGGATGAAATTCAAGTAATTAGATTTTGTGCAGAGAAATATATGTAGTTATAAAAAAATCCATCTTGTAAAGCCATGAGTAGGTCCTCTTTCAGTTGAGATTAAACTGTTCTTTCACAGCCCATATTCTGGTATTTTGGAAACCCCAAACGAGTTATCTGCCATAACCCATCCAGTGAAGCTTCATTGCAGGAGCAAGAGAAGAAAAGGCTTCCCTCTCTTGGGTCAATTTCATCTGTCAAATACATATTTTAGATATAAAAATTCACACACATATGTATATAAGAGGAAATATGTGTATGAATATACACATAGGCACACACACATGCATAAATGTACATCTATGTGTACACGTATACACACAGGTGCCAATTTTTTTAAATGCATGTCTAGGAGTAAAAGAAGGCAAGCAAAACCAAAAACTATTACCAAAAATTATTATCTTTGTCCTAGTGCAAAACATCTACTATATATTTGACAGAGTTTGTGTGTGCGTGCGTGCCTGTCTGTCTGTCTGAGAACTCCTCCTAAACAGTAAGAGCTAGGACCATAAAATTCAGTATGCAGCTTCCTCTTATCATAACTTAAAGCAAGGTAAGGGTTTGGTTGTGCCAGGACAATAGGATGTGTCTTGAATATGATTGTTTTTCATAAAATGGAAAGGGAGGGGTCTGCTATCAGAGACAATTATACTGTATAATGATGACTACAGGGGTACAACAAGGGGCCAGAGATGGGGACTGGACAGCTATAACCCCAATAGGCCATCGGGGGAAAGGGAGCAAAAGGAACAGCTGTCCACTATATATTTGAGAGAGTTTGTCTGTCTCTGTGTTCCCCAGGCAGGGGACATGCACCCCTCCCTGGCTATGCCCTGGACTGGCACTTCTCACCTGGATCCAAGTTGCTGCTGTGACATTGGGCTGGGGTTATCCTCTCTTTCTGGGGTAGCCTGCATAATGAACCCCTCATCCATAGCCCCACCCCAGAGCAATGATTTAAATGAAGAAAAAAGAATCAGTTAAGGTCCCAAGCAATACTGGGTAAATCCTCTGGTATACACAGAAAATATGCGAATGACACACCTCTGTTGCTGCAGATTTTGCCATCTGGAGATGTGCATCTTTTCTTGATCTCCCATGGGGTGATGTCACACTGGAATTCACATTTATCTCCATGCCAACCAGCCTCACAGTAACAGTTTCCACAGTAACACTTTCCATGGCCTTAACCCAAAGCAAATTTTATACAGTGAGAAGAAGACAAGTTTTTTTAAAAGAGCATTAATAATCTAACCATTTTACTAACTTTTCTCTTCATCCTTCCAGTGTTATGATCACAACGAAAGCAGTTGACAGTTTTTGTTTATGAATAAAATAAGATTAATACAAAAGCAATTAGGGATGTTGTACTGATATACATCTTTGAACCTGCTTTACAAATGTTCTTAATTTGTAACACATAAATCAATAAACAATAAAATAAATGTAAATGTATGTTTGTTTGTAACAATAGTTAAACTTAATTTTTGAGTATGGCCGGGTAAATTGAATAGATTGTGAACTTAATAGACAAAATTTAAGAGAAAACTTTCAATACACTACTCTGGATCAATCTCTCAAGCACGAACTACAAGATTGTGTGCACTTGCAGCTTCTAAACAACAGGAGGTGAGGGAGCTCAGTGCCTTGTTGGAATCACTCCATGGGATTCAGTGCAGATGCAGGGCTCTGAGCAGCTTGCAGAACTGTGGCTTTGTGTTTGTAACTATTTTAAACAGGAAAATTATGGACTTAGAAAAATCAGCTCTTAAAAATTAAGAACTAGCTAGAAGGTCAATCCCATCCATAAATCAAAATGGCCCTTTAACAAATGCATCCATTTCCCTACCCCAATTTTAATATCCTGCATAGGTCCTGCCTTTGGTCATTTGAGGTTTGAGATCCTACAAGCTTTTAAGCCCTCTGACCCAACCCACCAAAGCACTTAACTTTCAGCAGGTAAATACTCCAGTGACTTCAATGGAACTACTTACTTGTCTAAAATTAAGCATGTGACACCCTCTCATGTGCTTAAAGTACATAGTTAAGTGCTTTAGTGAGCAAGCCAAGACCTTGCAGAATTAAGTCTTTTTTCACTGTAGTATGAGTGTCAGACTCAACAGTTAGCAATTTTTGCAAGAAATGGATCAGCTGCTTTCCTGAACTATCTCATTAACCATCAGCAGTGCAAATTTGGAATTGTGAAACATATCTTTTATAGCAAACATGACATTTCCACAGCTGTCAACCAATTAGGGAAAAGGAACAGTTCTGTGTGACTTATTTAGCTAACCAACCCACAGCAAATTTTTAATTTCAGATATTCACAATGAAATAAAGAATTTCTTCTGAATAAATTTGTAAATAATTTCTAAAACTAAATACATTTCAGAATGTGGCATTTTTTGCAGACAATTCACACTCATATATGCCCAGAATTAGTATGAACTAAATAATTTAATCTACAATTTTCCTGTAGTGTATCTATAGTTCCTGACTGAAGACAATACTATCCTATGAGGATACAACAACAAATTGCAAAGGTTAGTTAGCTATAATGTGGTCCATCTTAAAAACCAGGCCATATCTTCACTGACACTGAATATAAAATCCCTATGACTAATCCGCCCAAAAAGAAATAAAAATTGGCCGAACACTAAATGGATCATTTAAAAAATAGCCAAGAGGATGATAAAAGAGCCAGCTGAAAAAGGCTTTTTTGAACCTGTGCCACACACAATAAATAACATTCTAGGGAAACACTGTTGCCACAAAGTAAAGTTACTGATACCTCAATACATTGTTATATGTACTCTTCCAGCAGCACTCATATCTGGCTCATTGCTGATGATTTCTAAAATGTTTGTGTAACTAGCAGCAGTCATTTCTCACTAGATTGACCCTTCTTGTCTAACTTGTTTAAAGAAAATTAAAGTAATGTAGGCCACCTCTCAACTTTAGATCTGCCTATAGCTACCCACTGTTCATGGCAAGGTCAGCAGGCAGGATGTGGAAATGCCACTGAATACTGTGGGTGCACAGTAGGGAATGGCTACCCTTTGCTCTGGAGACCTGCCAGAAGCTGTTAGATACTGAGCTAGACTGACACTGAGAATCTTTATTTTATTTTCCTCCTCCAGACCTTTTACTCCCCGTGCTAAAGTTCCACTAGGATTTGGGATCGTGATTGGAGATGAGCCCAAGCTTGGGTGGTTTGCTGAATAGTGATGCTTTCCAGAATGGAAACCTCTGAAAAAAGACTGCCTACGCAGTGTTAACATTTTTTTTTTTTATAGATGGGATCTTTAAATTTCCTTGTGATATGAGGGAGGCCAGAGAGAATGAACATAATGGTCCCTTCTGGCCTTAGAAATCTGTTATTCATGAAATCTATTAAAATTGGAAAATATTCCTTTGGGGGAGCTGCATGGAAGGAGTACTTCTAGGACCTGTGGAGCACATCAAATGGAGCAACAAGCACAGAAAAGAGAAGGTAGGATGATTTAGGGATTGGTAAGTTTCAATTCAAAGTTATGTACTTTTGGCATTTTTCTTCTTTGTTGTTTGCTTTGTCTATTTGGGGTCCAGTCTTGTATACGCTTTGCTTTCAGCAGAAGAGGAGCACCCCAGCACAACTGCTCATGTGCTTAAAGTTAAGCTATGCATACATTTGCAGGATAAGAGTCTTAATTGGCAAGCTGTCCAAGGCTGTACTCCTGTCTTACTGTTTGTAATATCAGCTTTAATTGGGCCCTGATTTATCTAGGTCCTAGTATAACTGATGGGGTGGATTAGGCCCTGAGGCCCCCTGCTGGTGGCCTTATGATCCTGCCCTAGAAAAGGGAAGTAGAGAGGTTCTCCAAGCTGTGTGGGATTCAGTCAATCAGGGCCCAGCAGGCTAATGTAAGAACAGCTGCAGGGCCAGAATGAGTTCAGTTCCTTGCTAGAGCTGGAGGAATGTGGATGGTGTGTGGCTGGCTGAGGTAGCTACAGGCCCCTGGATGAGGTAGTGCTATCAGAAGCTGGGGCGAGCAAGAAAAATCCTCAGCTGTTTAGAAGAATGTATCAGACTAAGGCCCTGAGGTAAGGGTGCAGATGGTTCAGGGCTGTGAGGAAGTGGCTCAGGGAATTAGAGCAGCAGTGCAACTTAGATAAAGAGACACAGTGACAGCTGCTATCTACAGGGTCCATGGGCTGGGACCCAGAATAGCGGTCAGTCCCAGGCCATCCCCAACCTACCATTCATCACTGGTGGAAGTGGCTTTGACTTTAAGCCCTGGTCTACACTAAGGAGTTATTTCAAAAGAACTCCCCTTATTTAGAAACAACAAGCGGCGTGTCCACACTACCAACCCCGTTATTTAGAAATAAGGGGCTGGTTATTTCAGAATAATTACTCCTGCTTTCCATGAGGTCTAATGCTTAATTCAAAATAGCAGTAGTGTGGACGCTCCACTGCTGGTATTTTGAAACAACTACTCCCAGAGGCATTCAAAGTAATTATTCCCCAGTGCTTCCTGGGGCTTTAAGTAGAGGTAGCACATCCACATTAAAAAAGCCTGCCTCAGACTGATTTTGAGGCTTCCCTGTAGCGTGGACACACTATTTTGAAACAGTTATTTCGGGAGTTATTATTTTGAAATAAGTTATTTTGACATAATTTCCTAGTGTAGACATGCCCAAAGCCACTCCAGAAGGGGGAGTGACCTGTAGTGACTCAGCTGAAGAACTGGGGCTAGAAAGGCCCTGAGACGGTAAAGACATTGCCTCCAGGGAAGAAGTCCTGAGGCACCTCTCTATTTCAGAGCAGGGACAAACTGAGAGAGACATTACCGAGGGCACTAAGGGAGGCCCCTGTTGGACTTGTACCCTGAAAATAGTTTGCTTTGCTTTTATCTCACAAACAAACTGCGTATGACTTGGCTGGAGTACTGGGTCAGTGAAGGCCCACCAAAAACAGGTAGAGGGGGAGTACAGGATAATGTGCGTGGCCAGGGGGGCACTCATGAGAGGTGAGTGAATCCCATTACACTAGTCAATTTCCATAGTGATGGATTATGAAGATACAAGCACTAGGGACCTGGTTCATGGGTGTATTTCTCCATTCACTCAAATTCAATAAGCACATCAACATAAAATTGGAGTTTTACAGAGATAAAGTTAGTCCCCTGTTGGATTATGGCACCACTGAATGAAACAAGCATAGGGAATAAGAGATTAGGAAAAAGCTTTATCATGAGACAAAGCACTGATGAGAAAGAATACACAGAAAAATGCAACAGTAAAGTTTAATGAGGTTTTGTAAAATGTCAAGTGATATCAAATGTAATAACATATGGCAGTAGTTCTTCAAAATATGTGAAAATACAATATACATTGAATCACTGACTTATATCCTTCCCCAGCTTTTACTTTGGTCAATTGTTTAATAAATTGGGCAGAATTTCCAGGGTATAGTTTTTTTCAAGTGTCATATTACTATCATCATTAAAAAAAACTTATTATGTACAACCGAAGTTCTTTTCTCCCCAAGGACAGTGCAGAGAGTTAAACAAATAGAAATTATTTTGGTCTCTCTTTATATGGATGATTACACATAGTAATACATATTTTACACATACTCCCCAATATAAAATTGCAGTACTATGAAAGTGAATCTGGTTCCCTTGTTTATGTGTGTGTGCATTACACGTTTCTAATTCCACTTTTCATAATATCGTACTTCTCTGTTTTTAATGTAGCCCTACAGTCTCTCTTTTTTTCTTCCATCCATGCATGTATCTGTGTTGTACATGTGACTCACTTGCTAGAAAATTTAGCAGATTTCTGGGGTTAAGCATCCTGGCTCCTGTTTTTCTTCATAAAAGGAGACAGTGGCTCAAGGCTGCTATGTTCTCATCTGAAATTCTTACTCATTGTTCACAATGGGTATTCATGCTATTTATCTCTTTGTTTCTCAATGCATGTATGCAATGAAGTTACTTTTATAATTCCAATAAGTAAAAATCTGAAACCCGTATTACTCTATTGCATATTTTAAAAAGATTTGATTGCTCTTTATTTATTTACTAATGCACTTACCCGTACAGATTTCTTCTGTTTCATCATCTATGCATTCTCGGTCATCACACTCACAAAATTTACCATAGATCAGTCCATTCCCTTCTGAATTCTCACACTTGCATCTGCCACACTGACATACACCTGTAAACATTTTAAAAAACAACTCTATATGATTATAATTAAAAGAAAAATTAGTTGTTGCTGTTTTATTTAATACTGGGATAGGTTTTTATACCTTATTGCTGAGCTGATTGAAACATAACACAAAGGTTCAGGGAGGAAGGGAGGTCTATCTGATGTGTAAATAGATTTTTTTAGTTTTCTCACTCTACAAAGAATAAAGAACCATCACAGGAAATACAGTTTTGACCTCTCTGGTCTGGCACCCTGTGGACTTGAGCGGTCCGAGACTAGGCAGTTTGCAGACCAGGGATGTGTGTCAATGCTCCCCTGCTGGCTACCCTGCCGCTGACTCCTCTTTTTGGGGCTCCCCACCCTGCTGCTGCCCACAGCTGCTGGGGGTTCCCATGGTACCCCTGCCGGGCTACGCTGCTACATCCAACCCTGCTCATTTTTTTCCCTTCAGCTATTACTTGGAGATTTTCAAACTCTGTATTAATTAATGCATTTGAAGGACTTCTGGTTAGATTCATGATAATATCTTCATATACCCAGACTGTCTTCCACCATACAGCATTAGGGATGTTCAAATGCGTTTATTTTGTTACCCGCTGATACAGAGACAGCAGTGCAGTGGGGGGCAGGCAGGAACCATTATGTGCAAGGAGCCCCCCTGGTGCTCACTAGTAGCCTGCTTAAAAGCCAGCTCCCTGTGAGCACCAGTCAGGGCCAGCCCACAACATTTTAGCACCTGAGGCGGGGAGCTCAAATGATGCCCCAATGCCACCTTTTCTCCTGCCTGCCTGTTACATCTCTTGTGCCCTCCTTCCTCCAGCACAGCTCTCAACCATCTCTGTGCATCTAGAGCAGAGAGAATACATATGCACCGGAGGCAGAAACAAATTTCTACACTCTGGGTGCTAGTGGCGCCCCCTCACAGTCTGGGACCTGAGGCGGCCACCTCAGTTCGCCTCATGGTAAGGCAAACCCCGGCACCAGTGCCCGCTGACTCCCCTCCCCATGCTGCTGCTTCTGATACAGAGGCAGCAGTGCAAGGTGGTGGGGAGCTGCATGTAAGCATGCACATTAACTGATGAGCCTGGTACACGATCACATCCCTATACAGCATAGACTTTGAGAGATGTTTCCCTTTTTGTAATGGCTCTCATATGGTAGGGTGTTTCCATTGAAAGTGGACATATTTATTAACATGCATGTTATTTGTAAGCTGACATAGCAATACAGCTTGACAAATAGTGCAAACATTGTCTACAATCTCTTAAATAACAAAACACAAACTCTTGGAACTAATATAACATTAGATGATTATCACAGTGATGCTGCCATGCAACCCGAGTCCCAACCTGAACAACTCAAATTGTTTAAAAATGACAAGAACTTGATTACAAATAAGCTACAGATCTAGAATTATTTGCTGAAGTTACTTAGTGAATAATGTTAGATAATGAATAACTTCAAGAAAACTCCAATCTGTCACCAGATGATTCACAAATAGAAAGGGAGAGAAAATGTATTCATTACAAATTATTCAACCAGCTTTCTGTATAACCGTGTGCATGCATTTTTATAAAATGCATTAAGAAGTTGGTCTCCTAGGGTTCTGTTTTTATTTTTTGCTTCAGATACAAACCTTAGAGTCTAAGAATAAAGGTCAACTTAGTAGGTAAAAGACCTGGTGCGTCACTGGGCAAGTATTTGCAAATACATGCTTGATTGATTTGTTTAATTCAGTTTCACAAATATATCAGATACTTGTTTCAGGTGCTAGGTGTAATTGCTACCAGGCAGATTTGAACCTGGGATTTCTGGAGTTTAGTGTAAGGCCTTCTATAGCTTGAGCTATAAAGCCAGCTGGCTCTCAGCTTTGGCTGTAGAGCTCACCTGTTCTTATCTCTTGCTATAAGTGGTCTAAATGCCACTATATAGGACAGTGAACCACACCCACTAGGTGTGTGGGTTACATAGGCAATCTGGCAAATAATTTAAAAAAACATAGTCCACAACTAAACTAAACAATATTAGCTGCCCAGTGGCCAATCCCACACAACACCAATCATAGCCTGAGAACAAAACATTCTGTCTTCCATAAGGAAAAACTTTATATATTTTATATATATATATATATATAGAGAGAGAGAGAGAGGCTACTCTTTTATGAGAGCTTTGCCTCCACACAAACTGCCTCCCTGTTTAAAAATTGAGCAACTGATTGAGTCTTTACCACAAGTCTTGCCTTAATTTCTCTTTTTATCTACTTGGATAATTCCCACAGCCATTAGCACTTATCATAAAATTTAAATGGAGAATCAAAGAGTTGCAACAGCTCAGAGTGTAGAAGAGTTTTGGCTGTAGGTTTCCTAACCAAAATTACATGGCAAATGTTTTGTGATAGTAAGTTTTAATAATCAATGTTACACTTCTTGTTTAAATTTCTAGAAGGATTTTTGCAAATGCCTCATTTGCATCTTATAAAAAAATCTAAGCCCCTCTCCATGTTAATGTTGTTACCACATCCTTTTGATGAGTAAAACATCTGGCACAGTTGGAGTCTTCATCAATTTAAAATAGTTATGGATGAGCCAGAACATTAAATTGAGCATTCTGAGTACTCTTTAGAGGTAATTTAAAAGTCATAACACTTTTTCACATAAATCCTTCGAAAAAGTTTAAACTAGCATTGCATATTATGTCTAGCAATTTGCATGCTACAGTTTAGGTTATTTTCCACTGATTTTTCTGGATGAAGAAGTCATTCAGAACAGCTGGAGTTCATGTCAATTTTAAAGGATAGACTGGGCCCTGCTGACTTATTTTCATTGTATTATTTGAATTCCATTACACACACACATGCTCACCAATAGATTTTCACACAAATTCAGTATGTCTCTATTAGTATACTAAGCAATCGTTAAAAACATATTCCGTAAAGTTTTAATTAAAACATTTCAAATGGCATCATGATCTATAAGGAACACAGAGAGGACTTTGACCATTAAGGAAATTATCTTACCTGCATTAGAACAGATAATATCTTGAGAATTTTTACACATTTCATTGCTTTTCTTCCGTGTAAGGTTGCAAGTAGTTGGGTACTGACAAGCTTCACCATACCAGCCTTCATCACATTTACATTTCCCACAGTCACACTTTCCATGGCCTAGGAATTTACAAAAACAGTGTCAAATTCAGTTATCATTCTAACTTATCTTTTCTTATCTGCTTTTTTTAAAAGTTACAGTTGCATCAACAAAATTTCAAGTTGACATCTTTAACAAATTCCATTTAAGTTATGTTCCCACAATTACAAATATGACTTTTTTTCTAAAAACTAGAAAAAGTTTAACTTTGAAGAGATATTTAAATGTAGGTAACTTCAGAGTACATTATTTTGATAGTCTTGAATGGCTATTTTTAAAAACGGTTACAGAAATAGACTACTACTATTACATAAACAATATATATAGCCTGATTTTTAAAAAAAAAATCTTTAATTGTTAACCATTATTGCCACAATAAAATGAGAGAGAAAGAGCGAGAGAGAGAGAGAACTTATGTTAGGGCATGTCTACACTTTACATTCTTATTTCGAAATAAGCTGTTTTGGAATGATAACTCCCAAAATAGCTATTTAGAAATGGTGTGTTCACACTACAAATGCCCATCAAAATAACACAGATCTATATCGAAATAGTGTGTCCACACTGATTGGAGGCTTAATTGCATTTAAGGACTCCCGGAAGCACTCCAGGAAGGGCATCAGGACAGCAGTCTCTTCCTGGAGCTGCTGCCTGAGGCTATCTGAGGCTCACGCTTAAAGGAACTCCCCTCTAAAGTGGTCTCTCAGGGTCTTCACTTTTGCCTACCTCCTCGAGGGACAGCAAACTCATCTCACTGCCTGGTCTGGTTGCCCTTGCAGACACCACAGCACTCCAGCCATGGAACCAGACCTGCTGCAAAGCACTTGCCAGCTCTCAGACATCCTGCTGCACCTCCTGCTGCAGTTACTGCAGGCTGCTCACATGGCACTGCAGGACCAGGGCCCGCAGCTCACCATGGGGCACCTCCTCACCTCTCTCCACATGCTGCTCATGAAGCACGACTCCTCCTTGCCCTCCCCTGGCAACCATGAACCACCGCTTCTGGCACCAGGACACCTGTTCCAACTGGTGGGACTGGATCGTCATGGAGCGGTAGGATGACAAGCAGTGGCTCCAGAACTTCTGCATGCAGAAGGACACCTTCCAGAGCTCTGTGAGTGGCTCACTCCTGCCCTCTGGCAATGGGACACCCACATGCAACCTGGCATCCCCTTCCATAAATGAGTAACAATCGCACTTTGGAAGCTCGCCACACCAGACAGCTATCACTCCATCAGGAACCTGTTCAGCATGGGGAGATCAACCGTCGGAGCCATACTCATGCACAGGGCTTGACAAATAATGTAATTTACTTGCCTGCAGAATGCAGGCACAGAACACATGCGCAGAACTGCGCGGCTGGCGAGCGGGGCCCGCCGCTGCTTGGTGAGCCCTGTTCATGCAGGTTTGACTCTCTTATGATTGTCCTAGGACATTGGTGAACTGGTGGAATGGGATTCCCTAGGAAATGGGTGGGTGGACTCTCCCTCCCTGGAGGTTTTCCAGACCCGCCTTCACAAAGATCTGCTGGGGATGGGGAACTTGGGGGTTGCTCCTGCTATGGGAAGGGGCTTGGGCTTGGGGAATTTCTGAGGGCTCTGGCAACCATGCGATTCTCCATTTGTATCCTTTTACAGGTGGTGATGTCCATCAACACCATCCTGCTGTGCAGGGTCGTCACCCTGAGCGACGTGGACCTCATCATGGCTGGATTTGCCACCATGGGCTTTCCCAACTCCAGAGGGTATATTGAGGGTTCCCAGAGCCTCATCCAGGCCCCCGACCACTGGCCATTGGATTACATCAACCAGGAAGAGTACTTTTCCATGGTCCTGCAGGTCGTCATTGGACCACCAAGGCTGTTTCACTGACATTAACATTGGGTGGTCACGGAAGGCGCACAAGCCTGCATATTTCACGAGTGGAATGGCCCCCAGGAGGTGGCGGCCTGCTGTATCCTGCACAACCTGAGCAAGAACAAAGGGGAGACATTCCTGCCAGGATGGGGGGCAGAGACTGAGCAGCTTGCAAATGCCTTTGAGCAGCTGTGCACTGCTGCAATCTGGCAGGCCCCTCAGGGGGCTGTGCACATCCAGGAGGTCCCAAGGGAGAGTTTCAGACAAGACCAGCTGTGACACTCTCCCCTGGACCGCCCCACAAGGGGCCTCTGTTGCCCCACTGTGCCTTTCCTCCCAAACCTCTCTCTTCCCCTGCCCTCTGTTCCCACCTTTCCCTTCCCTACAGACACAATAAACCACACTTTTTGTTTTGAAAGAATAAACAGGGTTTTTTATTTGGAGTAAATATAACTGGGGAGGGAATGGGGAAAGAACTGGGGAGGGGAAAGGTGGGACATAGAAGGGAGGAGGGGCTCAGGAATGGGCCTGGGACTGGTGCTTGCCTTGGGTGATCCCACCACCTCATGTGCGAGGCCCTTGGTGGTCATGAGGAGGAGATAGGGGGAGACTCCATGGGGCGGGGACAGGGGTGGGAGCAGATGCATCAGCAAGAGCGACAGCAGGAGCAGGGGCGCATCTGCTGCACCACTCAATGGCGGCCACCTAGTGGTTGATGGTTGCGGTGCATGCTGCACACATTCTCTGGGCCTGCTGCGAAAGCTCCTGCCAGATGGTATGGTGCAGCTCCCAGTTGGTGTCCAAACTCTGCTCCTGCCCCTCCAAAAACCACTGAAGGGCATGCAGGCTGGCACTATGTTCCCTATCGAGGTCTACCCGGAGTTGCCGGCGCCCATGGGTCTTGTGGGGTTGGAAAGATGGCATGGAAGGTGGTGGACACACCTCACTCACATCTGGTCCAGCTGTGGAGAACAAAAAGAAAGGCAGTCATCCCAGGAGACACAGTGCATGAAGCCTAGTCCTCATCTCTGAGCCAACACCAAAAGGTCTCGGTTCAGACAAAGGCAATGTGGTTCGAGCAAGGCTATCTGTGACCTAGACAGCAGGCACTGTCCTGCAGGGGCACAGATGTCCTATGGGAGCCTTCCTACCCCCATGTCCCAAAGACAAGCTGGCATGAGAAGGTGCCAGCCTGGCAGGGAGCTTGCAGGCAGGAGGTGGGTAACAGGGCAGGTTGCCTTCCCTCCGTGCTGTGTACACGCCGGGTCTGGGAGTGATGACGTCTCACAGGGACAGTACTTCTATCCCTGTCATCTGGGGGAAGATATGGGGAGGGTGTGAAGGAAGGTGTGTGTGAGTGGCAGATACCACTTGCTGGGGAGGTGCTACTGGGGTCCTTTCCTCTACCTCCCTCCCGGCAGGTTCCCATGGCAGGGATTCAGTGTCCTCCACCTCACAGAGCTTGCCTGGGAGTGGATGCTTCCCTGGGAGTGCTGGCATGCCATGTGTGTCCATGACCCCTTGTGATGGGAAGGTGTCCCATCACGGTGTCAGGAGTAAGGCAGGCCTCTCCAGAAACACTGTGAGCAGGAGCGCTGGGTTCTGTTGTGGTAGCCTCATGCAACTGTGCGCTCTGGACTGTGCTCCATGTGCACCCATGTGCCCAGGATTCTGTGAGATCCCCAGTCCAAGAACAATGAGGGAAGAGTGCACAGGGCCTTGCTGCCCACCACCTCCTCTCTTGTGTGTCTAGGGAAAGTAATGGAACTCACCTGATGACATCCCAGGAAGGGGGGTACTGGCTCCACGGGCAGGCTGACCGCCTGGCTGGCAGGCATCATCTCCTAGCTGGCCTCATCTTTCTCCTCCTCTTCCTTTTTGTCCATGGGCCCACCCTCCAGGAGGTTGACAATAGGTGCCTCCAGCCCAGAGTCCACAACCAGGTGGGGGGAAGGGACTGACCACCCTTCCAGGATGTGGTGGACCTGTTCATAATAGGGGTATGAATGGGTGCTACTCTGGAGCAAGAGCTCCTCTCCCTGGCCTTGGTGTACTTGTGCCTCTGTTCTTTCACTTTCATGCATACATGCTCCTGCGTGTGCATGTGGCCCTTCTGGCCCAGGCTCTCAGCCATCTGCACATAGACATCTGCATTCCTGCACCTGGTGCAGAGATCCTGAAGGTTTACTTCCTCTCCCCAGACCTCAATAAGATCCAGTATCTCTGTACCAGCTAGGATGGTGTCCTCCTTTTCTGCCCTCGGGCAAGGGCTTGGGAGCTGGTTGCCAATTTGCTAGCAGCCCTGCAGGGCTCAGTGGGGTCAGCCATTGCTACACACAAGGGTGGTGCTGCGTGACATAGGGCTGCCTGGGCCTTCCTTCTGCCACAAGCCCTTTCCTCTGTGGCTACAGCTTTAAAGCCTTCAGGGGAAGGAGAACTATAGAGTTCTGACAGGTGTGGACAGAGTGGCTACCAGGGCAACTATGAGAAGCCCTGGAGGCCAATTATTTTGAAATAACCACAGCTGCCCTGTCTACACATGCCCTATTTCAAAATAGTCGTATTTCGTGAAATGAGGGTTTATTATTCCAGAATAAGAAACCCGTTATTTCAAAATCATTTGAAATGCTCACTTTGTTATTTTGAAATAAGATGAGTTTATATATATATATATACACACACACACACACACACACACACACACATAGGGCTTGACAAACCCCAGCGAGAGCTACTCACCAGCCCCGCACTGCGCATGTGCCAGACTGGCACTGCGCATGAGCAAAGCACTGGTGAATGGGGCGCATGGAGCGACTGGCTGAAATCTACTCGCCATAGGCGAGTAGATTCAGCGGTTTGTCGAGCCGTGTGTGTGTGTGTGTGTGTGTGTGTGTGTGTGTGTGTGTGTGTGTGTGTGTGTATATTTCATGAGTAGTATCAATATCATTGCTTAGTAGGTTAACACTGCAAGAGCTTCAATGATTAATCCAACTTCATTCGTCAATAGAGGGCATGGTGTATAGCAACATAGATCTGTACACTGCATGTCTTTTGCAATATCTCACAGGGTAAAGATATCCATATGAACCATAAGTAAAGTCTGGAATTTCACTTATTTTTTTCTTACACAAGGTCCAACAAGTTTCACAAATCCTTTAAATATCTTAAAAGATTTCTGGCTACACTGACTAGATCACTGACTGTACTGTTCCTTTTTGTTGCAGATAAACCACTGTATTCCAAATTAATGATTAAACATAAACTACAGACAGTTAAATTTCCAGTTTCCCTTTTACATTTTTAGACTATGCATGATCTCTTGTAAAGAATTTTATTAAGAACAACATATGGCTTCAAACAGTCGCATACAAAGGCCATCTATCTAACTGGCAAGTGAACGCTCTAAATGGGTCACTTAAATTCTCATCAATAATATTTCAATTTTAAATATGTAAATATACCTGCAGTCAGAAATGTTAAAGCACAACACACCTTGTGCTAATATAGTGGAAATTAAATAAGCTATTGCAACGAAATTGCTTTCATGATGTAAATCCAGTTTGCTTGCTAATTAAATACATTCATTCATATTTGCTATGTTGAGACACAGCTCAACAATTAAAGGAGATGTTAAAGAACATCAGTATTCATTTTTATAAATCAAATCAATCAATCAATAATAGATAAACAAACAAATGAACAAATGAATAAACAAATGGCTTTTCATATGATTCTCTATTTGCACATGAGAAAGGTGAATGCCAGCAGAAAAAGTGTGCAACAACTATTTATGTAACCTGCTTCAGTGATAGTTAATGACATAACTCTCACAGGTAAAAAAAAAAAAAGCCCCAGTGAAGCAAAAACAAAATAAAACAACACTGCTCTACAGCCAAAATGCTTCTGAAATAAATGTAGTCAATTTTTACTAATTCTGGGTCACTGAGAACAAAAATTATGCTTAAAATTGTTGATTGGCTCTAGTTTTCAAGATATGCTATTGGGTCAGTATATACGATCCTTGACTTGGGAATGGCGGAGGATAAGTGAGTTATAAAGGGAAGGGATCTCAATTTAAACCAGAAATGACTAAAATACATCTTTGACTGGTTCTATGAATAAATCTATGACTGGGCTTGGACAGTACTTGCTTTTTAGTTAAAACAATGAATGATACAATCTGAAGCTGGTATTGCGTCATACATGATATGAA
>CM057845.1:223756747-223772309 GCA_030068395.1 Apalone spinifera
CAGACAAGGTTAGCTCCCAGACTACTACACTAGGCAACACAGTATGGGAAGGAGATGGGAAGCCTTTGGTGGAGAAAGAACAGGTTAAGAACTATTTAGAAAAGATAGACATACACAAATCCATGGGCCCAGATTTAATGGATCTGAGGGAGTTGGCACATGTTATTGCAGAGCTTTTGGCCATTATCTTTGAAAATTCATGGAGATCGGGAGAGGTCCCGGACAACTGGAAAAAGGCAAATAGTGTAGAGCCCATCTTTCAAAAAGGGAAGAAGGATATTCCGGGAATTACAGACCAGTCGGCCTTACCTCAGTCCCTGGAAAAATCAAGGAGTCCATTCGAAGCACTTGGAAGAGTGGAAAGTGATCAGGAATACAGTAATTCCTCATTTAACACTATAGATATGTTTCAGAAAATGATCGTGTTAAGTAAAAACGTGTTATGCGGGGTCAATTTTCCCATTGAAAATAATGGAAAAGGTGGGGGTTGTATTTCAAGCGGTAGTGTCTGTTGGGACTGGGACATAAAGTTGGGGGAGAAAGGGGACTGGGTTACAGCAGGGAGGGGAGGTGTTTGGCTCTGGGGAAGGGAAGGGAAGAGGAGGAGAGGGGAGGGAGATTATCTTGCCCGTGGGAGTATGCCCGTGACGGGTCTGCCAGGACCCGCACTGAATCCGGCGAGGGGGGGTCACCGGGGAAAGCACGACGAGTGGCGAACCCTCTGCCACTTTGCAGGGAGGCAGGGGAAGCCCCGCGCATCCACCAGCAATGGGCCAGCTGGGGAAATCGTGTTATTCCAGGGACAGTCGTGTAATTCAAAAAATGTTCCCTAAAAAAAAAAACCATGCTGTCACGAAAATGTGTTAAGCGGGCATGTGTTAAATGAGGAATTACTGTTGTCAACAAGGATTCACCAAAGGCAAGTCATGCCTTAGCCAATCTGATTAGCTTCTATGATGAGGTAATTGGCTCTGTGGACATGGGAAAAGTTGATAGATGTGATATACCTTGACTTTAGCAAAGCTTTTGATACAGTCTCCCACAGTATTCTTGCCAGCAAGTTAAGGAAGTATAGATTGAATAAATGGACTGTACGGTGGAGAGAAAGCTGACTAGATTTTCAGGCCCAACGGGCAATGATCAATGGCTCAATGTCTGGTTGGTGGTCAGTTTCAAGTGGAGTTCCCCAAGGACTGATTCTAGGTCGGTTTTGTTCAACATCTTTATTAATGACCTGGATGAGGGGGATGGATTGCTCCCTCAGCAAGCTTGTGGATGTCACTAAGCTAGGGGTAGAGGTAGATACGTTGAAGTGTAGGGATAAGGTCCAGTGTGACCTAGACAAATTGGAGGATTGGGCCAAAAGAAATCTGATAGGTTCAACAAGGAGAAGTGCAGTGTCCTGCGCATGGGACGGAAGAATCCCAAGCATTGTTACAGGCTGGCTAAGCAGTAGTTTGGCCGAAATGAACCTGGGGATAACAGCAGATGAGAAGCTGGATATGAGTCAACAATGTGCCCTTGTAACCAAGAAGGCTAACGGCATATTAGGGTGCATTAGGAGGAGCATTGCCATCAGATCTAGAGAAGTGATTAGTTCCCTTTATTTGGCACTAGTGAGGCCACATCTGGAACATTGCATCCAATTCTGTGCCCCCCACTACAGAAAGGATGTGGATACTTTGGAGAGGATCCAGTGGAGGGCAACCAGAATGAACAGGGGGCTGGAGCACATGACTTATGAGGAAAGTCTGAGGGATTTGGTCTTATTTAGTCTGCAGAAGAGAAGAGTGGGGGGGGAGGGGTTGATAGCAGCCTTCAACTACCTCAGGGGAGGTTCTAAAGAAGATGGAGGGAGCCTGTTCTCAGTAGTGATGGATGGCAGAACAAGGAGCAATGGTCCTAAGTTACCTAAGTGGGGGAGGTCTAAGTTGGATATTAGGAAAAACTATTTCACTAGGAGGGTGGTGAAGCACTGGAATGGGTTACCTACGGAGGTGGTGAAATCTCCATCCCTAGATTCCATCCCTAGGTTTTTAAGTTCTGGCTTGACAAAGCCCTGGCTGGAATGATTTAGTTGGGATTGGTCCTACTTTGGGCAGGGGGGTGGACTCAATGACCTCCCGAGATCTCTTCCAGCCTAGGATTCTATGACTTAGCATTCACATCCCGTCCTGCAACATAAAATCAACTATCAGAAAAATCAGCACCTGGCAAGATAATTAAATTGGGCTCATTATTATTCATTGTATCAACTATTTTACTGAGTGATTCATGAAGCATATTTCAAAATTTGAAAAACACTCCTTGGAATAAGAGAAGAAATGGGATGAGTTACTTGTTACCATCCCTCTCTAAATTGGGCACACCAGGCAGAGGGATGAAATGGAAGCTAAAAAGGAAAACTAAAGGATGGGAGAATTTTCAGAAATATATCGTCCTCTAATAAATATCCAGGCTGACACAGCAAAAATAAGTTTTAAATCTTTTTAGTTGGATAGATTTGGTATATTCTTGTATATAGCTCCTGGACCAGACTGTTGTTCCATACAAATCCAGAGTAGTAACTCAACTGATGTCAGTGGGAATTATTGCAGATTGACACCAGTATAATATATAATGAGAATCTAGCCTGTTTTGTTTATTTACATCAGGATTCTTAAGATTTTTCATACCATCTTGCTTCATTCAGCCATTTAGAATCCAGAATATGTACAGAATGTACCCCCATGTATCTCAGAAATTACTGTGCCATGTTACTTCAAAAAGGGACATTCTATTAGCCATGTCATTTCACAGCATTATTAACACAAGCACTGAGGATCCAATGCAGATGGAAGTTGAATTACCTTATTTCTGCTATAGATAAAAAATTTCTGTGGC
The DNA here is from genome assembly GCA_030068395.1 of Apalone spinifera. Taxonomy (NCBI): domain Eukaryota; kingdom Metazoa; phylum Chordata; order Testudines; family Trionychidae; genus Apalone; species Apalone spinifera. Next base: position 223,759,631 of record CM057845.1, read on the forward strand.
ATATTGTTAAGGGAACCATTCTTTGTCATTGCCTGTGCTGTGCTACCTCTGTTGTGTGTGTGGAACACCACTATGAGCAATATAATGTAGTAGTGAACAACCATTCAAAAAAGTGTGAAATGGAAAATCAGTCAGAACAAATCTAAATATATTAAGATATGCCCTCAGAAAAAAATGCTGCCAATGTTATTTTAGCTTCTTATAATTTTGACAGGCAAATGACAGAAAAGTTAAAATGATTTTAAATTACTTTACATATCACTATGTCATCTAAATGTTTCTTACAAGTGATATCCCCTTTATTTATCATATTGCTGTAAGGAGTTAATAGTTTGCTAGGTTCTATAGAAAATATGGTGTGATTGATAGTAGCAATTTTAAAATCACCTAAACACATGCCACTATACAAAATGTTCACACAAATTATTTCATTTGAAAAGATCAATGTTCTAGAAGAGGTAACCTTTGTTACATATTAGCTGTTATCAAATGATATAAGAAACTGCTTAAGGATCACATCAATCCTGTACATTGTATTTAACATACAATGCTCATTTTAAGAGAAGACCTGGAGCACGATATGTTATAAATCAGTAGCTTTAGAAACAATAACACACTAAAAAGTCAAGCTACTGATTAAAAAAGTCAAAATGTTGCCCTCTGGAGGATATTTCTTACATTAAAAATATTGTACAAGGTTTGGTAGAAAACAAAATGTCATAATTGTAGGATAAAACTATCAGACTCTATTTGCATAATATATGGTCTTGCTTAGTTTCCTTAAATGAATGAAAATAAAGGAGGAATAGTTTTCACTATTGAGATTCTAATTATGCTCTTTTTTGTCCCAAAAGATTCAGATGCATCTGTACGTAGAGATAGAATAGCACATAATGCATAATTTTCCATTTCACCTAGGAGTATTAAAAATAAAATTACCATGAACTGAAGGTTTTGTTTCAGCTGCACATACTCGATTTTGTAATTTAAGATTATTTTTAGATAAATAAATAAATGTATTTTAAAAATATTTTTAAACAAAGGTATTGTTCATCAGCATGACTAAATTGGGAAGTTTGAGGCTAAAATCTATTTCTGACTAACTTACATGTCCACCCAAATCAACTCATATTCACCCTCCCCGATAAGTTCTTCCCCCAAATCAATTATCTTTTTGCAGAGCTACTCTTCAACTTCTGCTCCAGGCTGTGGGTACAGAGCTGCGGGAGCATATCCACTCCCCCTTGAGGCCACTGGCACAGGCAGAGCCACTGGAATCCTCATTGCTAAGGTTAGTACGGCTTTGGGAGCCTTCACCCCCTTTCTGGCTTGCAGGAGTGATGAAGAGAATGGCCAGGTCTGTTGGGGAAAGGAGGCTGAAAAGAGACAGAAAGTTCTTCACTCTTCCTCTCAGGCCTTTGGGGATATGGACTCTGACACTCAACTCTGGGAAGGGAGGGCCTTCAGGGTCTACATGTATACATCCCAGGCCTGATAAGTGGGGAGTGAGTTCACAGAACTGTCCTATTTTACATTAATGACAAAAGAAGGATGGATCTGTTACAGGAGAAAGAAAGAGTCTGAAGCATCCTGGTATAAGGCCTGAGACCTGAACCAAAGTGAGCAAGAGTTACACTATCAAAAGAAGATGTTTGCCTTCAAGTCAGTGTCCAGGGCATGAACTCGGCACTAGTACTGCTAGCACTGCTGAAATACATGTAAATACATGCCATCAGGACAGTACCAGGACACCCCAACCTACCACACGATGAAATAGCTTGACAGAAGTGATGAATAGTGATATTTTGTCTGAAACATCAGGAGTGAAAGCACAATAACAGGTGGTAAATAGGAATGCTCTGGAGGAAAGTACAAGGGGAGGTAACAAACATGAAATGTGTAAGATGATATCTAAGGTGTCTATCACACATTGTTCATCTCAGTCCATAAACGTTGGGGTTCCTTAGCTTAACTCTTTGTCTGGCCTACAGAGTAGAGGCGAATTCCATGCTACTGACTGAGCTGAGTTCATTGTCAGGGGCACCTATTCTTAGCCTAACTGCGGACATCTGATCCAGGGAATCTATTACTGTGCTTCATTTACAATAAACTTGGCCTGGCGCCTGCATACCTTATCTGATTCTGTGAACCTTGGGGGCTCTTCTGGAATCTGCTGTGCTGGTTACATGTGCAAAGCCAGCATGATGTATAGGAGGAGCAAATGCATGCAGGCAAATGATTATTATAATTGGACAGAGTGAGATACCTGTCAGGACATTACACCCATGCCTTCTGACAACCACATCAGTCAGAGGCCCTCTAATTTCCACATTTCCAGTCTGGTTGGTACGTTTAGTCTCTTGGCAGAGTGTGTAGTCAGACTTCAGCAGAGAATGAGATGAGAGCACAGAACAAAGTTCTTATCCACTGCATGGAAGACATTTATTTTGGCATTGACTGAAGTGCCTTCCTTCCTCTCTCTCATAGCTCCAAGTCTCTGTTTCGGATTGGTAGCTTGCTAACCAGCCTGATCCAGCTCTACGGGGAGTGGTAAGCTGGTGGGAAAACAGGACTAACAATGGCTGGCTGGAGGCAGGAATGAAAGGGGAGAAACTTTCTCATCAATTCCTTGTTTCCACATGGCTTCTGCAAGCTCGAAAAAAATGAGGAGTGTTAGGGAACACCTGCACTGCAAAAAAACAACCAAACAAAAAAACCGATGCAGCAGTGCCCAAGTTAACTGGCTCAGGCTTGCACTGCTCATGCTAGAGGGGTAACTATTGCAGTGTATATGTTTGGGCTTAGTCCAGAGCCTAAGTCTGACACCTGGGAAGGGGGATATCTACATTCAGTTATCACCATAATGCAAGCCCTCCCAGCCCAAGACAGGTGACCTGGACTCTGCAACCCACTGCCCCATTCCTCCTTCCCCCTCCCCCGGTATAGATGTACCTAGAGAGATCAAAACAGAGTTTTCAAATGCAGAAACCGACACAGCGTTAAGTGGCCACTTCCCTGACAGAGGAGTGCGCCACACCCGCAGTGGCTGAACATACTCTGCTGGCAGTGCCTTGGCTGTACGTGCTCAGGAACAGCTTTTCCATTTCCTTTTTCGAGGAAAAATAAGCCCCCTGCTAACTGTCAGCCTAGGATTTCCAATCCGTGAATACAGGAATGGGTCCGTGGCCTCACCCTCATTCCACACAGCCCTGCCCTTGCTAGGACATGTGATGTCACTAAGTGCACTAACTCTCTGTACCTGGGCTTCCAGAAACACAAGCCCTAAGGATTTTGGCTGGCTCATGTACAGATGCTTAAAGGCAGAGGACGATTTCCTTGTACTTTCTCCTTCTTTTTATCTGCACGCCATATGTGGACTGCCAAAATCTGGCTTCCAAACACTAAGCACTACACTTTGCCAACTTTGCTTGCTATTGCCATAAGTGTAAAACATGGGAAACTCAATGTGCATGCATGTGCAGTCCCTTGCACATAGAACTTCATGCACAAGACTTCACATAGGCTGCAGAATGGAGATTGATAATGAAACTTTTACCTCCCGGTAACCAATTTTGACAACTGAGGCTTACTACCTCTTGCTGGGTATTTGCTACCACCTCCTGTTGGATTTTAAAGTTTTATAGAAGTTAAGCCCAGAAGGGACCACTAGATCATAGATTCCAAGTCCAGGGGAGACTATTGTGATCCTCTAGTCTGATCTCTTGTATAACACAGGCCATAGAATTTTCCCAAAATAATTCCTGTTTGACCTAGAGCATATATTTTAGAAAAATATCCTATACAAAATGATCAAGTCACCTCTCATACCTTCTCATTGATTAACTGAATAGGTTAAGCACCTTAGCTTCACATAATAAAGCTTGTTTTCCAGTCACTAGATAATAAAAAATAATTGATAATCAAAACAGTTAGAGACAATATTGTTAATAATTGTTCTTAGTTTCTTCAAATGTAGACTATTTACAGAGACAATGAGAAGTTTTGGTTCTCCGAGAACTGTGGTTCTTCAGCTAGACAATTTACAAAGGAAATAATACCTAAAATCTTATTGAAGTACTTTAACATTTTTATCCCACAAACTATTTAGGCAGATTTACTTGTAAATCCTCAGAAAATCTTTACTTACCAATTATTATATTCTCTGAATACTTCATTAAAAAAAGAGGTTTAATTACCAATCTCACTAACTATAGCACTACTCTGGCATTCCCATAACAAGAAACAACAAATATAGGATTTGAAAACTAAGTGGAATAGACTGAAAAATCTGACACATACACATATTCTCTTTCTCTCTCCTCCACCCCTTAAATTTACCTCTGTAAAGCACCCATTTTTCCTCTAGTACCTGTATTTGAAAAGATAAAAAATGTACTCAAGTTGGAAAATACTATCAATAAATCACATTTCTGTTTGTTTCTGGCACTTGAATTCAAAGCTTCTCTAAGGTGAAGTGACTAAACTGTAATAAAAATCAATTGGATATTCTGAATGATTAGGAATCACAAAAGCTACACTAAATTGATTCAACTCCACTTTCTTACACTGGAGGTAGCACAAGTTGATACAGTTTTAAATGTGATTCATGCTGTTTAGACAGATGACACAAATACCTCAGGAAGACAGAGATATATTAGCTTTATCCATCAAAATAAGTTTATTTAGAGTCAAAGCTTGAGTTATGATTCAATGGTTTTGAAAAAGATCTTTTACCCCTTTTTAATGCATGATTTCTAATTTTTAAAGATTATTTTTAAACATCTTGAAGTAAAAAGTTCTTTTAGGAGAGAAGGCTACTTTAAATAATTCGGGTGGGGAGATCACTTTTTAGTATACTTTTTCTAGCTGCAAAGAAAATTATGTACCATATTTCCACATAATAAAAATAAATTAAGCCCAAATAATCCCTTTTCATCAAGCAACCTGTAGACACAGGAAAGGAGGAGAGTAACTTTTAATCTGTTACAGTATAGAGAACCTAATACTGCTCCCTTATGAGGCAAAGAGATGAATGGCCTCAGAGGGCACAGATTTGGGTAACCAAACCTCTCACTATTGCCAGGAGTCTCCCAAAATCATACCCTATATCCCAGAGGCTACATCAGCCAAACCGGGAAATTTTGGGTGCTAACATTCCAGTGCAGTAGTGGAACAAAAGTAGATTCCCTTACCTGCTTTCATTCTGCACAGCTCTCAGAAGTAGCCAGCACTGTTTCTGTGGCTCCTAGGAGCAAGACGGGAGGTGGGGGTGGGAGTCTCTCTGAACACTGCCTTTACAAAGAGGGCTGCCTCCAAACTTGCTTGGGAACTGTGGCCAATGGGAGCTGCAAGGGCAGTGCCTGCAGGCAGATGCGCACAGAGATCCCCTGGACCTGTTGCCTAGCACAAGCTGCTGCCAGAGGGATGTGCCTTTGGGAGTCGCACTGCCTGAGGTAAGGGCCAGCCTCCTCCTCCTGTCCCAGCCTAGATCCTGCACCCCACACCCAACTCCCTCCCAGAGCCCAACTCCTCCCCTTCCCACATCCATCCTTCCACTCAGTCTGCACTCCACACCCAAACTCCCTCCCAGAATCTACACTTCCCCCCATGCTTCCCAAATTCCTGCCCCAGCGTGGTGAAAGTGAGTGAGGTGGGGAAGAGTGAGTAAGTGGGGGTGGGCTTTCAGAGAAAGGGCAGAAAAGGGGGCAGGGCAGGTGTTTGCCCAATTAGACGTTTGACAACCCTAGACATGAGTGGCAGGTGTCAAAGGCTTGGGCAAGCTAAATCTCCTCTAAGCCAATCCATGTTCCAACTAGATGCCCTGCCTGCCCTACCTCCTATACCCTAAACTTGGTGGGGGCTCATTCACCTCCAGCTGGCCTTGACCCTCTGGTGGTCAGAGGCTGGCTGGTGGTTCAGAGTGGCACTGTGAGGAGCCAGCCGGCATGGCTGGGGTGGGCAGACTTGGACCCCTCAGGCTGCAGGGGCCCAGCCCTCTGCCGGGTGAACAAGGGAAGCCTCAAGCGAAAGGGGCAAGACCGGTGGACTAGCTTTGCCAAAGCAGAGGTTCACCCACCTCCCAGAGGCACAGATGTGTGTTGATTTGCTATACTTAGGTCAGGTCTACAGGGCAAACCTATTTCACAGAATCATAAAACTGGAAGGCACTTTGAGAGGTCATCATGTGCCATCCCCTGCACTCATGGCAGGACAAACCACCAGCTCGACCATCTCTCTATAACTATGTCCTTCAGGGGTGTGAAAAATCCATACTCTTCAGCAACATAAGTATACCATTCTGATACCCCTCCTTGGGTAGACAGCGCTATAGGCAGAAGAGCTTCTTCCATCAACATAGCTATTTTTTTAGCCTTTTTTGGGGAAGTGGGGGAGTAACTATTTCAGCAGCAAGATTTCTCCTGCCTAGTAGTGTCGTCATTGAAGTGCTTCAGTGGCGCAGCAACACCACTATACCACTAACAGTCAAAATACCTGGCCAAAACACCTGGGCTAAATCCTGTCTCTCAGCCCATGGATCTAAGGGCATCCCTACTATATGCCTTTCTCTGTCTTTGGATCTCTGCTTTCCAAATGGCGGCAAGGCCAGTGCTTGGAAGCCATGAAACCCTTGGCCGATTGGTTCTCCAGTTTGCACCTCTTCTTTCACGAGTGCAGGGTAAAAGCTGCAGATCAGAAATATATAAATCTCAGAGTAGCATTAATTTCAAAAGGCTGTTGCTCAATATTCTGCAAGTCTGTAACTGGATCATGCTGCCTAAACTACTCCCTGACACGACACCATCCCTCCATATAGCCAGCAATAATACACATTCCCTACTCCCCAGTATCACTTGGAGCTCTAAGGTACCTATTCATACAGATGTTTTGTTGAGGGTTTAAAAGGTTTAGGGAAGATCTCTGTAGCTGCTCTGCTTTCCTCCCTCCTTCCTGCCATACTTTTACCCCTTGCAATATTTGTAGTGTACCTTAATCCTCCTTATGCCATAGATAAAGGAGAGATTGGAATCCCAAGCATTGAAAAGACATGTTACAAATTATCTGTTTCCCAAATACATACCAATAATTTATACTTCTAAATCCTAAGATGATCTGTATATGCATTTATACCATTAGAATATTTGGAGGGTAGATAGTGATTTGGCCTATACATCCACTTGGGATTAAAAAGAATAACAACCCCTTTGTGTCCGTGAATGGGTTACTCAGATCCTGAATCTGGGAATCCTGAAGTAAGCAGTTGCTGTGTGCCTTCTATTCTCTCACTCCATTCCTTGGAAAAATTGGGTAAGGGGAGAAACAGAGCACTCCAATGTGCTGTCCAGAAATTAATTTCTGAATAGGTAGTTGCTCATTATCATAGATTCTAAGACCAGAAAGGACCATTGTCACATCTCATCTAATCTCCCTGTATAACATGGGCCATAGAACTTCCCCAAAAATAATTCCTAGAGGCTATCTTTTACCCTCCCCCCCAAAAAAATCCATTCTTGATTTAAACATTGTCAATGACAGAGACTCTACCATGATCTTTAATAAATTGTTCTACAGGTTAATTATTCTCATGGTTGAAATGAACACCTTATTTTCAGTATGAATTTCTGTAGCTTCAGTTTCAGTCATTCAATTGTGCTACACATTTCTCTGATAGATTGAACACCCCATTGTTAAATATTTGTTCCCCATGTAAGTACAGACTACAAGTCAATCGGTCCTTAACATTCTCTTTGCTAAACAGTATATCAGCCTATCACTATAGGGAATGTTTTCTAATCATTAATCATTTTCCCAGCTCTTCTCTCAACCATCTCCAATTTATCAATATCTTTTTTGAATTGTGGACACCAAAACAGGACACAGTACTTCAGGAGCGGTTCAACCAGTGCCAAATACAGAAGTAAAATAACTTCTCCACTCCTGTTTGAGATTCTAGGTTTATATATCCAAGAATTGCATTAGCTCTTTTGGCCACAGCATCATGCCAGGAGCTTAAATTCAACTGAATAGCCAGTATGGGCAAATCTTTTTCCAGAGTCACTGCTTTCCAGGATATAGTCCCCTATCCTGAAAGTACTGGCTATATTCTTTTCTATCTTGATCGTATATATTTATATTTAGCCAATTAAAAGGCATATTTTTGCTAACATCCAGTTTCACAAGCAAGCCAAATTATTCTGTATCAGTGCATTTTTCTCTCATTCCCTCTCCCCACAATTTTTGTGTCATCGGCAAATTTTATTACTGGTTGTTTTATGTTTTCTTCCAGATCATTGATACACATGTTAATTAGTGTAAGGCCAAGAACTAATCTCTGCAGGATCACACAAGAAACACATTCATTGGATGATGATTCCCCATCTACAATTACATTTTAAGACTTATCAGATAGCCAGATGTTCATCTATTTAAAATTTGCCAAATGTTGTATCTTTCTAGTATTTACCAACTATATAAACCAAACTTGTAATTCCATCAAAATATATAAAGCTAGTTAGTTATATTCTGTAACCCCATGCTAATTGGGAATTAACATATTACCCTCCCTTAATTCTTTATCAGTTAAGTCCCATATCAGCCACTCAGTCAGAATGTAGAGTATCTAGATCTGCTGCTTTAAAAATGTCTAACTTTAATAGCTGCTATTTACCGTCCCTGTGAAATATTAGGGAAAGGGTGAGATTAACATACAATATAATTACATCATCTGTTTCTCCAAATACAGAACAGAAATATTTATTGAACACTACTGCCTTTTCTGCATTATCATTGAAAAATACACCATTTATGTCTAGTAGTTGACTAATACCATTGTTAGAATTTTTTGGTTCCTAATACACTTTAAAATCATTTTTATTGTCTTCAGCTAAGCTAGTCATAGATTTCTCCTTGTGTCCTCAGTTGTCATTTTACCAATATAAAATTAAATTGAACAGACCAAGGCATCCAAGTAGTGATGGACTCTTCTGAGTACATAAGAATAGTGGACTATTAACTTCCAGAGTAGACTTAGCTGATTTATTTAATAATCCATACAAAACCTGTGTTAGAAAAAAATTATTTAGCTGGCAAAACCAAGCACAAAAAATTTTTCAAATGCCAGAATGAAACTGTCACATAACCTTAAGGCTGCCCCACACTTCAGTCAATCTGTACAGTCAATGAGGCAGGGAGGGTCCTAGAAAAATAGATGGTGACCCATACAGTTTAAGATTGTCCTAATGCATATGTACAAAGCGGCTGACTTCAGGTTGTACAGGAACCATAAATCTGCCATTTCCTAACTTGTGAGGAACAAGTTGCCTTTGCAACACAAATAATCTTGTTTTAACCGAGATCTTTGTAAATAATTTTCTAAGGTTTTATTTAAGTAGAAAAAATATATAATGTGCAACTCTAAAAGCATTCCCTTCATCCATCATTAGCCATGTTTGAACACTAGGACTCCAGCACTGGAGCACATACAGATTCCTGGAGCCAGGTGATGGCATTGATTGGCATGGGGGTAGCCCAGCCTAATTCTCTCTCTGTCTCTCTTCCCTGAGTAACCAACAGAAATTCTTGATCCATGTGGTGCCCACTGAATGGGAGTAAATGAACCACTGGAACCATATGAAAGCAGTTTGAATCCTTCTTTCTCCTCCACATTAGCAGGTGTATTTCCAGTACGGTATCTGCTGTTGCTGCTGCTTTCACAGTTCATAAATCCAGTGCTTTGGAATGTTCATGTTCTCAGTTATTATTTTGGTGGGCTGTAAAATAATGTCCTGAGAAACATAAGTGAGAGAAAGGAAATGAAAAATTTTAACTGTTTATATCTCAGCAAAGCTGGACAGAATTTCAGATAAAGAAAATATATATCTGTTAGCTTGAGGGCATTTCCCTTGCTGGATATTAAAGACCTGCTTGCAAACAACGAATGTGCAAGAGCTTCTGAGAGAGAAGGTTGTCAAATTGCTTTTATGATAGGAAAGGTTAGGCAGCCAAAATATAGTGGACTTTTCCCATCCCTTGTGTAACCACCAAGCTATGTGATGTGGAAAATGGCAACTAGAAATAGTTTTCTTGTAGCACAGGCATGTGGGATGGAAAGGGAGCACAAGTATAGAGAATGGGAATATTCAGAGCAATAAGTTTGCTATTCATGATGGTTGCCTGTTTGTGGCATCTTTAAGTAGTCATGACTGGAAAGCAAAAACCAACAGTGCAAGAAAACAGCACTTAAGACATCTATAGGTATCTCAAAGGAAAGCTTTGTAGAAAAAAAAAATCCAAGTTTGGTAGCCAAACATTGATAGCCAAATTGGAAAGTTTGCCAAAAAATATAGTGTATCATATTTTGCAGAATACATCAGACAAAGCATCAAACTACCCTAAAGAATGCTGAAATGTGCCAGGGCAGTGCATACATTCAGAATGAATTTTATGTAATCTTTCAGGTCTAAAATTATCTTGTAATCAATGTCTATTCAAAATAGCTGGAGATATTTTGTATGTTTTCTGTCATACAAGTGACAGCAAATAACCCTGAATTAGTCTGCATTATATTTGCAAGAAACAGTATCCCAGAGCAGATCAGCAGTAACAGTCTATATATTACATAATCAGATTTTCAGGAATTCATTAAGTGAAATGGAATCATGCATGTAACCACAGCTTTCCACAACCATTTTCAATGACTTGGCTGAACAGTTTGTTCAAATGTGAAAAACAAGATTACAATCTATAATAAATATAAAAGGACATTTGAAAACAAATTGGCCAACTTATTATTTTTATTCCAAAATGCTCTACACAGTCTGGGTGCATCTAGACTGGCAAGATTTTGTGCAAAAGCGGCTGCTTTTGAGCAAAAACTTGCCAGCTGTCTACACTGGCCACTTGAATTTGCGCAAGATCACTGACGCTCTAATGTAAGATTGTCAGTGTTCTTGTGCAAGAGGGCCAGTGTAGACAGGGAAGGAATTTTTTGCGTAAGAAAGCCCCGATGGCAAAAATGGCCGCCGGAGCTTTCTTGCGTATATACTGGCCACGGATGCTTTTGCACAAAAGCACTTTTTGCGCAAAAGCATCCGTGCCAATCTAGATGCTCTTTTGCAGAAATACTTTTAATGGAAAAACTTTTCCGTTAAAAGTATTTCCACAAAATCATGCCAGTCTAGATGCAGCCCCTATGTTTAATTTTTTCGTGGGGATGGGAATAATACCTTCTTTTTTCACGTCTTTCCAAACCAAAATCTTCTAGGATCTGTTTATAAGAAGCAAGTAAAACAAGTGTCAGTAGCCCACCTGCCTGCTGCATAAATTATACATGGGCCAAATCATTTAGGGATGACAGTACAATGGAGAACAAAACTGAACCCTAGGTACCATTTACTTCACGCTTATGTCCATAGATACATGCAGGAAAAGGCAAAGATGACAAAATTTAGCAGGCCCATTTATATCAGCTGGATGTAGCAAAATCAATTTCAATTCTAGCCAACTTCTTGAAAATAACCTCCTTTATTATAACAACTGAGTTGTAACGCAAAACTAGTTATTTATACTAATTCTTCCTTAGACTGGAAAATGGAGAAAAAAACCTACTGATATTCAAACTGGTCTACACTAGGACCTTAGTCCAAAATTAGCCCCCCAAGGTCAAATTTGTAAATAATGTGTCCAAACTACCAAGCCCATTATTCCGGAATAAGGGGCTGCAGAATTTGAACTCTGTAGTCCTGCTTTTCATGAAGAATACTACTATTTCTGAACTTGTAAGTCCAAAATAATGTTAGTGTGGATGCTCTGGTGCCACTAATTTGAACTAATTGTTCTCCCGCAGCTCCACAGAGTGCTTCCTGAGGCTCTGAGTCTGAGGTAGCACGTCCACATTAATGAAACCTGCCTCAGATGACATTCGATTCTTCCCCATAATGAGGACACGGAACTTCAAATTTGTAAAATTGGGTGCCCAAAGTCAAATTTAGTAAATTCGAAATAATCTCCTAGTGTAAACATAGTCTTCCAGAATTACTATGGATACTGCAGTTCTTCAGGGCCAACATTTATGTCTGAAGAATCAAAACGAGATCTGCCAAGGACTTTTTTCATACACATGCTATCTAACTAAATATACCCACATACCTATCTTAAATATTATCTTTAGTTAAATAATTTTTGACAACATCATGTATCATCTATTCAATGTAGGATTAAACTTACATTTATTAAACATTAATAAATAATGTTTTATTTATTAGGGCCTCTATATAAATAGCAAGTTGAGAGATGTTTTTGCATATTGTTCTTTTTGCTTGCTAATAAACTTAATTTAAGATAAACTAAGCAGCTTTTCAACAAAAAAGCCTAAAGATGCTATGAGTTTCCTCAAATTTAAATTATAATAATATTTTTCAATCTCCTAATTAACAGGAAGATTAGAACATTACTTATGGTCAATATGCTTTTAGCTGTGTTGAAATTCTGAATTTTCCTTATTAGGATGTGTCCACAGTAGGAAATTTGTACCAGATTTTCAGCAAGAGCACTGTTGCACTTTTGCTACCAATGATATGTGTAGTGCAGGTAATACTCTGGTTGTAGTAACTAAAGCCCCAAAGTTACTGTCTCTGGGAGACAGACCCATAGTCTCCTATAGACAACCACCTAACCTCAAGAT
>CM057845.1:223789117-223812937 GCA_030068395.1 Apalone spinifera
CCCCCTGTTCTGACCTTTTCAGGGGCTGCAGGGACATGCCAGCCACCTCCAGGAGCACAATTACCACATTTTTTGAGGTTTACAGGATCTTCTGAAAAAGCACCCCATTTTCGAAAGAACCGCATCTAGACTGTGGTTTCAATTTTGAAATAGAGCTTTTTTGAAAGAGTGCCATTACATGATTATGCACATGAAGCATGGGATATTTAAATCCTGGCTTCATTTGCACTTTCAAAGTGTTTCATTTACATCCCTCTGTCGACAGAGGGATGGAGTCTAGACGTAGCCTTAGTGACTGAGGAGTCTAATCCTTGAGTCACAGACTCATGGGCAAACATTACAGATGGTTTTGGAAGAGAGGGTTTGATTATGATTGCTGCATGACAGATGCCTTTCCTTTCTTTTCTGGAGTTTATTTGTGTCCAGGGCAAGGTGATTTTCCTCAAAAGTGGACGTTCCCTCTCTGGAAAGTCTTTGCCAGTTATCCCTATCCTGGGTGGCTGTCTCCCTAATGTGTGGTGTCAATGCCACATCTCTTGTTTTGGAAGCAAATATCAGGGACATGCACACACTGACTTGCTCTACTTAAGCTGATGCTGGATAATCAGGGCCTCAGCACTTGAAGATGTTGCCCTCTGTGAGGACACGGACATTAATGTAATGAGCCTCCCACTTTATACTGAGGATCTTTCAAAGGAAGTGCTGTTGAAACATCTGTGGTCTGGCATCACCATGGGTGCTTCCGAGCAGGAGCAGTCACAGGGAAAAGCTGAGGCCTTGTGCTCAACAACTTTTCCCCCACCATCCCAGAGCTTCCAGAGCACCCCAAATGAGCTATTTGTGGTGTTCAAGCTCAGGGAGGAAGGAAGATTGGGGTCGGGATGCTGCTTGGAGGAAGAAGGAAGGTGACTGCAGTGCCCTACAGCTGGGGGTGAGGAACGTAGCTCAGCAGCCACAAGGCTCAATGAGCTCCTGGCCTCCTAGCCATAAGGCTCTGCAGCCACCTTCCCTCTTTCCCCTCACCCTCAGCTATGGCGCAATGCAGTCATCTTGCCTCTTCCTCTAAGTGTCGCACCTTAGTCCCCACTCAGTTAATGCTAGCTCCTCTGCTGCCGCTAGATCAGAGTACCACTCTGCTCCAGTGTCAGCAGAGGGGCTGGCATTGACCTTCCCTGATCCAGCAATACCCTGACTCTGTCCTGGTCAATCATCAGACCCCGCAAGAAAGATCTACATTGGCAAAGAAGAACTGGAAAATGTAGAATACTTTGCCTACCTCACAGTGGGCAGACATAGAGGTAGCTTTTATGTAGATGAGGAAAGGGGAACACTTTTACCAGGATGTGTATCTTGCCCTGCGTGTGACTTGTTTTATTTAGACCATAAACAACTTAGTGGTGGGGGTGTATTTTACCTATAGGTTGAATTCTGCTCCCATTCAAATCAATGAGAGCAGGAGTAGGTCCTATGTTAGTAAAGCAATGGCACTGTTAACTTTTAAAATAATAATTATTATTACTACTATTGATGGGACAGAAGCCTTATACAAGTCAGTGATCAATAAAGGAAATAAATCCACTAGGAGTCTCTTCTTAAGCCTGGACTGGAAACAAACAGATCAAAGGAGGAGTTATTTCCTCTAGATTCCTCTCTTGATATGTTTTAATCTTTCTTACCAATAGCTGCACTTCTGCATACATTTGGAGGGGAAAATTGTTAGTAGCACTGAAAATTTCATTTACATTAATTTTCTTGACCAGCTGTGCAGATTTCTAAAGTTCAGTTGAATTTCTTTTCCTGATTCTTCCATTGTGGGCTGACCTTTCCCCATCATAGAGTCAACATTTGTGGTTTTCTCAGTTTTGCACATGATAAAAGACTAGATATGACCCATAATTTTGAATATACTATGGACCATTAAGTATAGGTGCCCAAAATAAATAAGCATATGAGTATAATTTTACTGCTGAAGCACACAGAAAGAAAACTGAACTTGAGAGAGTGATCCTTTACATACACACATGTCCTCCAGGGACTCTCTTCACTCCAAAAAATGTCTTGGAGTGAAGCTGAGAAGCCTACAAGATCATGGAAAAGCTTAAAGAGGGCCTATGGGCCCAGATAACCCTGCCCAATTACCCTGGCAACCAATATCAGGCCTGGACGGAGAAGAAAAGGAGAGAACCTGGCACAGTTCTGAGCTAGCTAGCAAAGGGGCATGCCCTAGCTGCTTCCCAACATGAGGTGAGCATCAGGAGGAGCCAGACAGCCACTGGGGAAAAAACATTGCATCCCTGAGTAAAGAGAATTCAGCAGTGAGTGAACTATGTGAGAAAACACTGCAGGGTTAGGATCTGCCACCCAATCCAGAGAGGCCTGAGACTATGGAAGACTATAAGAGGGGGTGCTACCTGAGTCAAACCACTACTGAATGTTTGGACTATACTGTACACATCCAAAATGCAAGACAAAGGTAGAAAGTAGCCTGCAACAATGGATTTATACTCTGTGCTGATGGGGTACTGGCAGCACCTCTTCATGCAAGACCCTGGGCTGAGTGACCCAATAGAAAGGGAGGGTCTGGGTCCCCGTACCTCCCTAAAGCTGAAATACCTCTGCCAGGGAAGCCAGGACCAGATGTCAGGTGCGCTGTCATTAGGCCATCCAGCCCTTTGAGCACTCTGTTATATGCATCTACTTGCTCTGAAAACTTCCAGGGCTCCATGGTTGTGATGCTTGCTCCTTATCTATTACTCCCTCAGATGCCTCTTAAAAAGCCAACAAAACCTTATCTTTTCTGAGTATGTAGTCTGAGATTCCACCCAGTTAAGTGTAACACGTGGCAAATTGACCCCATGGGACTGTCTTCAGGAGGTCCATGGAGTATTGTGTTCCAGAACTGCTTGACCCAAGAGAAGATTCTTTCTTGTTGACTCTTTGGCAGTTATTTAAGAAAATAGAGTGTTTTATAATTTGGCTATTACATCTCTCCACATAAAAGCTTTATTAGGTCGTTCTGATCGGAAGGACCCAAGATGGTGAAAATTTCTCTCTCTAAAAAGGTATGATCATGGAGGGAAAGTACACCTGGGACAAGAGGGACTCTACCTTCAATTTCAAAATCACCTTGGTTTGCATCCAATAACTAGGTACAGGAGAGACCCAGTCATGTAAATGACATTTTGGGTTGTTTTTAAAGGCAAAGCAGCCTCAAGACTTGTAAGAAAATATAACAGTTATAGAATTAAGTGATTATGCAGACTCTGTGAGGCAGATGGTGTCACAGTTCAGAGCAACTTCATCTGTAGTCCACCTTTACGGTCTAACAATGATACACTTTAGGCTTCTGGGTCCTAGCAAATGCTTCTCTTGATTAGAGATGTCCATTTCTCCCCTTTCCGACCAGCGTATGTCTAAGCAGCACAGCTCCCTGCATACACTGTCCTTTGCCCAGATAATCTACTACACAGCTCTTTTTAAGCAAGCACATATTATTCTATGGGTAAAAGCACTGCAGAGAAAACATATTGAAAACAATAAGAGAATCTGCACAAACGGCAATAAGCTTACAAGAGATCACTCCAAATCCATCATGGGTTCTGACAGATGAGCAATCCTTCATACCCCATCCAACGGTTTTCTTGTGGTTTCAAGTTCCTAACAGCATTTGCTCAGAGCAAGAATCACCATAATCTGTAGGAGAGTCCTTTACCTATTCATGGTCTCTTCAAAGACCCCAAACTGGATAATTACCCAGACAATGGATACCCTGCATGAGTCAAAGCTTCAAATGGCTAAGTTTCTTACCTTACTAGAGGGGTTATATTAGCATATTCCCTCTTCCCTTTCCCTCTTGGGAAAGTCACTTAAGTTTAAAAGTTCATATTGTTTCAAAAAGTCATTTCAAGTTCTTAACATTTCTCAATGTTTACATTAGTCACATCACCTATAATTCCACAAGAATGCATAAACAATTCCATCTTTAATACAATAGATCCTAATGGATCCCAAAGGTATTAAACTTATTCAATAACATTTTACTTAATGAAATATAAAGGTTATCCAGAAGATTTTAGGACATTGTCCTTTTTCCTCACAGATGGTGTTACAAAAATCATTAGCAGATGAATACAAAAGCCCAAGAATCACATTTTATAGTTATTTTCCAGAACCGAACAGCACTTAAGGTATCAAATTCTTTATGTGAAAGAGACATGATGAACACAATCTGCTTTTACCTACTTCTATTAGCCTCAACTTATCATTTTATTTGATCAAAAAACTGGAGCTACCTTTCTGTCCCTTTTAGTGTACTCAACTTTGGAGTAGACTGTGTTAATTCATCAGGAGTATTTATTTGTATTAAAGAGCCTATGCCCAAAATGGGGCAGACACACTAGGAAAAGATGACAAATTAGCCTAAAGCAGTGTGAATGTATTTGTGTACAATTTTTGAAAAGCTAGAGAAGTAAATTAAAACAACACACAGTTGTTTGGCAGACACTTTTTGAAGCAGTTAAACGAAGGTCTCAGTGATTTTGACAGCACCACGAGGAACGTATTTTCATAAAGTTTAAAATGTTCTTGAATAATTGCTCCAACGTATTAGGAATAAATGGGCTTTTATTCAAAAGCAGCTATGTAGGATTACTTTGATCTTTCCCAGATCTGAAAATGTCAATCCTTGCTCTAACATCACCTTTCTATGATATTTCAATAATACAGCAGTATAGTCCATGTATCTACTTAAAGAGATGGGAGTGTTGCCAACACTGAGAAATAATCAGACAAGTCATCTTTTAATTATTAATTTGGATTTGTCTTACATGCCAATTATCTTCAGAAAGCTACACTGGGATTCACTTAAAGAACTATGCTCTTTCTCTGGCCAAGTGCAGGATTTATCCCAATTTTGCCACCTACTGTCGGAAAGAAATCCTGCTCCTCCCTTCAGAGTCCTACAGGTGAAATAACCATCCTTGGCCCTCACATAAAGGGACACAGACTCTGTGAACCATGCAGCCCAGGTACACAGAGGATCACAGGTGGGGGGAGGGACTGTGAAAAACAGCACCAGATCTATAATTGTATGTATGCAGTGGCTATTGTGGAGAAGTGGGGGACAGGCAGAAGCAAACAATTCCAGCAGAAGCCACTGCAGCCTTAAATGGAGCAGTTTCTACTCCAACCCCATAGGATCCCACTAAAACCAAGCCTCGTCACTTGGGTTTGACACAGGGAAACAGGCTTGCCAAAAAGATTAATATCGCTCAGCTGTACTAGTATTATCCTAGAAAACTAAGTTGAAGCAAATAACCCTTTTTCATAACATTTCTGGAGGATACAAAGGTTGTTAAAATGTTGATTCCCATGGGGAGGTTTTAAATTATATTACTCAGGTTTTTATTATTTTTGTTTCATATGAAGGAAAAAATATAAATCACAATGATATAAGAAAAATGTGATTGTAAGTACAAAGTGGGCGCTATATCACATTATGCCAAGAGTGTAATTTTTCAAAAGAGAGTAAGGGCATCCAACTCCCACTAGCTTTTAATAAGTATTTAGTTAACATTTTCAAACGTGCTTAACTTTCACTAAAAGTAAACTGGGCACCTACCTCCCTTAGGCACGTCTGAAAATCATACTCAATAACATTTTACATGTGTTCACTACTCCGTGTCATAAGATACCTCAGATAAAAAGACCCCAGGCAAAGGAAAAAAGAAGCAACCCAGAAAAAACATGATACTCCGAACACATGATGTCAGACAGAAGACACATCACAGATATTTTACTATAACAACATCAGTCTATCACTGTCACCAGCACTTAGGGATTATAGCATTTACATGAGAGTCAATGCACATGGGCACAATCTGACATTATTTTAAAATAAATATAGGGTAGTGAGTCAGACAGATTGAAATAACAGGGTGGACACAGAAGGCACAGAAGTTAAAAACTGCCCTAAATGCAGAGAGATGTTCTAGCTCTACAGAAGATAATTAGACACAGTTTTTCTCTTACTCAGCCCAGCAAATTAAAGGCTTAAAAAGGTAAGAATTCTCCATGCCAATAATACAGTTACAACTAATATTCTGAGCTGTTTGTTGATGGCAGTCATCCTGCTATATAAAGCAACCTCATTTTTAATAACAGCAAAAGAACTTTTCCAATGTGTCTTCAGGAAGACAAAAACATATAATCAATTTCCAAAATGTATGAGGTCTTTAATAACTGTCTGTATATCAGTGTTTCCTTTTGCCATTTGTTGTAGCCAATGATATGGGAAGATTGCTTTCTTTTTAGTTAATTTAATCTGAACAGGAAATTTTGTGCCACTGCATGACAAAAACCTTAACAATACATGGTGCTACCACCTTCAACTACACCCATAACATATAAAAGCACACAATCATATAGGTCAAAAACAGAACTGAAATGCACAAGTGAAAATAGTATATTCCAAACGTATGGTGTACTAATTTTCTCTCATTATTTAAGAATACACTTTGAGGGTGATGTCCATTGACTTCAATGGACCCAAGATCTTACCCAGGGACAGGCCTGCTAACAAAGGGGGGAAATGGGCCAGTCATCCTGGGACCCAGCAATTCAAAGGGGTCTGGGGCTCTCAGCCACACCCAGTGCTATTGTGGCAGCAGTCAGAGCCCTGGACCCTTTTAATTCCTGCTGGAACACCATACTGCAGGATCTGGGCAGCTCTAAGGGCTGGGGGCTACACCGTGTTCCAGGTAGCATGGAGGGCTAGCTGCCCTCAGCTTCCACCTTAACCCATCCCTTATGGGAGCATGGAGCCCCGTGGTCCCTGGAGGCTGTCAGGGCCCCGCCCCCGATGCCTATTCCTGGACAGCCTCATACACAACTTCGTTTTCAGGACTTTCCCTACACAATCCTTCATTGTCCTGCAAAGCCACTGTCGTTTTGACATATAGTACTTTAAAGATGCTATTAGAATGGGTCCTGCTAGATCTGGCAGCTTTTTGGGGTGAATCCTCCTTTTAATTTCAATGTGCATGCTAGATTCTGTGCAAACAATACCACGGTGTAAAACCCTCTAGGACAGGGACTGTCTCATTATCAGTGTTTGTAGAGCACCCAACGCAAGAAAACCCACTCCGGATTGGGACATTTGGGCATTACCAGAATATAAATATTTAATAACTGACTCAAAACTTTCTAATTATAGACATAATTAGTCTATGTAAACACATATAGTTATTACCTCTACCCTTCTACGTCTTCCATTTCTTTGTGAAGGATAAGGACTATATCATGCTTTTGAACAGCAGCTGCAGACTGTAGCCTGAATCCTGACTGGAAGCTCTAATCATTGCTTAAGTAATAATAATAAAAAGGATACTACATTATTTTTGCATTATTAATTATTATTATTATTATTATTATACAAATGTTATGGGTTGGGAAGCAGAGATACAGAGAAGTTGAGAAGAAAATGTTCATAGTTGGGTGCCTAAAGTTAGGATCTTAATTCATATTTGCCCATCTGACAGAGGTATTGTAATTTATTCATGACAATGTTTTGACATCTTGAGGTTGAAGTCATGTTCTACAGAGGAAGAAACTATTATTTATTAATCACAGGAAGAGGTGAGCTCACATCTCCAGGTATGACTTTCAAAATATATGCATTCTATTTAAAAAGCAAATACAGAACAAATTCCATGCAGAATAATAGTGGCAAAAACAGGATGAGCAATTAAAGTGAAATAGAGGACACTTCTTATAACACATGATATTCAAAGATGGCTGACTTGCCCTAACTCCTCTTTAGAAAGACTAAGTACACTATCTCTGAGCTATTAAATCTTCTTGTAATTGCTGACGCATAAGACAATAGTTTAATGAGCCCATAGTTTATCTAGTCAGACACCATTTCTTGCTTAAAAGACTGTGGTATAAAAGATACTGTTTTGAGCACAGCTTCACAATTAGCTTCCTACCTAAAAATTAATGGTTTACTTGAATTTACAAACTAAATGTCACCCATGTACAGTATGCATAGATTACATATCAGCAAATGGTTGACTCTAAGAACAGCACTTAGAATTACCCAGTAATTGAATGCAGATGTGGAAGACAGAGCCTGTTTTTTTACTATAAGAAGGCATTGTACAGAACTTAGTAAAAGTTTTCTTCAGAATACAATTTAAAATGGATTAAAAATAAGACAGTTCTTTAAAGTCAAAGTAAAATTGCAAGAAATGGCTTTAAGGAAGACAAAGCTGCCTGCCAACAGAAACCAAATTATGTGACAGACCAAGAGGCCATTCCAAAGCTGGCAATACATTTGTCTGCAGAGTCTGCCAAAGAGCCAGATGCTCCTGCTACATGAATGCGACCAGAGCTTGGCACATGAATTCTGCCAGTACTATTTACAGTAGTGGCTCAAGGCTAATTTAGGAAAAGTTATCATGGGCCCACACTACTGTCAATTTTTTTACAAGAAAATTTGTAAAATGACACACTATTTTTAAGTTTAGAAAAATACTGGAAAAAATAGTTGATAATTAATGCTTAATAAACACATACACTTCTTATTTATTTCATACATTGCTACGGATTCAGTACCAAACACAACACAAATCCATTCTCAAAATAAGAGTGCTGTTGGCCCTTCATTTGAAACATTTTGTTTAGTTGTCCCTCTCCCAATACCGGGAGAAAGCAGAAGGGCAAAGAGGAGTCAGAATTCTATGATTGACCGGCCCCCAATGTCAACAGGGAAAGGTCAGTTAGGTCGACAGCAGCCAAAAGGCAAGCTAATGAGGGGATTGAGAGCCCAGGGTCTGTCCTCCAATTGAAATGGTGCAGAGAAAGGCAGAGCCAGAGAGAGTGCAGCAGCCTGAGCAGCAACCAAGAGCTGAGGAGTAGGACCCCAGAGCAGAATTAGGAAGACTACAGAAGCCAGAGCAGCAGCAGAGACCAGCTGTGCCAATGGTGGAGCAAGACTGAGCTACAGTGGGAAGCTACAGGGCCAGAGCCAGGATAACTGAGGATCCACCAAGTAAACGGAAGCCAAGAATGTTGAGTGGCTAGGGAGAATGTGGTGGGAGAGGGCCCAATGAAGGAAGACATCACCAGACAGGAGGGCTGTGAAGGGTGGACTTAGGGGACAGGAGCAGGATCACAAACCTGACAGGAAGGCCGATACTGGAAAAAAAGGCTCCTTCCACTAAGAGCCTGAGGATGTATAGCCACCACCAAAGCAAATGTCTTACCTGTAAAATACAAGGAATAGACATGTAAGGAACTGGCAGTGAAATGTCTTTGGTGCAAGAGATTGTGTATGATGTTCCTCTTGCCCATAGTGTGGAGTTTCTTTATGCTTTAGCTCTCTCAGTAGTTCTCTTGTTTACAGCTGCTGTTGAATGCATTGCATGTGGTTTATACTCAATGTAGTGATTAATGAGTCAGGGGAATGGCCATTGTGAAGAGCAGGGACACCTTAACCTCTGTCTTTAATGGTGGTTAAGCTTCACCTGGATCTTTGACCCAGCCTTACTGGAGTTATAAGGACTTCACCACATAACAGAGAGAAAGACAAGTGCTCAGGATCAGGCAAGCATCCAGGTAAAGAGAATTGGGGCAAGGACTCACATCCTTTCATCATCCAACTCAACCAGAGAAAAACAGAAACTAGGAAAATTCCCCATGATATCTGGACCATTTCCCCATGATTCTACCAAATATGGGCACATTTTCTGATCCAAAGCAATGAATATCAGTGCAACATAGCCCATTCAGTGAACTTTGGATCAGACCCCAGATGGAGACTTTTATTAAGATTAGAAGACATTTACAAGAAATATAGGCTCTTTAATTCTGAAGGTACTGTGTGAAGGTGAATGCACTCAGCTTCAATTGCTGTTCATGGGCATTATGGGTACGTCTAGACTACATGCCTCTGGTGACAGAGGCATGTAGATTAGACTCCCCGGCATAGGAAAATGAAGTGGCGATTATTTAAATCGCTGCTTCATTTACATTTAAATGGCTGCCGTGCTGAGCCGATCAGCTGTTTGTTGGCTCAGCGCAGTAGTCTGGACGCTCCACAGTCGACATCAAAGGCATTTGTTGACCTCCCAGGTATGTCTCCTGGGATGAGGTTTACCTGGGAGGTCGACAAATGCCTATGATGTCGACCGTGGAGCGTCCAGACTACCACGCTGAGCTGACAAACAGCTGATCGGCTCAGTGCGGCAGACATTTAAATTTAAATGAAGCGGCGATTATTTAAATCGCCGCTTCATTTTCCTATGCCGTCTAGCCTAATCTACATGCCTCTGTCGACAGAGGCATGTAGTCTAGACATACCCTATATGACTAGCTTCCGTATGATTCTTAACATTCCGGAAACATCTGCATTAAAAGGTAAACAACAAAACTAAATTTGAAGTAAAGGTCTGATCATGCAAAATGTTGCATTGAATCCCTGATACAATTCATTTGAAAGGGCCATGTGTGTCAGTATAAGCTCTAGGATCAAGCCCTGAGTTCCAGATTTATGTGCTATTATCAGACAACCTTGAGGAAGCACACCAAGGCTACGTCTAGACTGTATGCTTCTTTCAGAATAAGCTTTTCCGGAAGAGATCTTCCAAAAAAACTTCTCCTGAAAGAGGGCATCCACCCTGCCAAATCGCATCGAAAAAGCAATCTGCTTTTTCAAAAGATAGCGTCCACACTGATTAGATGCTATTCACGTATAAGGCCACCTGGAACCAGTTCAGACAGGGCTTTAGGTCACCAGTTGCTTCTGAGTTCTGGTTCCATAGCATAGCTGAGAGACACGCTTAAAGGGACCCCTTGGGACAGCTGTTTCTCTGTTTCTGCTGCATGCTTGCCTACCTCTTTGAGGGACAGCAAAGCTCTTGCAGTACTTGCTTTGGTTGCCCAGCTTTTTGGGATGCTATACCCCTGGGCATGCAATGACCCCATGTGCCCATGTTGCAGTTTCCGCAGGCTGCCTTCCTGGCCCTGAACAAGCTTGACTCTGAGCTCATTCTTGAGACCCTCTCCCCGTGTGCAGGAGCAAGATCCATGCAACCGCACACCACAGTGGAGCGGTGTTTCTGAAGGCGGACACCAGTACTAACTGGTGGGACCAGCTGGTCATGGAACGGTGGGACCAGCTGGTCATGGAGCGGTGGGATGACCAGCAGTGGCTCCAAAACTTCCACATGTGGAAGGCCACCTTTTTGGAGCTATGTGCCTGGCTCGCCCCTGACCTCCAACGATGCGACACCCACCTGCAACCTGCCATCCCCCTGGAGAAGTGGGTTGCAATTGCTGTCTGGAAGCTTACCACCCCCAACAGTTACCAGTTCAGTGTGGGGAAGTCCACCATTGGGGCCCTCCTCATGGAGGTAAGGCATTCTCGGGCTGCAGTCCCTGCAGAGGTGGAAGGTGTCCCGGGGTTTGTGGCAGGGAGAGAAGGGGAGGTGGGCGGGCCCTTCCCAAGGGCTCAGGCACTCCCTCCCTCATTCTCTGTTTTGTTTGTCTCCTTCTGCAGGTTGGGAGGGCCATTGATTCCATCCTGCTGTGCAGGGTATTCAGCCTGGGAGACATGGACCCAATTGTGGCCAGATTTGCTGCCTTAGGGTTCCTGAACTGAGATGGAGCCATAGATGGGACCCACATCCTGATCTGCGTACCTCAACATTGAGCAGCCGCAAGAGCTATTTTTCAATGGTGCTACAGGCCCTGGTCGACCACCGTGGACATTTTACTGACATTTCTGTCGGGTGGTCAGGCAGGGCATACGAGGCCCATGTGTTTCATAACTTTAGCCTCTATGGCAAGCTGGAGGCAGGCACATTTTCCCCCCACAATGACCTTGTGGTCAGGGACATGCACATGCCACTGTGCATTGTGGGGAATACAGCCTACCACCTGATGCCGTGGCTGATGAAACCATATACCAACCACTTGTACCCCAGCAGGGATCAATTCAACTCCCATCTCATCCGGGTGAGGATTCAGGTGGAGAGCACCTTCGGCTGCCTCAAAGCACGTTTCAGGTGCCTCCTGACCCTCCTTGATATGGGGGAGCACAACATCCCTGAGGTCGTCTTGGCATGTTGTGCCAACATTGTGAAGAGGAAGGGGGAGGCCTTCCTCCTGGGGTGTGGGGCAGAGGCCGGTCACAAGGGGAGACCCTTTGAGCAGCTGCAGACAGCTGCCATCTGCCAGGCCCATCAGTTGGAGGTGCACAGGGAGGCCCTGAGGGAGAGTTTCTCTCAAGGACCCCAGTAATTCTCTGCAGAGCCTCCCCACAAGCGGCCTCTAGCTTGCTCCTTTCCCACCATAACCCCTCCCTTTGCCCCTTCTCTGACTTCAGGATGAACATACCTGTTTTTATTTCAACACAACACACTTTGTATTTGTCTTTAAAAAAAAGCACTGGGGAGGGGCAGGGGGCTCATAACCTGAAGGGGGACTCAGGGCTGGTAGTGGCATAGGGAGCAGTTGGATATGCCACCTCAGGTGCGGGGATCTCATCGAACTTAGGGTTGGGGGAGGCCTGGTACCACAGGGAGATGGGCAGGATGGGGGATTGGAGCAGGGTCAGGGATGGCGGGGGGGGGGGACAAGGAAAGGGGGCATGGGCATCACTTGGGGAGAGAGCAGAGGCATCACTTGAGGGGTAGAGGGATGGGGAATGGGCATAGTAGGAAGGGAAGGAGAGTGGTAGGCAGGAGCAGTAACAGCAGCCGAGTGTGCCATCATTTCCTGCATGATGGCACACATGTTATCGTCCTGCTGCACAAGCTGTTCCCACATGTGGGTCCACCAATCTGCGTGCTCCAGGACCTTCTGCACCAGGGTCTGCTGCATGTCATGCAGGACACTGACATGCTACTTCATCAGCTCTTCCTGGACCTTAGAGTGCTTTCGGGTCCCCCGAGGTTGGGCAGCTAGTTCAGGTAGCATAGCTTACCCCTCAGTCCCGGCTGGGGAGAATACAAAGAAGGAAAAGTGGTCAGACATCCATGTAGGCACTGTCCCTGAGGGCGTGCCCTCCTCTGTGAGCAGCGACCAGTAGTCCTTGGGCCAGAGCACAGGGGATGTCAAGGGAGCAAGGCCATGTGTGGCCTGCACAGGAGGCCCCACCTCACAGGGGACTCAAGATGCCCAGGGGACCAGGTTTCCCACTCCACCCTCCTGCTTCCTCACGGATAAGCAGGCAAGGAAAGTGTCCGGCCACAGTGGGATCCCATGGGTGCCAGAGCAGCCTCAAGCAGGCTCGCCCTACCTAGGGCCCACACACACACACACCTGCGTCTCACAGCACTGTCCACTGGAGTGGGTGGTGCCTTGCATGTGCAGGCATGCCCATGTGCTGTGTGCGGCACTCCTCGAGGCATATGGGGTCGTGCCCATGTCCTAGTGGCTAGCCTGCTTCCAGCCGGCGGGTGGTGGGAGGGAGTCCTTCCTGGGGCCAGGTGTGTGTGTGGCCTCCCCTGATCCTGGGAGCAGGAGCCTGGGTGGGCTCAGGGGCTGCCTGCTGAGTCCTTGTGGCACACACCACCACTGCATGTGGTTCCACGTGCACGGACTGCAGCATGATGTCCAGCCCTAGCTGGCCTAGCGACATTCGCACCTGACCCCCTCTGCACCCACCTCCTCTTCCCCGTGTGTGTGACAAACTAAGAACTCACCTGAAGATCCCTCCCCAGCGTCAGATGATGCCTGGGACACGTCCAGGCTCACAGCAACCAGTTCCAGGGACACAGTGGCCGTGTCCTCTTCCTGCCCCTGCTGTCAGTCCTCCTCTTCCTCCTCCTCCTCTTCTGCGACCTCTGGACAGGAGACAATGGGTGTCTCCAGCCCAGAGTCCATAACAACAGATGGGGAAAGGGTTTCCTACTCCCCAGGATCTGGTGCAGCTCTGCGTAATAGGGGCAGGTGTGGTGTCCTGCCCCGGAGTGCAAGCTGATCTCTCTGGCTCTCGCATATCCTTGATTGAGCACCTTCACCTTACTCCAGACTTGTTCTATGGTCCACGGCGAGTGTCCCCACTCAGCCAGGGTCTCAGCATCAGGCCATAAATGTCCACATTGCAGCGTTTGGAGCGGAGATCCTGTAGGGTCTCCTCCTCCCGCCACAGCTCGAGGAGGGACAGGATCTCCACTCCAGACCATGAGAGTGCCCGCTACTTGATACCCCTCAGTAGGTCCTGAAAGACCTGGTTGTGCTCCCTGTGAGAGCCAGGGGGGTCTTGGAGGGCTTGTGGCTGTGCCATGGGTGAGCAGGCTTGTGTCAGGGAGAACTGTGATATCAGGGCAGGCTTCCTGCCATAAGGCTTGTCCAGGGTGCCTGCAGCTTTAAGAGGGGCCAGGAGGCAGGAACTATAGAGTTGTGATTACTTTGGACAGAGTGGCCACCAGAGCACCTGTGTTATTTCCTGGAGGCCTCTTCTTTCGGAGGGGGGGGGGGAGAACCCTCTTCCCTGTCCACACACGCCTTTTTCTGAAAGAGCTCTTTCAGAAATGGAGTTCTTCCCCGTAGAAAGAAGTTCACTGCTGTTGGAAAACACCCTCTGTTCTTTCGATTTTTATATGAAAGAATGCGATCACAGTGTGGATGTAACTGAATTTTTTTGGAAAAACAGCTGTTTTTCCAAAAAAACTTTGTAGTGAAGACATACCTTAAATAGCATTAAGTCTCGTTATTTTACATTACTATTCCCTCTCTTGTGAAAGCACTTACATTCCCTGGTTCACTGAATATAACCAAGCCTGGTAAACAGGCACATAAAGAATCTAATCTGGAATTCATTTACGAATGATTGCACCTTTTCTCATGCTACTTCTGGCATGTATTCCCAGGTCCCATGCATTGCCTAATTTCATTTCCCTCCTTAAAACTCACTTCCAGAGGGTTAGTTTGCCTTTGCAGACTAACACTGCAGCCCTTAGGCTAAACACTGTCCATATATTTGAACAAATTCAGATTAAAAGAGAATTACCTCAATCCTTCACAGTTCCAATACTCGTGCCTCTACAATACCTCCTCCCACACTTACTTTATTATCATTATTTGCTGTGTTACAAGATCAAATAGATTAAGATTTTCATGACAGCAGCCTGTCATTTTTGTCTGTATGTTTCCATTCACACCTATAGAGCTGTATAAATAATGAGTAACAATTTTCATTTTAGCTTTGCACTTTACTTTTAAGACTAAATAATGAAATTTTAAAGGGAAGATATTCAAAAGCACCTACAGGTGCATCTACACAGCAGGTCTGAACTTGAAATAAGCTACCAAATTGACCTACTTCAATTGTGTAGCTTATTTTGAAACTGAAATTGTGAGCATCTACACAGCACTTATTTTGAAATACAGTACTCTTCCTCCGACTTCCCTTACTCCTTGTACAATGATGGTTACAGGAGCTGGAGTAAGAAGTCCTCCAGCTTGACAGTATTTCAACATTATTTCGAAATAACTGCCTACTGTGTATACGTGGACTAAATTATTTCAAAATAATGTTGCTGTGTAGACGTACCCTATGAGATTTAGGAGTACAAATCCCATTGGCTTTTGAGGCATTCTTCAAAATTTTTCCCAAGAGCACATTCTAAACATTTAATGGGGTTTTCCAATTTCCACAGAATAAATACATTCATTTTTAATCAATACGTATAAGAAACCAATAAATGCTTGAGATGGAACTTCCCTGAATATTTGTTAATGCAAATACTTGGGCTTCTAATCCTTCAAACACACACAGGCTTAACTTTATACATGAGTAGTCTCACTGAGCTCAATGCAGGATCAGGGCTTAGCATACTTTCACTGGAAGAAAACAGATCCTTAAGAAACAAAGCAAACCTTTCAACAAATCCTTTAATAGAGCTTACTGTTTGATTGTCAATCATAATTAGTGAAATCACATAGCCCACTACTAACTTTGGTATGAAAAGCTTCAGGGGGTAGCCAACAGTCTGTAACTGGAAAAACTTAAAAAACAACAAATAGTCTAGTAGCATCTTAAAGACTAACAAAACATGTAGATGGTATCATGAGCTTTTGTGGGCAGAACCCACTTCTTCAGATGACTGGAGTATTAGAACATAAGAATGGCCCTACTGGGTCAGACCAAAGGCCCATCTAGCCCAGTAGCCTGTCTGCTGACAGCGGCCAGCGCCAGGTGCCCCAGATGGGGTGGATCAAAGACAATGATCAAGCGATTTGTCTCATGCCATTTATCTCCAGCCTCTGACAAACAGAGGCCAGGGACACCATTCCTACCCCAATTAAAACTCCAGATCCAAGAATAAGCAAGGGAAGTGGGGAGGGGAGGGGAAAAAAGGAGGAAAAAAAAGACAGTGAATAGATTGTTCAAGTTACAAGAGGCTGATAAGAACAATTAGCACTTCCATTGTTTGGTTAAGTCATTAGGATGTGAAAGGTAGTGTGCCAGCCAGCTGATAAAGAAGTGGGTTGTGCCCATGAAAGCTCATGATACATGTTTTGTTAGTCTTTAAGATGTTACCAAACTATTCATTGTTGGGGGGCTTTTTTGTATGAAAGTTATCTTATAAATATTTCTGAAAGTTTGTTTGTTGGTTTGTTTGTCCCAAAAGATCTCCAAAACGGTAAGAGCTAGAAACACCAAATTTTGCACAGATACTATTGATTTCCTAACTTAAATAACTGGATTGGTTATATTTTGAAATCAGTTCCCCCGGTTCCCCCAGAGACCCAACTGGGCCCACTGATAATTAGCTTTTAGTAGTGCCTGATCATAGAAACACAAAATTTTGCATGGATACTACTGATTTCCTAACTTAAATAACTAGATTGGTTATATCTCGAAGTCAGTTCCCCCAGAGTCCCAGTTGGGCTCACTGATAATTCCAAAAGATCTCCAAAATGGTAAGAGCTAGAAGCACCAAATTTTGCACGGATACTTCTGATTTCCTAACCTAAATAACTGGATTGGATATATATTTACATTGGTTCCTCCTGTTTCCCCAGAGCCCCCATTGGTCCCACTGATAATTAGCTTTTAGTAGCACCTGATCATAGGCATTTGCTGGACTCTACTGTTAAGTGTGTCACATAAACTTGAACTACGAGATCCTAGAGGATAAAGCATGTGGGCACCTGCAGCACCATCAAGGGAAAGCCCATGGGGGAGATGCTGCAGTGGGGCAGAGAATCAGCAACCTCCCCTATACTAGGGCACCAGCAGGTCTCCAGGACAGACCCAAATGTGGCTGATGCTGGCTGGGGTCTAGCCTTGCTAATTGTGGCTGGGAGAAGCCTTCAGCTATCACAGCCTCTCAACATCTTCACGCAGCCGGCCTGTAGTTATCCAAGTCATCACATATTTCTTTTTTTGAATACTGCATGACATTTACACTTTTTTCTACTCTTGTGGGATTATTCCATTATTTTGAGATTTATTAAAATTTAACAGCAGCAGGTCAGAAACCCCCATTAGCTAACTATTTTACAATTCTTGAACACAAATGTTCTGAGCCTGTTGATTTAAAAATGTTTATCTTTAATAGATGCTATTTATCATCCTCCTTAGTTATCAATGGAGTGGCAAGTACTTCATCATTGTCATGTAATATCAGTACATCATCCCACTTCTTTTTAAATACTAAATAGAAATATTTATTGAAAACTTCTGCTTTTTCTGGATTGGTATTAAAAATTGTATAATCTCCATCAAGTACTGGGTCTGTAATTTTATGGATTTCTTCTGTTTCTTATATATTATAACATCTCTTATGGTCCTCAGCCCTGCCACCTATGGATTGCATTGTGAAATTTTCTTATCAAGGTTCTGTTCCCCATAACTTATCATTTATATTGATTGTTCTCTGTTGCTGCTTTTATCTGTTATCTATTGATCTAGAAATAAATACGTGTAATTAACATAGAACCCCACATTATCATTTTTACAGTAACTTTTCAGAACACAACTAGACTTCAAGTGAGATGATAACATTGATAATAACATTACTTCCTTGTATCCTATTGGATACCAGATATCTAGTTATAATAAGGTACCTCTAATCTTCTTTCCTGCCTGGGTTACTCAGGAGCAGGCAATGCTCACCTGTGTCCCTGGGCACTGGATGTTTTTAATATTAAAGGAGATCCCGAGTATCCCAGTGGTGATGTTGGATAGTTGGGGATACCCTATCCACCCCTTTGCTGCAGTCCCTTTTTTCTACAGGAATATAAAATGACGGTGCCTCCATCTGGTTGTCCATTGTACACAATGGTGTGCCTTGAGAACCTCCAGGAATAAACTCATTCCAGTATAAATCTGGACCTAACTCCAAAACAACATTTGCAAAGGATATACATCTAACTAATTAAATTAGAATTAATACACCTTTACATGACCACCTAAAGAAACAGGGTTTAACAGACTAAAATTGAATAAATCAATTAACAAAGTACACAGAAATAAATGAAACTTAGATCTAACTGGCATTTACACCACCACCATTTATCCCACCCCAGAGCGTACACTCCTCTGGATCTCAGAGTCCTAGACACGTGTGTAGGCACGCTTGAAGATCTACAGTTGGAGTGGAGACAGCACTGTGCAGGTTATGTGTGTGTCAGTCCAGGCAGGCAACAAGCTGCAAAATCCCTCTGACACTAGAGCTGGCCCTACCAAATGCCAGCAGCTCTAGTTCATTGGACAGATCACTCTGCCTCTCTTGGAACCCAGAGTCATGAGAACATATGAACGGTCATTCAGGGTCAGACCAAAGGTCCATCTAGCCCAGTATCCTGTCTTCCAACAGTGGTCAATGCCAGGTAACCCAGAGGGAATGACCAAAACAAGAAATAACCAAGTGATCCCTCTCCTGTCATCCATTTCCAGCCCCTGACAAACAAAGGTTCGAGGCACCATTCCTACCCATTCTGGATAATAAGTATTGATGGACCTAACCTCCATGAATTTATCTAGCTCTTTTTTGAACCCTGTTAAAGTCCTGGACTTCACCACATCCTTTGGCAAGGAGTGCTGTGTGCTGTATGAAGAAAATCATCTTCTTGTTTGTTTTAAACCTGCTAGCTACTAATTTCATTTGGTGACCCCGAGTTCCGATGTTATGGGAACAAGTAAATAATTTTCCTTATTCATTTTCTCCATGCCTGTCATGATTTTATAGACCTCTATCATATCCCTCCTTACCCTCCTCTTCTAAGCAGAAAAGTCACAGTCTTTTAAATCTCTTTTCTTATGGGACCCATTCCAAACCCATAATCACTTTGTTGCCCTTTTCTGAACCTTTTCCAATGCCAATATATTTTTTTGAGAAGAGGCGACTACATCTCTACACAGTATTCAAGATGTGGGCAAATCATGGATTTATATAGAGGCAATAAGATATTCTCCATCTTATTCTCTATCCCTTTTTTAATGATTCCTAACTTTCTGTTTACTTTTTTGACTACCTCTGCACACTGAGTGGATGTTTTCAGAGAACTATCTACAATGGCTCCACGATCTCTCTGTTGAGTGATTATAGCTAAATTAGTCCCAATCATTTTGTATGTATAGTTGGGATTATGTTGCAATATGCAATAATTTGCATTTAGCAACATTAAAATTCATTTGCCATTGGGCATTCATTTACCCAATCGCTTAGTTTTGTGAGATCTTTTTGAAGCTCTTCACAGTCTGCTTTGGTCCTAACTATCTTGAACAGTTTAGTATCATATGCAAATTTTGCCACATCACTGCTTACCCCATTCTCCAGACCATTTATAAATAGGATTGGTTCCAGTACAGACTCTTGGTGGACACCACTGTTACCTTTCTCCATTCTGAAAACTTACCTTTTATTCCTATCCTTTGTTTCCTGTCTTTTAACCAGTTATCAATCCATGAAAGGACCTTCCCTCTTATCCCATGACAACTAACTTTACTGGAGAGCCTTTGGTGAGGGACCTTGTCAAAGACTTTCTGGATACCCCTTGTCCATGTGTTTATCCCCTGAAAGAACTCTCGGGGTACATCTAGATTACATGCCTCTGCCGACAGAGGCATGTAAAATAGGCTACCCGACATAGTCAATGAAGCAGGGATTTAAATATCCCCAGCTTCATTAAAATAAAAATGGCCACCACGCTGTGCCAATGATCAGCTGATCATCAGCACAGTGCGCGAGTCAAGACGTGGATTGGTCGACAAGGGAAGTCTTTGTCGGCCACTCCCTTATGCCTTGTGTTGTTGTCTCTAGGACTAGATTTCAGCACAAAGGATCCTCCCAGTAAAAGTCAGAGGCTCCTATAGTAAAGGGGGTCTACATAGCTAATCTTTTATTAACAACTTGTAAAAGAATTAGACTTGATACTTAGTAACAGGTTACTAAAAATATATGTAGATTTCCATTTTTACATATAAAATGGTCTTTGAATGAATTCATGCATGGAGGCATAAGATAGTACTCCTTGCACTAGAATGGATCCTAACACCACAGAGAAGATTCATGATGAAAGGGGATCCTTGTCTCATGAAGACACAAAGCTCTGTGAAAGCAAAAAGAAAGTGTCTCTTAAGAGAAACTAATGAGGAAGAAATTAGCAATGGTGGAACTTTCAATTCATATATACTTCAGGAGAAGAGACTAAAAATCATGAGGACAACAGAGTATACATCATATCAATGCCTATTATTATAAGGATGAAAGCCAAGAAAAATACGTAATTAAAAGGAAAGCAAAGCAAAGCAATGTTTTCCTAGCATTCTAAATGCTGTCTCAGTACTGTAAAAATTCTGTTTACTTGTGTTTTCTAGTCATGATACATATGTTCCAGAAACACTATAAACAACATGTATTAGCTCTATCATTCATTCAGCATTAGCTAATTTGTAAGGCAGACATGCAGGAGTACCTAAAAAGGTTCATTTTTATTTAAACGTTAATAAATGTTATTTTGAAAGAGGCTGGTTTTGGGAACACTAGGGAATTGAGCATTTCCTAAGGAGAGTGCAGAAAATGTATTATTCAGTCTCTCTCACTCTATTGACTCAAAATGTCGGATTTAAACTGTATTCTTATCTATTTAGAAAAACACTATCAGGCAGGTACAAAAGATAGTCCTATGTCATCTCACAGCTAAGCTAAAGCAATGACTTTGGTTAGGGTTTTGCTCTATTTTTTCTGTTAACCTTTTAGTATGTTATTTTTAGATCAAACTACTGTATACATAAATCCCAAAGAGCAGCCTGTCAGTTCTAGTCGTAAATTACAGCATAATTTAAAAAATGCTAGAGTAAGGTTATGTACCAAAATATTAGAGAAAAAATAGGAAATACAGCTCCCAAAAGAACTGAAATGCTCAGAGTGGAAATGGGCTCTGAAGTTTACATCACTGGTTTATATCTCTGGCAGATAGTGACCCAAATGATTGTTCAGAGACCTAGATAAGAGGAATTGGTGGACTCGGTCAAGTTCTTGGTGTACAGATATCCATAGCACAACTGTTCATCAACTCAACTACCTTACAGAGACAAAGGTGTTGCAACTCTAGATAAGCTCCTTCTGGTGGACACTTATGAGGCTGCTGCAGCAGATGTAATCTTTGGATCCCACATGCTCTTGGCTCCTTGGGATTGGGCCCTGGCTCTGGGCCTCTAGATACGAAGCCCGGGTGCAAACAACAAGAATCATGTGGTTCAAGTGTCTACATCATGACACTGCACTAGCTCTCCACATTTCCCAGAGTTCCACTGAGTTGTGCTTTGCATTTTCCCTCTTTGGGAGCTATGAGACTGTAAGTAACACAGACTTTGAAACGGAATTACTAACACAAACATTCTGCACAAGATATATGCACATCTATGGAAAAACAGCAAACACCATATATATAACCACCTGCCTGTTTCCACACCTTTCTGGAGGCCCTGACACTTTCCTTCTGCCTTCTCATTCTCTGGTTTTAGTCTCTCTGCTGAAGCACAGAACACATACAAGTCCTCCTGGTGATAGGCAGGGGTTTGCACATGACTCCCAGAGTGATATCTCATTCTTCAAACATGCTGCATTCATGTGTATAGCCCCCTTTACATTACAGGGTGGAGGGGAGCTGATAAAAGTCATCACAAGTCAGTGGTCATAGAAGCATGGAATTATAGGCCTAGAAGGAATCTCATGAGGTCATTATGTCTAGTTCCCTGTATTTGTAATAGGATCATACAACATCAAGACCATCTTTAACAGGTGTTTATCTAAAGTGATCTTAAATATCTACAATGACAACATTCCACAACCTTACTAGGCAATTTATTCTAGTGCTTAACCACCCTGACACTTAGGAAGTTTTTTTCCTAATGTTCAGCCTTACCCTCCCTTGCTGAAATTTAAGCCCATTGCTATCATCAGAAGTTAAGGAGAATCATTTTTCTCCCTCTTCCTTGTAACAACCATTTAGGTATTTGAAAGCTGTTAGGTCTCCTCTCAGTCTTCTCTTTCCAAACTAAACAAACCCAGTTCCTTCAGTCTTCCCTCATAGGCCATGCTTTCTAGATTATTAATCATTTTTGTTCTTCTCTGGACCTATTCTAATTTGTCCACATCTTTCCTGAAATGTGGTACCCAGAACTAGACACAACACTCCAGCTGAGGCCAAATCAGCATGGTGTAGAATGGAAGAATTAATTCTTGCTTCTTACTTACAGCACTCCAGCCAATACATCTTAGAATGATACTGGCTTTTTTTTCCCCCCAACAACTTCACACTGCTGACTTATATTTAACTTGTGACCCCCAGATCCCTATCTAAATACTCCTTCCAAGGTTGTCATTTCCCATTTTGTATGTGTGCAACTGATTGTTCCTTCCCAAGTGGAGTACTTTGCATTTGTTCTTATTGAATCTGTCTCCTACTTCCTATTTAATCTCAGTCCATATGTATATATATATCTTATAAATATTTCTGAAAGTTTGTTTGTTTTTTGTCCCGAAAGATCTCCGAAATGGTAAGAGCTAGAAACACCAAAATTTTCACGGATACTTCTGATTTCCTAACTTATATAACTGGATTGATTAGATCTAAAAATCGGTTCCCCCATAGCCCCGATTGGGCCCACTGATAATTAGCTTTTAGTAGCGCCTGATCATAGGCATTCGCTGGACTTTACTGTTAAGCGTGTCACAAACAGCAACTACGAGATCCCAGAGGATAAAGCATGTGGGCACCTTCAGCACTATCAAGGGAAAGCCCATGGGGGAGAGGCTTCAGTGGGGCAGAGAATCAGCAACCTCCCCTATACTAGGGCACCAGCAGGTCTTGGGGACAGACCCAAATGTAGCTGATGCTGGCTGGGGTCTAGCCTTGCTAATTGTGGCTGGGAGAAGCCTCCAGCTATCACAGCCTCTCAACATCTTCACGCAGCCGGGCTCCGACTGAACCCCTTCTGGAAATTAAAGTTGCTTCCCTCCCCCACACCCAAAAGAGCCATCCTACCACTCGCCCTCCTTTGGGCTGCGTGCGTTCCCCTGGCAGGGCTGCGTGCGTTATCAGCAAGTGCCACGGGCATTATGCACTTTGCAGGATTCAGCTCACAGTACAAAGAGGAGGTGGGTAGGAGGACAAGGTTTTGAGCACCGTGGAGCCTGAGGAGGACACGGTACACTCAGAACAGCCTATTCTCATTAGAACAGGTACGTTCAGGTGCTGCATGTTCCCATCATCTAGATATCACTCATTGCGCCTGGTCTGAAGGTTGAATATGAGTCAGCAGTGTGATGCTGTTGCAAAGAAAGCAAACATGAT
>CM057845.1:223813037-223834288 GCA_030068395.1 Apalone spinifera
GACTAAATAAGCCCAAATCCCTCAGCCTCTCCTCGTAGGTCGTGTGCTCCAGCCTCCTAATCATTTTGGTTGCCCTCTGATGGACCCTCTCCAATGCATCCACATACTTTCTATAGTGTGGGGCCCAGAACGGGATGCAATACTCCAGATGTGGTCTCACCAGTTCCTAATAAAAGGGAAAAGTCATGTATATTACCCCACCAAGTCTCTGAGATGCCAACTATGACATTGTTGTGTTTTATTTACCAGCATTTCAAGTCCTTCCTGCTTATTCCCCATAATTCTCTCATTAGTATACAGACATCTAAGATTCTGATTTGATTCCTCTCCACCCAGTTTTGTCTTGACTCTATTATCCTTGCTCTTACATCCTATGTTTCTCCCAAATTCCGATCCTTCTTCCAGGTTTTGACTTACCTATGGGCTTTGCTCATCTGTTCCCTTGAACCAACTTTAAAGCCCTCCTCACTAGATTAGCCAATCTGTATCCAGATATGATCCTTCCCTTCCTAGATAGGTGGCCCCCCATCTCTGCTGATCAATCCTTTTTCCTGGAACAGCATCCCTGGTCAAGAAAGCCAAAACCTTCCTGGTGACACCATCTTTACAGACGGGCATTCACCTTCAGAATGCATCTATCTCTGCCTGGAGCCCCTACCCTTGACCAGAAGGATCAAAGAGAACACCACCAAGCTCCTTTACACATATCCCAGTGCCCTGCAGTCACTTCTGATCTTTAAAGGTCAAATCTCGCAGTATCATTAGTGCCCACAGGGGTGGTTAGCATAGGGTAATATCATGATCCTCGACAATCCCTCCATAATGTCTTAGATACAGATCCCTGTCAGCCAGCATGCCTCTCGGGATACCACGTCAGGGCAACAGCTGGGTGCCTCTATCCCCTCAGAAGGGAGTCTCCAAATTCTCTACTCTATGTTTCCACCCGGGAATGGTGGCTGCAAACCTCACAGCTTTGGGGGTACATGGGCTCCCCTCCTTCACATTAGGGAATGATTCCTCGTCTCTTATTGCCAGGGCAGTATAACGGTTCTGCATCTTCATGGTGTATGGGGTGCTACCCTATCTGCTGCTAGAAATAACTATCTGCCACTGTCCTCCTTGTGACAAAGGCATCTTCTCCTCCCCCAGTTGTATGACAACAGTCGTCTGTAGCTGGATAGCTTCTTTATATGAATACTCTCAAGGAATTCCTCATGGGCACAGAAGTTTCTCAGTCTGGCCACCTCTTTCTGTAGCTTTCCCACCTGCTACATGAGAAATTCCATCCGCAGGCTGTGGTGTAGTGTGGAGGCCTTGCTGGTTGCTGAGCTTGGGCAGTGGGCTGTGGGTGACCTCCACTGGAGGCTGTTTGTAGCACAGCCCAGCAGGACAGAGGATGAGTCACTAGGCAAGGGTCTCCCAACCTGTCCGACCAGTCACCTCCCAGGGAGAGATACAAAGGGAGGAAGGCGGGGTCCAACCCCTGGCTGGGGTGGGGCAGGGCTGGAAGAGAGTTTAGTTTCTGTCTGGGAAGCAGGGGAGAAGGGGCTAGGGAGGGGGCTGGGATTGTAGGGCCCAGCCACCCCCATCTCAAGGGGGGCGGTCCTGTGGCCTCCTGGCCCCAGTTCCTGTAACCAGATTACAGCGCAGCACAGATGTATCTGGGAGAAGCAATAAACTCCCTTAATCCTACTGGCTGGCGGAGTCTGTTCGTGCCACTACAGGGGTGCAGGAGACGGGAAACCCCAACGCGTCGTCACACAGGCACCTTTCACGTTGGATACCTTCTCCCAGCCTGGCATCCCGTGAGTGGGAAATGCCACAGTCTCTGCAAATCTGGGTAGAGGCCTCCATGGTTAGGTTGTCTGTCTGGATACAACCGCAAGTAGAAGAGACAGGAGTAGCACCGTCACAGGCAATGCAGCCCTTCCTAACCACAGCAATTATATTCTGTCTCCCTCCTACAAACTCCTTCGAAAACTACATTGTGTGAAGTCCCCTATTTGCTACCTTCCCCTGGTCATTTAGCCTCTGGCTTTTAAGGCCTTTTTTCCTGGGCCAGTCCTACTCCCCTGTTAATTACACAAGAGAAGGATGATCACAAGGCTGAATGAGGCTGTCCAAAGATAATCAAGGATCAGCCAGACAATCTCCATTGTCCTGCTAGGACAAATTTATTCAATTGTTGATGGCCCTTAGTATAAGCCCCATTCAAGAGTAGACATCCAGCTGTCCATTCCCCTTCCTTAATCCAGGAGGTATGATGTAAGGATACAATCAAAGATAATCATAAGGGTATAATTATAGAGACTTTGTAAAAGCAATCTAGAATTCGTAAGTTCACATAGATTCCCAAACTCTCATAATGACAAGAATATCAAATTATGTCACTCCCAGAAAATGATGTCTTTGGGTCAGGGGTGAAGTAAATTAGTAAGGCAGTTTGAAAAAGCTTCTATTGATGCTGCCTATGCCACTAGTGTCCTGTTTCTTCAGGAAGTTAACCTCCAAGTCTGTCAAACTGAAACCTCTCACAGATTTAAACTTTTTAAAACAAAAAACTCTCAGTGCTATTAAAAAGTACATGACACAGTGAGCCATGAGTCTTGCTTCACATAAACTATACAATAAAATATCAAGAAAGAATTAAATTGTGCTTTTTCAAATACCTGGAATGTGAATCAGAGGATGATTTCAGCAGATCCAATGTAGTAATTATAGGGTAGCTAGAACAAATAGACTATAATAGAAAAGTGAGACAGGCAATCACAGACAAACTATTTACTCCCCCGCTCCCAGATGAACAGAGTGAAAGGTCATTTATGAGGGATTTTCTTACTGCTTGTTAGTAGATTATTATTGCTGTCTATCTTTTAAGTATACTCTGACATTTTTCAATGACATATTAAGGCCCTATGACACTGAGTACTTCTATAGTTCTTTTCAACCAAACATCTCATATAACTTTACCAACGGTTAGCAAGTATCATTGCCATTCTACAGATGGGAAGCTGAGGCACAAAGCAGAGAAGACACATGATTCATCCAAGGTCACACAA
Organism: Apalone spinifera; assembly: GCA_030068395.1. Taxonomy (NCBI): domain Eukaryota; kingdom Metazoa; phylum Chordata; order Testudines; family Trionychidae; genus Apalone; species Apalone spinifera. The sequence continues at coordinate 223,816,097 of CM057845.1, forward strand.
TGAGCCAGTGCCAGAGTGGACTAGAAAGCAGATCTCCTGACTACCAGTCCCATGTTCTGACCACTTGGAAACACCATCAACCTCCAGTGACACACTTGGGTTTGCACAGGGTGTAGGTCAGCACACAATTTGACCAAGAAACTGATTTTCAGAAGCGTTGAGAATGCAGAGAGCCAGGTTTTTTTCAGACTCTTTGAAAAATCAGGCCTTTAATACCAAATGATTATATAACCTGATGTAATTAAAAGCTATAACATGAACTCTTTCTCCTGTCCTCCCTCTCCTGCTCCTAAAAATCAACTACACGGTACCAGCACAGCAAGATGAGATGGCTTATCCAGCTCTGCTTGGCCTGTTAGGTGCTAAGTATCTTATACTTTAAATTAAGGTATACTTTAAATAAAGTATCTTATACTTTAAATTAAACATTTTGTAAGATTGGGCCCTATATAAGGAAAAAAGATCAAACCAAAACTGTGAACCATAAAAAAAGCTAGAGGGAAATCTATTTCAAAATCTGAATGAGAGAAATTTTCTGGTTTACCCCTCCCTCTGTATTCCTTTTTGGAAGTTTCCATTCCAAAACATGTCCTTCACACTGTTCCACTTTCAATAAAATGGCACTGGATGACAAAGCAAATCTCCATCTCCCTGCTGCCCTAAGGCCAGCCAATCTTTGCATGCTGTACACCTGTCTAGGGCTTTCCCATCTCATGTACTTCACGGTTCACTCCACAGATCATGTGGAAGCACAGAAAGAGCTGAATTGACTGCATATCCTGAAAAAAAGATGGAGATTGGGTAGAAACTGCAATGAAAGTCTTGAGAGTCTGTGAGCGTCACAGAGGAAAAAGGTGGCTGGGGAAGATCTATTGCTTTTGCACGGTGGAGAGTATGTTAAAAAAAGACTAAAAATCAACCCTTTCTTAAAAGATAACTTGAAATAAGAATTGTCTTTGATGCTCTCATGTCTATGCCACATTTTATAAGAGAACTAAAATAGTGAAATAATAATAATTACTATGTTTCTTAATAAAGCAAAATTGCAAAACAGCTGATTTTTTTATTTTATAATCACCACACCAAGATTTCAATCATGTCTAATCCAATTTTAAAGGTTTCTATCTTTTTTCCAGTGAGTCAGATGAACTAAATACTATTTTAATAAAGTACTCCTGTATTTGAGAATCCTTTGAAACTATCATCCTCATTACACAGACGGTATTTGGCTTACTGCCTGTAATACATGAGGGGGAGATGGGGGTTCTGCACTTGCCAGCTCTCTATTTGTTTTCACTAGTCATCCAATGTTGATTAAATTATTGTTGGTATCTCAGCTGGGTATCTCAATTTTCACATTGAACTTGCATGCCTATGGCACAATATTGTGAACGCTGTTCTTTAGTTTTATGATGCTTACACATATAAAAATAGATTACTTTTTTGTATATAGCAAAAGGTTGTTGGTTCAGTCTTTTTTAAAACTTATGTAAAAGCTTTTTTGTTTGTTTATAGTGAATCTTTTGTTCAACAGGAGTGGTGCCCTAGCAATATACAATTCTGTCAAAATGCAAAGAAAAAGAACTGATCACTGCTGGATTTTGGCAGATTGTGTATGTGAATGGGGATTTCAAAGATGAGCGTGGGGATTGCCTTTTGACCGTGAAAAGCAAGAGTGCCATTCTTAATGTGTAAGTGTACATGATTTTCTGACACAGCTGCCATCATCATATGATGTGCTTGAAAGAGCTGCCCACCACAGCCTGTGCTAATATTCCTGATACAGTTGAACCTCTCTAATCTGGCACCCTCAGGACCTGACTGGTTCTGAACCACTGGAAGTCAGTATTGTCTAGCAGCATTACCAATACTTCCAATGCTTACCATGGGGTAAATTAGAGATAAATAACAGCACAGAACACTGAGAGCTAGCACTGGCAGCTGTGGGAAACTTGGCCACACCAATGAAAAGCAGACATCCAGCTAATTAAAATCATGGTGGACCACTGATGTTTCCAGACCAGAGAGTTCTGGACTAGAGAGGTTCAATCTGTATCAATGTTCTTAATGCTGCCACTTTGGCTGCCTGAAATGGCATTGTATCCTCTCTTGGTAGTACCAGTGAACGTTATTTCATATATGCTAACTGCACAACAGTCAACACATTTTCTCCTCGTACAAGCTTTTTAAACAGATTGTTATGCAGAAAATCAAAGTAATGATGCAATACAAATGTTGATTCCAATGGCTATTACTAGTGTCTTCTATGCTTATTTAGCACATTCCTTTACCTCGTCTCCCTTTCCCTCCATACTTGGTGGAATGAGGACAATCAATGGGACACAGTCATACCAGGTTACAAAATAGATCAGAAGGACAGAACAGATCGTGCGGGTGGGGGAGTGGTAGTATATGTGAAAGAAAATATAGAATCAAATGAAGTAAAAATCTTAAATGATACAAAATGTTCTGTCAAATCTCTATGTATAATAATTCCATGCTTTAATAATAAAAATATAGTAGTAGGGATATATTATTGCCCACCTGACCAGGATAGTGGCAGTGACTATGAAATGTTAAGGGAGATTAGAGAGGCTATCAAAATAAAAAACACAATAATAGTGGAGGATTTCAACTATCCCATATTGACTGGGTACGTGTCATTTCAGGATGGGATTCAGAGATAACATTTCTTGTTACCTTAAATGACTGCTTCTTGGAGGAGCTCGTTCTGGAACCCACAAGGGGAGAGGCAATTCTTGATTTAGTCCTAAGTGGAGCACAGAATTTGGTCCAAGAGGTAAATGTAACTGGATCTCTTGGAAAGACTGAATACAATTTAACATCCCTGTGGTGGGAAAAACATCTCAGCAGCCCAACACTATGGCATATAATTTCAGAAAGGGGAACTACACACAAAAAAGGAAGGTTATTTAAACAGAAATTAAAAGGTACAGTGACAAACTAAAATCCCTGCAAGCTGTATGGAAACTTTTAAAAGACACCATAAGAGAGGCCCAACTTAAATGTATACCCCAAATTTAAAAAACGTAGTAAAATAACCCCAAAAAGTACCACCATTTCTTAACAACCAAGTAATAGAAGCAGTGAGAGATAAAAAGGCAATATTTAAAAAGTGGAAGTTAAATCCCAGTCAGGAAAATAGAAAGGAGCATAAAGTGCTTCAAATTAAGTGTAAAAATATAATAAGAAAAGCTTAAAAGGAGTTTGACGAACAGCTAGCCAAAAACTCAAAAAAGTAATAGCAAAATGTTTTTTAAGTACATCAAAAGCAGGAAGCCTGCTAAACAACCAGTGGGGTTCCTGGCTGATCGAGATGCCAAAGGAGCACTCAAAGAGGATAAGGTCATTGCAGAGAAACTAAATGAATTCTTTGCTCCAGTCTTCACGGCTGAGGATATTGGGGAGATTCCCTAACCTGAGCCATTCTTGTTAGGCGACAAATCTGAGGAATTGTCCCAGATTGAGGTGTCATTACAGGAAGTTTTGGAACAAGTTGATAAACTAAACAGTAACAAGTCACCAGGACCAGATGGCATTCATCTAAGAGTTCTGAAAGAACCCAAATGTGAAATTACAGAACTATTAACTATGGTTTGTAATCTAAACCTTTAAATTAGCTTCTGTACCTAATGACTGGAAGATAGCTCATGTTACGCCAATATTTCAAAAGGGATCCAGATGTGATCCTGGCAATTATAGACTGGTAAGTCTAACATTAGTACTGGGCACATTAGTTGAAACTATAGTCAAGAATAAAATTATCAAACACATGGATGAACATAATTTGTCTGAGAAAAGCCAGCATGGTTTCTGTAAAGGGAAACCATGCCTTACTAATCTACTAGAGTTATTTGAGGGGGTCAACAAATATGTGGACAAGGGGAATCCAGTGGATATAGTGAACTTAGATTCCCAGAAAGCCTTTGACAAGGTCCCTCACCAAAAGCTCTTAAGTAAAATAAGTTGTCATGGAATAAGAGGGAAGGTCCTTTCGTGGACTGATAACTGGTTAAAAGACAGGAAACAAAGGGTAGGAATAAATGGGCAGTTTTCAGACTGGAGAGAGGTAACTAGTGGTGTCCCCCAATAGCCCATACTGGGACCAATCCTATTTAACCTATTTATAAATGATCTGGAGAATGGAGTAAACAGTGAGGTGGCAAAATTTGTAAATGATACTAACCTGCTCAAGATGGTTAAGACCAAAACAGACTGCAAAGCGCTTCAAAAAGATCTCACAAAACGAAGTGATTGGGCAACAACATGACAAATAAAATGTAATGTTGATAAATGTAAAGTAATGCACATTGGAAAAAAAACAATCCCAACTATACATGCAACATGATGGGGACTAACATAGCTAAAACTACTCAAGAGAGATCTTGGAGTCATTGTGGATTGTTCTCTGAAAACATCCACTCGATGGGCAGCAGTCAAAAAAGCAAACAAAATGCTAGGAATCATTAAAAAGGGAATAGAGAATAAGACAGCAAATATCTTATTGCCTCTATATAAATCCATGGCACACCCACATCTTGAAAACTGCGTACAGTTGTGGTCGATTTATCTCAAAAAAGATATATTGTCATTGGAAAAGGTTCAGAAAAGGGTAAAAAGGGTAACAAAAATGATTAGGGGTTTGGAATGAAGAGAGATTAAAAACACTGACTTTTCAGCTTAGAAAAGAAGAGGATATGATAGAGGTCTGTAAAATCATGACTGGTGCGGAAAAAGTGATTAATGAAAAGTTATTTACTGGTTCCCATACCATAAGAAGTAGGGGTCACCAAATGAAATTAACAGATAGCAGGTTTAAAACAAAGGGAAGTTTTTCTTCACACAGCACACAGTCAACCTGTGGAACTCCTCACCAGAGGATGTTGTGAAGACCAGGACTTTAACAGGGTTCAAGAAAGAACTAGATAAATTCATGCAGGTTAGGTCCATCAATGGCTATTAGCCAGGACGAGGAGGAATGGAGTCCCTAGCCTCTGTCTGTCAGAGGCTGGAAATGGATGACAGGAGAGGGATCATTTAGTGATTACCTGTTTTGTTGATTCCCTCTGGGGCATCTGGTATTGGCCACTGTCGGCAGACAGGATACTGGGGTGGATGGACCTTTGGTCTGATCCTCTATGGTCATTATCATGTTCTTATACTAAAATCTGGCCTGAGACACCTTTGTAATATTTCAAAGAATCAGAGAAATGTAGGAATGGAAGTTACCTTCATAGGTCATCTAGTCCAGTCCTGTACATCAAGATAGGAATAAGCATTATTTGGAATTATTTACCACTAATGACAAAAAGGGAAAAACTATTAGATTCCCCAAGCAAAATTATAGTAATCTAATCCACCCACCACTACTAGAAGGAGGCTGGGGACATGGACACACACATGCACACCCTCAGCAGTGCTGCACATGGCACATGGGCATCCACACCCGGGGACAGTGTGGCAAGGTACAGGAGAGTCTGCTGCTCACATGCACCTTCCCGCCCAGCACCCTAACCCCATTTCTCCCAGCAGGCAGGGATACAAATCATCTCCCTGCAGGATGCTGCCACTGCTGGACCCAGCAGGCGTGTGGCACAGAGAGAAGCCCAGTCATCCCATAGCCCTCCCTCCCCCCCACAGGATCCTGGTCTGGCCAGCACCTTCACATACCAGCTTGTCCCCAGTACCGGGGGGGGGGGTAGTGAGGCTCTCCCACCAGGGACATCTGGGCCCCTGCAGGCAAGGGCCCACTGGCTAGAATGCACATGGCCTTGTTCAGGCACATCACCTTCAATTGAGCTGAGAACAGTCACTCTCGGCTCAGAGACGAGGGCAAGACTTGAAGCAAAGTGTCCCTGGAGATGACTGACCATCTCTTTATCCTCCACAGCTGGACCAGCTGCGATAGCAGGGAGGTCGACACCATCCTCCCAAACCTGAGGACCCACAGGCACCGGAGACCCATACATGAACTCCGATCCATGGAGCAGACCATAGACCGCAGCTTTCAGGAAGACATCCAGCTGCGGCAACACACCTGGTGGGAAATGCTGGATCAGGGCCGCACCATCCCTGGTTGCCAGTAGGGCTGGCTTGAGCCATTCCTGCACCTGGGCAGCGGACGCACGACACATGCACGGCTCCACCCCCGGGCACATGGCGCATGCACAGTCCTGCCCCCCTGGTGCATGGCGCCCCTTACAGCTGCCATCAGACGCCCCCCCCCCCATAGGTTGGCGCCCTGGGCAGCTGCCCAGCTAGTCCTCCTCTTAATCTGGCCCTGGTTGCCAGCATGCTGCCTGCTCTCACTCCTGCTCCTGTGCCTCCCGCTTCTCCCCCAACTCCACCCTCCTCCCTCCCCCCCCATGGCTGCTGAGCTCCCACACCCGTGGCAGTGGTATCCCCAGAAACAGCTGCCACTCCTGGCCCCAGTCCTGAGCCTCTCCTTCCCGTCTCCCAGGTTCTTTCCTCAGTCCCCGTCCCCCCCAGTCATTTTGACCCCAAATAAAAACTACACAGAGTTTATTGTTAAAAAAAGTCTGTTTGCTGTCTTTGCAAGGGAAGGAGTAGAAGGAAAGGCAGAGAGGGGTGATGCACTGGTCCCTAGTGGGGAGGCCCAGAGGAGAGAGGCACTGAGGTCCTTGTGAGAAACTCTCCCTCAGGGCCTCCTGGATGCACATGTCCCTGTGATGGGCCTGCTGGATGGCAGCCATATGTGACTGCTCGAAGGGCCTGCTGATGCAGTCAGTCTCTGTCCCCCACCCTGGCAGGAATGCTTTTCCCTACTGCTCACAAATATTGTGGAGCACACAACATGCAGCCACGAAGTGTGGTGAGGAGGCATCTGAACCATGCTTTCAGATGCCCGAAGGCACCCTCCACCACCATGCAGGCCCTGCTGAGCCTGGCGTTGTACCTTTTCCTAGAGTGTTGAAGGTGGCCAGCGTAGGGCTTCATGAGCCAGGATAAGAGAGGGTAGGGCGTGTACCCTACGATGTACATGGGCATGTCCACATGCCCGACCCTGATGTGGCTGGGGAAAAAAGTTCTGGCACGAAGGCTCTGGCACATGCTGGATTTGCTGAAGACACGGGTGTTGCGTGCCTTCCTCAACCACCCAATGTATAGGTCATAGCCTACTAACCATTAGCTGCTTTAATTTTGGCATATTAAAATGATATTTGCTTTAGTTAAATAATAGTTTATTATTCTATTCTTATTTTCCTTTCTATAGATTTTAAATATACAGGCAATGCAAGGGGCCTACAGAATTCACGTTCTGTAAGATGGCTGATGGCAATAGACGTAAGTGGTGAAATACACACCTGGTTTGTGTAATTTTCCATAAAGGGGTGAAGCAAGAATTTGCAGTCAGCGCAAGTTTATTTTTTGAATCCTACCCGGAATTTATGGCATAGATCTGTTAACCTGACCGTTATGAACATTTCAATCTCTTTGTGCAATAGCAACAGTGGAGGCTTATAGACCACAGCTTCCCACACTTTCTTTCTGGTTTAGGGACAGCATCCAAGAAAGATCAGTCACCCATAATAAATATTCATAAGATACCCAAAGATCTCTTCCAATCAAAGATGGTACCCTCAGAAATCTTGGGGTGTTAGGCCCAGTTATGGAAAAGGGGTGGTATATCTGGATCACACTGGCACCAAAGGGGTATTTAGGCCTAATGAAATCAGTGTACAGCTGAGAAGCAGTCCACCTAGAGACATGTGTTTCTAAAGTAAGAGAAACTAAGAACTTATATCTATTTTCTCCCTCTTGTAACAGTTTCTTTCTTTAATCTTTCTGAAGTCTGCTTTTAGGAATCCTACTAACACTTGCTCCCTGGTCTTCCTGGGGAAGGGAAGTCACCCTTCTCCATCCAGCCTTGGGCTCCTTGTGTGTGTAGGAATTAGCATTACTCTTTGTACACTTAGATAAGTTTTAAGTTGATTGTGGTAATGACATCTTGGGAAGGAATTCAAGTGATCTGTGTTCTTACTATTGTTTTTCCTGGTGTGATCATAATCATTATCCCATTATCAATAAAGCTGTTTTCGATTTCATTACAGGAGTTAAGGTGTGGTTGCTGTCCATCACCTGTTGATGCTCAAGAGAGGTTGCCTTGTGGTTCCACTGAACTGTGACCTAGGATAGAGGACAAATAGATCTTTTCCTGATCAGATTGGCAAGCCTTACCCATCCAAGTTTTACTAAACTCCTTCTCAGGTTACGATGTCCATTAACTGGCCCTAGTGGTCTGTGACAGCCTGCAGGACCATCAAGATGTATCCCTTTCAGTTGATGTAGACATATGCCTGGTGGGCAGGGGCCCCGTATAGGGATTTGGGTTCTGTCAATACCCCAAGCTCCAGTTGGAAAAGCCCATGATAGAGCCAGCAATGATGGAGTCCACATTACTGAGGTGTTGATGGCTCTCACTACCTACAGAAGAAGAAAGGCAAACAGAGAATCAAAGGATGGCCAGAGCCCTTGGGAGCCCTTCCCACCCCCACACCAGGAGCAAATCCCCCATTTACCTCATCCCCAGCAGGGCTTTGTGAGGGCAGAACTGAAAAAAACTTCCCAGGGAAGGAGCTTGTACCCCCCCCCCAGCACCCTCCCCCTCTCCTCGGGAACCACATTCCAGCCCCCACAGTCCACCCTGTACCCTGAGAATGCCATACCTGCGTGAGCACAGCCCCGATGGTTGATCTCCCCACACCAAACTGGTTCCCGATGGATCAGTAGCTATCTGGCGTAGTGAGTTTTCACAAGGCTGTGGTGACCCGCTTTTGGAGGAGGGTGGTGGGTCTCATGTCAGCGTCCTGAAGGCTGAGGGCAGGGGCAAGCCACTCACACAGCTCCAAAAAGGTCTCCTTCCTCATCATGAAATTCTGGAGCCACTGTGGGTTGCCCCACTGCTCCATGATGAGCTGGTCCCACCAGTCTGCACTGGTGTCCAGATGCCAGAAGTGGTGGTGCACGATGTGCAAGGGAGGGCAGGCGGGATCCAGCAGCATACGCCACACCCACAGAGAACCAAAGAGGGTCTTCAAGTGGAGCAGGGGGTTGGGCTCCTGCAGTGCCTGGGAGGCAACCTGCAGATATTGCTATATGAGGTGCAGCAAAAGCTGCAATAGCCTTTGACTGCCCAGAGGCAGCTCCAGTTCCATAGCTGAATAGCTGAAGTGTCCTCAAGGGCAACCACAGCAGGCAAAAGAAAAGTCTTTGCTGTCCCTTAAAGAGGTAGGCAAAGGAAAAAAAGCCTGAGACGCTGCTGTACAGGGGGGTCCCTTTAAGCATGTGCATCAGATAGCCTTAGGCAGCAGCTGCAGGAAGTAACTGCTGTCCTGATGCCCTGCCTGAAGTAGTTGGAAGTGGCTATAAATATGAGTTAGCATCTAATCTGTGTGGACACGATTTCGAAATATCTAAATGCTATTTCGATGAGCTTTTGGTGTGTAGATGTGCTATTTCAAAATAAGCTATTTTGGAATATTTCTTCTGAAATTGCTTATTCCTAAATTAATGTGCAGTGTAGACATAGCCTAATAGGTTAGCAATGTAACATTGCAACAATGTTAACCAGCATAACTAAGTGAGGAGTTTCTGTATCTGGAAATGGATTCATCTGCTCTCCAGAGCAGAACATTTCCACCTCACTGCATTTCTAGAATGACATTGGTATTTCCCCACCAATCCTTGGTGTTTGCCTTTTAAATTTCTCAATATCCTTTCCATAGAGCAAATGCACCCCTTGCTTGTAGTCTAGCGCAAGAGAGCAGTTTCCAAACTTTGTTTCATGTGCCATCTTCTTCACTGATTATGAAATGAATCAATGGAACATCAACTTTGAGCACCATCAGTGATGTGTGTTGCACAGTTTGGGAATCCTTGGTTTTGAATAGGGATGTTAGCGTGTAGTTGTTCACACAATTAACCAATAAGCCTAGATTTATCAGTTAATCCTACCAATTATATGCATCCCCAAACCCCCCTGTTTCAGAAGCAGCAGCCAGTGCCTGTGGGGGAGTAGGAATGTGAAGGACTAGTCGACACATTAATCGACTAGTTGCTTCCTTCCCCCGCTTGCCGCTTCTACCAGAAAGAGGCAACAAGAGGGAAGAATAAGAGGGGGTGTTCAAAGCGGCAGCGCAACATGGAGCCCAGGGCTCCACTTTGAAATGCTGTGTGCAGCCCAGCTCGGGACTCTCCCTTTGACCCCGGGCTCCATGCAGCGCTTCCACTTTGAAACACCACATGGAGCCTGACACCAGGTTCCCTCTGGCATTTCAAAGCAGCAGCACCGCATGGAGACTGGGATGAGCTAGGGACTCAGAGTTGCTACACTTCAAAGGCGGAAATGCCATTATCGACTAATCTAGTAGTCAATGCAAACTGCATCGACTATTCGCTTAGCCCATTAATCTAAATGTAACATCCCTAGTGGGAAGCCAGCTTCCCATGAGCACTGTTTTCTGTCTGTCCCTCTCCCCCTGCAATGTGTAACCACTGAAAAAAAATTCAGCAGTAACACACTTGCAAAAATAAATGTTTGATAACATCCCTAGTTTTGGGAACTGCAAAGGGTCTTATCTCCTTGGCTTAAATATTGCACTAATCGTGAGTCAAGAACTGTCATGAAATGGATAATTTAATTTTTTTCATGTTCAGCTATAACATTTCTACATTTTTCTTTAAGCAAGAACATTTTGTGCAGAACTACACATTCTCACATATTTTAGCTGTAACTTTATATATTAACTCCTCAGGTTTGTTTCCTGCCCCTCTGGCTCCTCTCTTCCTTTCACTCCCACAACCACACTGAGCTCCCTATACACATGAATATTCTGTTTCTAATTAAGCAATAAACCATAAGAGGATTTGAAATTCTTGGCTATCAGTGCATCCTTAGGGTGTGTTCTGAGGCATGAGGCCCTGTGTATTCTGATGTGTTACATAGAGAGGACTTCAAAATAGGGATGTAATTAACTAGTCAAGTAGTCAACTACCCGATAAACATAAGCTTATCTGGTAGTCTGTATCAGAGGCAGCAAGGGGGTGGGAAGCAGGAACGGGTGTTGGGGGGAGCTAGCTTAAAAGCCAGCTCTCTCCCACCATCACCTCCACAGTGCAGGGGGATAGTGGAGGCAGAGCCGCAGCAGTCCTGGAACCAAGACCATTGAGTGCCAGCTCATACCATCCCTGGGAGCTAACACCACTGCTGCTCTGCATTTTAAATGCCACAGCAGTGGTAGCAAACTCCTCCCTCCCATCAACTACTTGATTAGCTAATTAACTGTTACTTAACATCCCTACTTCAAAATTCAAATTTCCAAAAATTAACAAATGATTGGAGAGTGTTCTCCTTTAAACCAATAATTTTCCATATATTGCAGTGTCAAAAAAGTACCATCTACAGAAAGAAATCTAATTTTTTAGAAGTAGGGGTCAGGTGAATTGGTGCCTCTCAAGTAGCTTGCCTTCTGTGTACCAAAGCGATCCCGTAATAGGGTGACTCTGGGATGGTGAAGCTATTCTGATCCTCCATAAAATATACATTAAAGGCTGGGAATGATAGTCTAATGTGTAAATGGATTGATAGTCTTTTTTCAAATGACATTTCAGGAATGTGCAGTTATAGTCAATGCTTTGCAAAACTGCATAAGGAAACAAACAGATTTATTTTCAAAAGAGCCACTGAAGTATATAACACAGCTGAGAGTAACTCCACCTCAGTGGGCATAATTTCGTGCACTTAGATTAGCACACAGACCTCCCCAAACTGCTTGTACAAAACTCCAATTTGTGGTCTGGGGAGTACTCCATAAATACATTCTAACGGCTATTTTTTTCTTTACCAAAACAGTTATCCACTGTAACATCAGATAAAAGTTTAATTTTAATTATGCCAATTATTCTATTAAATTAAGAACCATTTTTTCCTCTCAACTGTTTTATGGCCTATAGACCTTAGTTTTGGTTTACACATTTACACTCCTAAAATAGTTGAACCTATGAAGTTAAAAAGTTAGTGTTCTATCGATGTTTTACAAGCTAAGTAACACCGCTTTCTCTTTTTTTCTCCTTTATCCAATGTCTGAGGAAAGACAAAATTATCAGGATCTGGCAATGTATTTTATCTTCATTTGGACTACGAAACAGAACAAATTTGAGTCTTACTCTATAAATATTGCTATTTGAATAAATAGGTGCTACAAAAGCTAACATGAATAGCAGTTTTCTATCACTCCTGAGTTCGTTACTCACAATTTCCATTGTCCTATATTGGTTTTTCCATTTGATTTATATTTTGTTGTTTCATGCATTTTTCTACAGGTTTTGGTTAGGCTGTTGGTTGACTTAACATGCAATGCTTTAAAAGCAAAGCAAATTTTAAAATATAATAGTGAAAATGTTACCTAAATAGGTTCACAATCTAATATATTTCCCAGTAGTCGGAGTTGTAGAAAATCAAGTGCATTGCACAAAGAGCAATTTAAAATATTTCTAAAGTTCTTTGCAAATGTAAATCCATCACCTATGAGCATGAGTTATGTGCTTCTAACTATGAGGAAAATATAGTTATACAATTAAACAGATAGCTAAGCCCCCAGTGCACCTCACTTATTTTTCATCTTTTGCTCAAGAGTCTAGGTTGAGGTTCTTTGGAAAATTTGGCCTACGCCATAATAATAAATTCTTGAGCAGCTAACTATGCTTCTCAGGTTTAAAAAATAATGAATTATTTTATAGTAAAAACAGAAACTGCAAGCCTTTGAAGCAGTGACGATGGACAATCCTAGTAGCACTGTAATCCAGGGTATTGCTATGGATCCTCTTTACTAAACCAGAATACCAGTCCAAAGAGCAGGTTGCACAGTTGGCAGGTTACTCCTGTCCATCTCCCAATACTAACAAAGGAACTACATAGATAAGTCAAAGAGCCTTCCCCGTCCCCTCAACCCGACCCTCCCCACAACCACAGGGAGAGCAGGCAGTGTATGGACCCAACCCTCACCCGCAAGGAACTCGGGTAGGGCTGAAGGCAGTCAGCTCATAGTACCGTCCCGAACTTAGCACTGGGCCCTTCTCCCCAGCACCCAGACTCCCATGGAGTGGCACTCCCATTGTATTTAAAAGGGGCCTGGAGTTCCCAGCTACCGCTGCTGCTACTGTGACAGTGGCCAGGAGCTGCAGACCCCTGTGCAATTGCCCCCTTTGGCAGGCCTGATCTGTTATATAAAATTATTTAAGAAATATTTAAGGACACAAAGACTGAATTAATTTAGAAGCTTCAGGGGTAGCCAAGATAGTCTGTGCAGGATAAACTTAAAAAAACAACAAGCAGTCTGGTAGCATTTTATAGACTAACAAAACATGTAGATGGTATCATGAGCTTTCATGGGCACAGCCCACTTCTTCAAATGACTGGAGTGATGAGTTTAAGATGTGCAGACCCAAAATAGGGGAAAATGGGGAGGAAAAAGAGAAGGCGGCAGGAAACAAAAATATCAAAGGGAAAAACAGGTAGGCAGAACTGGTGCCTATAAGCACCTGAAGATTGGATAGTTAAAAGGAGGCAGATAAGGAAAAGGGAATTAACAGAGAGAACTGTTGGCACCTTCACTGAATGTTAGGTAGGTAATGTCTCAGCCATCCATTGTCCTGATTGAGGAGATGATGATCAGAGTGAAAACTGAATACATAGATGAATTGTAATTCTAATGCCTCCCTGTGTATTTGACTACTAGAACTGGTTTGTGACAAGACAGACATCTGGAGATCTTTTAAAGAGTGATTACCGTAGGAAGATTGAAGTGTTTCCCAACAGGTTTCTGTATGTTCCCTTTATGGATATCTGATTTGTGTCCATTGATTCTTTCCCGTAGGGACTGTCCAGTTTGTCCAATATATATATATATAACAGTGGGGCATTGCTGGCATAGATCAAATTACTGGATGTGCAGTTGAATGATCCCCTGATTTGGCAGAATATGTTGTTGGCTCCAGTAACGAATTTGCTTGTATAGATATGTGGGCAGAGCTGGCACCATGACAGAGTGCAGGGCTGGGTTCCTGGGTGCTTACGATGTGGTTGTAAAGCATGGTTACCAGAAAGAATTCATTTTAGGTTGAGGAGTTGTCTGTAAGTGAGAATAGGCTTTTCCCCCAAAGCGTCTGAGAGTGAGGGATCATTTTCCAAGATGGGTTGCAGATTGTGTATAATGCGTTGGAAGGGTTTGAGCTGTGGACTATATGTAATAACACGTGGAATTCTGTTATTTTCTCTTTTGGGTCTGTCTTGAAGTAGTTCACACCTGGATACTTTTTTGGCTCTGTCAATCTGTTTTTTTCACTTCTCCAGGTGGGTATTTCAGTTTTAGGAATGCTCTATAAAGATCCTGTAGGTGTTTGTCTGTGGGATCAGAGCAAATCTGGTTGTATCTTAGGGCTTGGCTGTATACAATAGATTGAGAAATCTGTCTGGGATGGAAGCTGGAAGCATGAAGGTAAGTGTAGCGGGCCATGGGTTTCCAGTAGAGGGGTGGTGGAAATTTGTCCATTATTCAATTCTACTGTAGTATCTAGGAAGTGGCTTTCTCATGTGGACTAGTCCAAGCTGAGGTTGATGGTGGGGTGGAAGTTGAAATCCTTGTGAAATTCAAGAGTCTCTTTTCCATGGGTCCATATGATGATGTCATTGATGTACTGTAAGTAAAGTAGGGATGTTAGGGGGCGACAGCTGAGGAAACGTTCAAGGTCTGCCATAAAGATGTTGGCATATTGTGGTGCCATGCGGGTGCCCATGGATGTGCCACTGACTTGGAGATACAAATTGTTTTCAAATCAGAAGTAGTTGTGGGTGAGGACAAAGTCACAGAGTTCTGTAACAAAGTGTGCAGTGCTGTTATCGGGGATGGTGTTCCTGATAGCCTGTAATCCGTCTACATGTGGAATGTTGGTTTAAAGGGCTTCTAGGTCCATAGTGGCCAGGATGTTATTTTCAGGTAGATTATTGATGCTTTGAAGTTTCCTCAGGAAGTCAATGGTGTTGGAGGCAGCTGGGAGTACTGGTAGCATAGGGTCTGAGGAAGGATTCAATATAGCCAGATAATCCTGTGGTAAGTGTGCCAGTGCTTGAGAATTAATTTAAACAGAGACGATCTACTAATGCAACCCAAGGCCTGGGTTAAGATGGTGCTTGATCCTGCCATTGAAGGCAGGGGACTGGACTTGACCTGTTTAGGTCCCTTCCAGTTCTAATATTCTAAGATTATGTCTGGTCAACAAGAGAAGTAGAAGACCAGAAATCAATGGACCAAAATTGGTGCTTCAGAAATTAGAGACTTAACTGGTGAATAAAATAATGAATGGCTGAGCTATTCTGCCCTTTGCTCTTCTTTGGTGGCCCTCAAAATGGACTTGGAGGAGAAAAACTGTTACCAGTACTTCTGTGGCTGTGGCAGAAGAATTTGTATTGTGATAGCCGATACTGATACACCAGAGGGATGGCGACCATCTTTGCTGCCCCAGGAAAGGCCCCCAGCTTATTGTAGGTGAGATCTGGGGCTTGATGATCTCCTCCTTCAAATGTTCCCTTTCATCCTCTTTTAGCTTTCTCCTGTTGTCTCTGTGTCCCTCTCCCCCCTTCCTCCCCAAGAAGGACCAGTGAAGGAGAGGGTCCTGCCCAACCAACCAGATGATGGCCCCGACTGCAGAGGTAAGCTGAGGTCCAGAGTAACAACCGTTGTGGCTGACCTACCAGTCTAAAGGGCCTGTCCATAGAGTCACCAGGAGTCTGGCTGAAAAAGAATCCTGATGGCTCTGGACATTGACCAGGCTATTGTAAGTCTGGTCAATGGCACACAGTAAGAGCTTGGACTCAGGCAGGCTCCCTACCTGGCCTGGCTCTGTGCAGTTCCCAGAAGTGGTCACCAGGTCCATGTGTCCTCTAGGCATAGGAAAGCTCCACACACTACCTCCATCCAGAGACAGCGTTCTGCAGCTCCCAATGACCAGGAACCATGACCCATGGGAGCTACAGGGAAGGCACCTGTCAGCACAAGATAACACACAGAGCCTTGCAGGCTACCCATGCACCTAAGCGGACACAGGGACCCACCAGCCACTTCCTGGGAGCCACTGTAAGGCACCTCATAGCTGAACAGCCTTATCCCTGAACCCCCTCCTGCATCCCAGCCCCTTGCCCCATCACAGTTAAAGTGAGGGTGGGCTAGAGCAAGTGACATGGGGGGGGGGAGGGGAGATGGAGTGAACATGAGGCAGGGCCTCAGGAACAGAGGTCCAGGACAGGTCCTCCTTCACCCCAGGACCGATTTCTTTCTGCCCTGCTCCTTCCCATCCCTGCCCTTCCCCAACTCTTTCCTGTGTCTGCTCTACCCCCACTCCGCCTCTTCCTCCAAGTCCCCTCTCCTGAGGAAATTAGTGTGGCTAGGCGGCTGGCTCCAGCTACAGGGATTGGACAGCTTGGACCCCCACGCCCCCAGACAGGGGCTTCTGCTGCAGAGGGTGATTAAAGAGGGTGTGGGGCCCTTACTGGATGAGGGAGGTAACCTGGTGACAGATGTGGGAAAAGCTGAAGGACTCAATGCTTTCTTTGCATCTGTCTTCAGACAAGGTCAGCTCCCAGACTAATTAACTAGGCAACACAGTATGGGAAGGAGCCCTTGGTGGGGAAAGAACAGGTTAGGAACAATTTAGAAAAGCTAGACATATAGAAATCCATGGGTCTGGATTTAATACATCCGAGGTTTCTGAGGGAGTTGGCAAATGTCATTGCAGAGCCTTTGGCCATTATCTTTGAAAATTCATGGAGATCGGGAGAGGTCCCGGACGACTGGAAAAAGGCAAATGTAGTGCCCATCTTTCAAAAAGGGAAGAAGGACATTCCAGGGAATTACAGACCAGTCAGCCTTACCTCAGTCCCTGGAGGAAAAAAAAAAAAACCAAACCAAACACACACCACACACACACTCACACCAAAGAGTCCATTTTGAAACACTTTGAAGAGGGAAAGTGATCAGGAATAGTCAACATGGATTCAAAAAGGGCAAGTCATGCCTGATCAATCTGATTAGTTTCTATGATGAAGTAACTGGCTCTGTGGATATTGAGAAGTCAGTGGCTGTGATATACCTTTACTTTAGCAAAGCTTTTGATACGGTCCCCCATAATATTCTTGCCAGCAAGTTAAGGGAGTATGGATTGGATAAATGAATTCTAAGATGGACAGAAAGCTGGCTAGAATGTCGGGCCCAATCGGTTGTGATTAACTGCTCGATGTCAGGTTGGTGGTTGGTTTCTAGCGGAGTGCCCCAAGGATCAGTTCTAGGACCTGTTTTGTTCAACATCTTTATTAATTACCTGGATGAGGGGATGGATTGTACTCTCAGCAAGTTTGCAGATTACACTAAGCTAGGGGGAGAGGTAGATACACTGTAGGGCAGGGATAGGGTCCAGAGTGACCTAGACAATTTAGAGGATTGGGCCAAAAGAAATCTGATGAGGTTCAACAAGGAAAAGTGAAGAGTCCTGGACTTGGGATGGAAGAAACCCAAGCATTTTTACAGGCTAGGACCGACTGGCTAAGGAGCAGTTCAGCAGAAGAGAACCTGGGGATTACTGGGGATCAGAAGCTGGATATGAGTCAGTGTGCCTTATAGCGAAGAAGGCTAATGGCATATTAGGAGTATTGCCAGCAGATCTAGAGAAATGATTATTTCCCTTTATTTGGCTCTGCTAAGGCCACATCTGGAGTATTGTGGCCAATTCTGGGCCCTCTCCCCTCTATAGAAAGGATGTGGACACATTGGAGATGGTCCAGCATGGGCAACCAAAATGATTAGGGGCTGGAGCACATCACGTAGGAGGAGAGACTGAGGTATTTGTGGTTGTTGAGTCTGTAGAAGAGAAGAGTGAGGGGGGATTTGATAGCAGCCTTCAACTTGCTTAAGGGAGGTTCCAAAGAGGATGGAGAGAAGCTGTTCACAGTAATGACAGATGGCAGAACAAGGAGCAATGGTCTCAAGTTACAGTGGGGGAGGTCTAGGTTGGATATTAAGAAAAACTTTCACCAGGGTGGTGAAGCTCTGGAATAGGTTACCTAGGGAGGTGGTGGAATCTCCATCCCCAGAGGTTTTTAAG
>CM057845.1:223834388-223849429 GCA_030068395.1 Apalone spinifera
CTTGTGCTGCCCCCATCCCCAGGACAATCTCTCAGCTTCCAGTAGCTGGTTGTTCCTGGCTAATAGGATCTGAGAATTGGGCTGGGGGCAGGGAGATCACCCAAAGCCGCCTCCTCCCTCCAGACCAGAGTCACACGGAGCAGCCCTGTGCTTAACAGTGGCTGCTGTTCCTGGCAGGGGGGTCTGCAGGACGGATCAGGTGGCTTGGCAGGCCGAATCCGGCCCACGAGGGTTAAGCCCAGGCTTATCAGTTAATTGTGTAGTCGTCTACATGTTGACATCCCTATAGCTCACTGCTTCCCTGGCTCCCAGCTGCATTGCTCTACTTACCTGAACAATGCACCAGGAGAGCACAGCGAACTTGGACTCTGTTGCTCTGCTTTTCCCTGCCACTGCCGGAGAGTGGTGAGGGACAACCACTGCTGGTGGCACCAGAAACCTTTCCCTCTACCCCCACTACTCCCCTGGGCTACTCAGAGGCTCTGACCCTGATGGCTGTTGGCCCTTGCCCCTTCTGCCCATCACATTTGGTGCACATGACCCATCATGCCCTTTCACATGTCACCCTGCTAGTCTCAGGATCTATGGTGGCTGGATATCAACAAAAAGTGTGTTCCCCTCATTTTGCTATCCCACATCTTCTCCCTTCTCTTTCTGTCTTTTGTAAAAGCAGGAAAGTGTTTATCAACCCAGATTTACACTGAAGTACAGAACAAACCCTTTTCTTCACCACCACCAAAGGCTCCTTGACAAAATAAGACAAAAAAGACTTAGGTAGGGTTATGTTAGTTTTATACAATCACTCAATTCCACTTTCAGTGCTTATTGCTTCCCCCCCCCCCTTTTTGTGTTTTGACTAAAACATCTAATCTTAAATGTAATTTTCCTGATGTGTTTGTCAGTGCTAAGCAGGCTCAACAGTACTAAGTGTCTGTATCCAGTACCCTGAACCTCATTGACAACTGTTAATGTGGTACAGAGAGAGTCATGTTAACACCTTTCACTTTGCGGCCCCACTTATTCCATCAAAGATACTATAAACAGGCATCTTTAAGATCATTCCAGGAAGATGCAACAGACCAAGCTGGGAATGGAACCATGTGCCCAAGTCATGTCAGCTTGATAAGGTAATATTACAAAGGTAAGAAGAGGGCTCTTAACTCTATCAATAGGAGATTAGAGTTTAGAGAGACTTCAGGGAGACTTCCATAGTAGAACCAGGATCAGATGGACAGAGGAAGCTTGCCAGGATTCAAGCACAGTCCCAAGAAGGAAGGCTGTGAAGACCCTGCCCAAAGGGCAGGGATGTGTGCATTGAGATTAGAATTAGGAAAAGGCCAGAGTGGCCAAGAGTCGAGAATAGGAATGACAGTTTCCATACTTAGAGGACACAAGGAATCAAAGAGCTAGAGACAGAAGCTCTGAAAACTTACAATAAGGGTAAATGTAAAGCCCTGAGAGGAGGAGGAAGGGTTTGAATCTGTAAGGGCCAAACAAACTGATTGGGTTTTTTCGTAAGGGCTTCATACATCAGACAACAGGAGGAAGAATGTCACAAACTCTTGGCTGGGTGGAAGAATGTCACTTAAACTCTTGGCTGGGTTGATTAGAGAACCAAAAGGGAACTGAGGTGTGGTGGTTGCAGTACCACACTATAGGGAGGCATGATCTGGGACGGCAGCCGGCAGTATTTCCATTAAAAAATATCCTGTAATTTGACAAAAGCGACAAGCAGTCCTGTAGTACCTTATAGACTAACAGATGTATTGAAGCATAAGCTTTTGTGGGCAACGACCCACTTGGTCAGATGCATGCCCACGAAAGCTTATGCTCCAATACATCTGTTAGTCTATAAGGTACTACAGGACTGCTTGTCACTTTTGCAGATCCAGACTAACATGGCTACCCCTCTGATACTGGAATTTGACAAAGTATCAAAGAATTAACTGTAAACTGATAACACCGAGCTTTGAGCATTTACTGAAGATGAAGTGTCTTATGGCACATGCAGGAATGCAGCTGATATATGGCTGTTTCATAATTCTTTAATAGCTATGTCATAAACCAGAAACATCCATATTACAAGTTCTGCAGATAACTCAAGTGAAAGAGGAAAAAATGCTGTGAACAATCTGTAGCACATCCATTTATGTCGTCTCACTCTCAACCCGACTTCACATACAACAGATCATTTAATAAAACTTTATTTCTCTGTCAGCACATTCAATTCCCTTATTGGTTTGACACTGTACCTAAGACTTGCTTCGAAAGAAATGTATTTTTGAAATGTCAGAATGCTTCCACACAACTCTCTCATTTTTGTTCGCATTAATTTTGAAGAAAAATTTTGGTAAGTGTCCTGTCAAACTACTGCTGCGTAATTCAGAATTATTTAAAGTAGAGGAAAAAAAAGAGTAGTCAAGTAGAATTTAGTCAAGGGTAAAAGCATTTCTGAACTGTGAAGTTTTGATTATCATTTACAAGCAAGTGATGTGGTCTGCATGATGCTATCTTAATTGTGACAGGAGTAAAATTCTTGATTTAATTCAAAAAAGCAAGGAAAGATTATGGTCCCAGTGATCTGTGGGCATAATCCTACTGGCTTCAGAGTTACAATAGCAAAGTAAATTTAGCCCTATGTTTTGGAAAGAAAGACATTTCCTAATATTTCCATTTTACTAAGGCTTCTTTCAACATATTACAGTAATAGAATATTTGAAGTTGTCAAGTTTCCAGTGAACATTTTGTGCCCATTTAAAATAAGGGACATTAGCTCAGTGCACAACAATGCAGGAGACCAAGAAATGAGAGTTGCACTTGGATCTTGGTACTATGAAGTCTAACTATGACAGAAAGAGTTGATTACCCTCTCCTAACAGTCTGAGCATCATGTATAACTTTTGCAGGGAAACAAGACAAAACCTGAGGTCTATAACATCTTGGACTTAATACCCTCCTATTCTAGATGGCTGTGTCTAGACTGGCCATTTTTTCCCGGAAAATCAGCCGCTTTTCCGGAAAAACTTGCCAGCTGTCTACACTGGCCGCTTGAATTTCCGCAAAAGCACTGACTTCCTACTGTAAGAAATCAGTGCTTCTTGCGGAAATACTATGCTGCTCCCGTTCGGGCAAAAGTCCCTTTTGCGCAAAGCTTTTGCACAAAAGGGCCAGTGTAAACAGCTCAAATTTGTTTTCCGCAACAAAGCCCCGATCACAAAAATGGCGATCGGGGCTTTTTTGCGAAAAAGTGCATCTAGATTGGCACGGACGCTTTTTCTCAAAAAGTGCTTTTGCGGAAAAGCGTCCGTGCCAATCTAGACGCTCTGTTCCGAAAATGCTTTTAATGGAAAAGTGTTCCATTAAAAGCATTTCTGGAAAATCATGCCAATCTAGACGCAGCCAATATAAGAACCTATTACATTCCCAAAGCAGTCCATGGTTCTCTTCCATTATGCAGGAAAGGCACAATATGTAGTGATTTTTTTAAAATCAGGTTCCAGTACACCATTATAAGTAGTATGACTATGACTATACAGTATGATCCCCATCATTATTTAACTGCACCAACTACCTTATTTATACAGGTTATATCTAGACTGCAGGCTTCTTTTCAAAGCTTTCCTGGAAGAGATCTTCCAAAATACTTCTTCCGAAAGAGCATCCACACTGCCAAAGCACATCGAAAAAGCAATCTCCTTTTTCGAAAGAAGCATCCACAATGAATGGATGCTATCTCGCATTTAAGTTGTGATTACTGTGGACTGAGTGGCCACCACAGCACCTGTGCTTTTTTCTCTTTTCAAAAGAACTCCCTCTTCCCCATCCACACACGCCTTTTTGCGAAAGAGCTCTTTCCGAAAAAGTCTTCCTTGTAGAAAGGTTTATCAGTGTCAGAAACCTCCTCTGTTCTTTCAATTTTTTTAGAAATAACGTGTTTGCAGCGTAGACATAAGTGAAGTTTTTTCGGAAAAATGGCCGTTTCCAAAACAACTCTGTAGTGTGGACAGAAATTAAAACATATCAGCAAAGGGAATGCAGCTAGAGTTGCTGACTTCCTAATTGCAAAATTCCAAATCTCTATTTGCCCTTTCCCCAAGACCCCCCGCTGCACTGCACTGACCCTTATCTGAGACCCCACCAGCTTCTCACTCTATACCCCTCTCTCTGTTGCTTGCTCTACCCCACTAGATTGGGTTAGAGGGGTTGGCTCCACCCCAGAACTGGCATCCCAGATATGAGAGGTTTAGGGTGCTGGAGGCAGTCTGGGCTGGGGCTGTGGGGTTTGGAATGTGGGAGGGAGCTCTGAGCAGGGGCTAGGGGTTTGGATGTCTAGGGGCTCCAATTGGAGGTCAGGCTCTTTTTGACTGGGCAACCCTAATGTAGCCTGCTGCTGGGGGAGGAGGTGGCGGCCATTCTACCAACCATGTCCTTCTTTCATTGTAGTATAAAAACAACTAGAAGAGTTTCATATGAGATTCTGTAGTAGCAACATACCCTTGCTGTGTGACCTCCAGGTATGTAGGCAATATACAAAAAGCCAGCGATAGGGAAGCATGGCAGACATCCATACTGCCTGTTGTAACTAGGTGGATAATGACAATGAGACTAAACTAATAGCCAGGGTTTGTTTGGTTTTTTTTGGGGGGGGGAGGGGAGGGGGGAAGCTACTACAATCTTAATTTGTGCTATGGCTTGCCAGGTCTGAGCCCAGCACCTCCTTCATTACAAATTAAGCACCGCAATTTCTGAAAGTGCATATGTCTGGTTTCTTTTTAGATCTAGAGAAAGATGTCAGGCAAAAGGGGCTAAGGAATGTTCTATACAGAAAGTTTACTGTGAAGTACATATAGATATATATAGAGAGAGAGAACACTATTGTTTTCCTTGTTCTAATAAAATGTTGTTCGATATAAGAAAATTACTTTGATATTTTATTGTTGCCACATCCCTGATGTGTTCTTTGCCAGTGTTGGGCATATTATTCCACAGAAAAGTATTTGGAAGGCTGAGGGGGAAAAAAAAAAAGAACACTGATTGTTATGTAATAGGAATCAATATGACCCCCAAAAAGGGAGTAAAGGAGAGCACTGATGTTATTTGACCATAAAAAAAAATCAGGAGTCTTTCTTTCTAAGTACAAGCTAATACATCATTTTGATGCAAGTTCATAGATTCTTGCAGGAATTATATACAAAAAAAAAATCAATCTAAAGCAAGTTTTAGCATGTTCTTGGCATGCCAACCCCCTATTTAAACATCCAACTAAGTCTAAAATCAAACCAAACAAACAAACATGCATTAATTTGTCCAGCAATTCACAGTCAACATACACCAGTATTTTCCAATTTAACAAATAGATTTCTTGAAAGCCTCAGTAAGGTAGAAAAGTATCAATCAATATTATTCAGTTCAACTTTTACATGTTTTGGGATTGTTTTATGTAGTCTTGTTAATACAGAAACACCTGCACACAAGAAATGTGTCATCTCTTCAACCTTCAATTTAAAAAAGTATCTACTGTCGACAAGGGGCTTATATGAAAGATTAATATATTGCTCACAGATGTCTGAAAAAAAATTTGTCCAGGACTCTGTGGTCCGGCAATATCCGTGGTTCAGCAGACTACAGATGTTGCTAGACCAGAGCCCTGGCTGCAGAGATTGAGAGCAGCTGGGAGTGGAGCCAGTCTGGTCAGCAACAGCTCACAGGACCAATGACCTGGGGTTAGAGAGCCCCAGGAGTGGCTGCCACCCCATGTGGGGCTGGGAAACCACAGGAGTGGCTTCTGCCTTGCATGGGGCCAGGTAACTGGGGCAGGGAACCCTGGGAGCAGCTGCTGCTCCGTGTGGGAGAGCAGAGCCTCGTGAGCAGGCTGGGGGCAGCAGAACCAGGCAGGTGGGTCGGAGGAGATCAGGCCTCCGGGCTTCCCCTTCTGGCTGCTGCCCCCCAGGAGAACCCAGACGCCTGTCCTCCCTTGATCCAGCAAATTCCCTTGTTCAGGACTACTCAGGTCCTGAGAGTGCTGGACCAGAGAGGTTCAATCTGTATTATGACCAAGCCCTTGAAGAACAGCAGTTCTGGAATCAAGTAAGTTTTAATATCACCAACACACTAATGTTCCACTGAATTTGTTTCTAGTCATCCTGGGTGGCACCAAGCAGTATTCATATCCTGCTTGACCGTTTAATGTCCGTTGAGAATACTTCAAGGAACTACACAAATCCTGAAGCATTCCCCATACTTGAATTTCTAATACAAGAATATCTAGAGTAATGTTATTACCTACTGAATCCTGTGATGGGTCCTACTATGCCCTTTGAGACCTTACGATCCTACCACACCTTGCCCAGGAAGGATCAATGAAGGTGGATCCTCCAGGCCTATCTAGAGAGGCCACAAGGAAGCAGCCAATCAGAGCACACCAGGACCAGTTAAAAGAAGCTGCAGGGCCTAAGATGATCTGTTGCTGTCTGAGACCACAGGGGCAAGTGTAACTACAGACCTTCTGGGTTTGGTGTACTGCCCCATCTAGTGGTACTCAGAACAGCGAGTCTGTTCTACAGCTTTAGCCTTGGCTTTTAACTCATGCAATAGATGTTCATGCACTAAGCTTCAGAGGTCCCAGGTTGTGTTCTGTCTGTCGGGATTACATAAGGAAGGTGTTCCTTGTTACAGTTTAAAGAAGAACCAGAAGATTCTGGTGACATTAGCTTTGTGGCTTGTCTTCACTTCTGGGAAGATTGATCCTCTGGAGATCAATTTTCCAATGTTTGATTTAGCAGGTCTAGTAAGGACCTGCTAAACCAAATGCTGAGGGTGCCCCCATTGAACCTGGAACTCCTTGCAGTCACAAGGAGAAAGGGAAGTCAACAAGACAGTTTCTCCCATCAAACTCCCACTGTCGGGCCACCCCAGAAAAATCAGTGCAAGATATGTTGACTCCAGCTATGCAATTCTCATAGCTGGGGTTGCATAAAGGATGAAGTGGAAGAGGCTAAATAAGAAGTGGCCTAGGGAATAGTAGTACTAATTATTAAAGAAATCAGCATGTGGCTGCTATTTGTAGAGTCCGTGGGTTGGGACTCAGTAGCTGGTGGGCCTGTCTCCCCCCACTGGCAGGAGACAAGTGTTGATTAGAAGCTCAAGAAAGAGATCAAGGACAGGGCAAAAAATGTAAGGGCTCAAGGATAGGGCTAAGAACCCCAGAAAGGCCAACCATTTGCTTAACTTTGTTGCCCCCCTGTGGAAGGGGACTGAATGTGAGGTGATCCAATTGCAGAATTAGATCAGTGAGAACCACGGAGGACAAAGTCTGCCAGGAAGAAGCCCAGAGGATGCTGCTCTAAAACAGAGCGGGGATGGACTTAAGGCTAACCCAGAAGAGACAGTTACAACCAGAGACATGGCCACAGACACCAACAAGCACAGTGTGATAGTCATTGCTGGACTTTCATTACCCTGGAAAGGATTTCAGCAATTTTAGATTTTGAGAGACACATTGAAGAGCTGCCTGACAGGGCAACAGCTAACAGGGGGCATCACAAGCAGAACAAGACACAGTGCGCATGTTCTCAGCTGACAGGAAGTGTTCATGAGAAATAATATCACCTGTCACAAATATCAACAATGATCTCATTACTGTATAGTACATACAAATAAAGACAGCCCTTGCCCAGTAAGTTCTGTGGCAAGGTCCTCGCCCAGGCCCCTCACCTTGGGACCCCTTCTTGGGTCAAGCCAACCAGAGACCCATTCTGGTGCAGTCACCCATGCATTTTATTGTCAGTGCCAATTTCCCCACCAAGTTCTATTTACAGAGCTTTGGTTTTCTTGCAGCTAACTCAGCCAGCAGATCCTTCTGGCTTGGGAGCACATTCAGCCACCTCTTGGCTCCTCCCTTTCACTTCCCCTCTGGCTGTCTTATATAAACCTTTGGCTAATGAGCTCACAGCTGCTTCTATTAGCTCTTTAGGCCTGGGCTTGCTCAGCTGGTTGTAATTGGCCTTTTCAGTCAGGTTGCAGTGGCCAAGCTCTAGCTTAGCCAGCAATCTGTCATAGTAATTGTAACTACACTTAAACATACTATCAGATAGATTAGCCAGGTGTCTGGTTTTTGCCTGGACAGTACAGCAATTGCATCTTCTGTCCAGTTTTTTTAAAAAGTAGAAAAGCATGTAAAATGCCCGGTATTTCCTGTTTCTCAGACGGAAAACCAGCCAGAATTTTTTTTCTCTGTTTCGCCCTTTCCCCCACAAAACCACTTCCCCCCCCGCCATGTTTGGGATTTTGTGAATGTATCTGGCAACCCTACTGTCAGAGCCAAAATCTCTTCCTTAATATTTCTCTGATGTGCGCCATATTTAGTGGGAGAACACATTACTAATTATATGCTGCACAAAATTATTTAATTTTGTGCAACAGAGTGTTTTCTCAACTGATTCTGGCATCACTCACATTTTCCTCACCCTGGAATTCAACTGTCAGATGTACCCAGTGTGACACAGAACTAAAGAAAGGCATGCATAGACTCCATGCATCTCTCTTGTTAATATCTATACTGCTCCATGCTAGTTTCTGCTCCTGCTCTCCCATTGAATGGTAGATTCAACATGCTGCATTTCTTTTTTCTACCATAAAACCCTAATAAAAATAGTGAAGAAAACATTCCCATATCATCCATTGTATTATGACAGATCAGTCACCAACAGAAATTACTCTCAAAACTACGCTCATCACAATTACAAGGAAGAGACTCCACATTGTGTTTGACTAAGTCAGATGCTGTCATACAGCTTTGCCTTGTCATTTGTGATGGGATAAACTCACCCAGCAGGAGACAGGAAAGGGTTAATTCCCCATTGTGGGCAGAGGAAGCCCTGCCCCCACGTCCCCACCAGGCATGCTCCAGGTGTAGCAGCAGAATAAGACAAAGCAGCCTGGCTCAGTTGGGGTTTACTGTCAGAGAGGAAGGACACTCCTTGATGTCTTCTGTCCAGAAGCCCCTGGGGCTCAGGACCAGGGAAGCCAGAGACACCAAGACCAACACTGATGCCCTGCTTCCTGTCAACACCCTAGGGAGGTTGGAGCTACAGAGGATTGTGCTACAGACCTTGAAGACACACAGGTGATTGACTTGAGTGACAAGATAGGAAATAGCCCTAGAGGGACAAGCCCTTATACTGAGACTGGTCAGTGTGTAGCTAATGGATCCTGCTGACAGCAGCAGACCCACCCACCGGTGCAAGAGCCAGGATGGAGACCCAGTGGAGCAGGGAGGGCCTGACCACCCCACCCCAAGCAGCTACTTGACCATACAGTCCTGCCTAGGTGACAACCCTATTGCCTGAATAGCATAGTGACCTGCGCCACATTCAGAAGGTGACCCTAGTGACTGACACATCCAGAAGATGAGCCTATTAGCTCTGGCTGCAAGGCCTATAGCTTCACCTAGAGATGACTTTATAGACGCTGATTGATCGGCCTTAGACACAGGGTATGTTTATTGACTCTGGCCACTTGTCTTACTGCCTGATATATTGCAAGTTACCCTGGAGAACTCTGGCCATTAGCATAACCCATATATCCACTGGGTATGGCTCACTGTCCTAAATAGTGATACTTATTCCACTTACAAAGAGAAAGAATGAATTTCCTCTACAGCCTTAGCTGTGAGCCACCAGTCTTTTAGCTCAAGCTCATGCACTAAGCTCCAGAGATCCCAGGTGCGGTTCTGCCTGTTGGTATTCCACTAGGCCTTACTGCCCAGCAGAGAAGGACCATCCCCAAAAGTGGATCACATTGCCCTGCACAGCAAAGAGATTCTATAAACTCTGGCCACTGGACCTTAACATGCTGTGGATCAGGAGATCTGAGTTCCTGCCCTTAGGTGTCATGGGTTTGATACAGAAGGCAGCTTGAAAAACAGGGTAAACTCATCTCATACTGGATGAGGTCCCCCCATCCCATCACACCACCTCGTGAGACAGTCTGGTCTGTGTTAGACAATTTCTTCACAAATAGTTCAAAAGTTTTTAAAATACAGCAAGTATGAACATAAGACCTGCACTTGGCACTGAATAAGAAAGAGCACCAAATTCACTGCTAACAAACTGAACAGTTTATTGCTTATGGCAGCAATGACTCTACTCCTATGCCAGAGTTTCATGTATGGTACAAAAGCAGGGAAACAGAGTTCTCTCAATTAAAGAAATACAAAAATATGTTATTTCCCCATGAATACTACAAGGTACAATAGCCTCACTGTAGACTGGTCACCACTCTTTCAGCTTTCAATATCTTACCAATTTACTCTTGACGATACAACCTGATAAGAATTAGATGGGAGAAGGATGTAGGTTTTGGCAGCTGGATAGAGTTTTTCATCCCCTGAGATGGTTTAGGATAAGTATATTAGGTGACTGCATAGTCACCGACTCCAGTGTTGCTCTAGGGCTAGAGCACCCATGGGGGAAAAATATAGTGGGTGCTCATCATTGATTAGCATCCCCAAAGATTAGCATCTCCATCACCTACACACCAGCAACCTGCCAATCATCTCTTTTCTCTCTCTCAGAGCCTCCCCCACCATGGATCAGCTGTTCAGCAGCTTGTAGGTGGTGTTGGGGCAGAGCTGGGGAAAGGGGTGGAGTGGGAGCAGGGAATCTCCTTGGATTTAAGTAATTTACCACCTATTGACTATTTTTGCTTATATCTTCAAAATAGTAAAAGGGCCAAGGATGTTGGCATTAAACGGTCATCTTTAAGTTTCAGAGTCAACAACCCACTGAGATGTTCGTGCCATAATGGATCTTTGGAATCAGGTGGACAACTGTGCAACTACTAAAATTTAAAAAGCTTTCTTTATAGTCACAAAATTAAGATTAATGCTGTCAAACAAAAGCTTAGATTCTGGAACACAATTCTGTAACATGAGGTGAATTCGACAGCAAATTCCCCAGACTGTCAGAATACTTGGGCCTACATCTTTGCCTCCTGGCAGACATCTGACTGTGATGTATCTGAACATGCTCACTGCTTAAGTTCACTGACCAAAATAAATAAATAAATAAATACAAATTAAAAAAAAGACATCCTCGGAGTCAGATTTCCCCTGGCCCTCGCTAAAGGAATGAAAGTCCATTTTAGCCTGATATGTTATGCTTCTTAATTTTTAATGGATTATCAGGAGGAGGAGAGAATTAGGGGTTCAAGGAATAAGTCTTACCCCAACTATGACATGAGAGGGAGTTCCTCTGAGTTTGCTACCAAAAACAGCAGCAAGAAACATACCGGCTGCTAATAACTGAAGCTTGAGGTTCCTTTAGAGCAATTGAAGAGTTTGAGAGTGATAGGAGCAGGGTGTGGGGAGGCAGGACTGTTCCCCCACAATCCTTGCATAATGGAGGCAAATATTATCTCCTCCCCTCCCCCCTGCACCAGATACCCAGAAGCAATTGCCCTCCCTTCTCTGATAGGAATACATAGCAACCCCTCATACACAAAGAAATAAACAGGGAAAGAGGAGAGACCCTCACCTCAATGAGCAAAAGGGATTTGATTCTTTGACGGGCAGGAGCAGGTTAGGAATGAGCAGACATACACACATACCCAAAAAGAAAGAAAAACAGGTTAAAGTTAGTGGGGTGATATTCAGGGAAGCCCCGTGGACTTTTGACTTGTATTGAATTTGACAGGTCTACCGACCAGCCCTAAGGTTTCCCTGTCTTCTATACTGCTCAAGAAAATACCTCGAGTGGAAAAGCTTCTCTGGCATATGCAAAGTGGTTTTGCTCACCCCCTCCTCCCCCCATCGGATGCATTCCTGAGACAGGGTGGGTTGGGTAGGGCAGGGAATAGTCACAGCTAGGACATTTCACAATGCCTATAAAGATACTCACACCATAGGCATACCCAAGGCATAATAATTTTAGGGAATCTGACAGTTTCCCTAACCCAGTCCAGGGGCTAAATCAGCCCAAGATGAGAGATGCATTTCTTTACCCCTAAGCAGTGGTTTCAGCATCAGTGCAGGCATGAAATCACAACTCTAAATTCAATGACAATATAGCACAAAACTTCAGAGATAAACTAATGGATTACTGGCAAAAGAAAATTCTAACATTGACATTAAAAAAAAATGTATCAGACTGCTGGTAACCAACATCTTCTCAGAAGGCTTCTGAGGGACTAGTAATGAGTTTCTAGAGAACTTGGAGATGGCAATATTCCATTTAATTTCACAATGGAATAAAATGTAAATTCTGAGATGGGTTCTATGCTCCGCACTGTGCAAATTGCAATTCCAGCACAGCAAGCCTCACTATAGAGAAACTCTGTGAAGGGGGAGAAAAACCCACCTTACCTAGTTTACCTACTTCACTTCAGGTGGAAGTTGTGCTATAGCCAAGTGTATTTTAATTTTCATTTTAATGGAAAGCCTGGTTGTCACACATAATGACTTTTCTTTTTCTGGTTGTTAAGAAGCCGTATGAGAGTCAGTTGAGTTTGATATTGGATCAATTCGTTTTTTAAAATCCCTTTTAAGGAAAGTGGACTCTTTAGCAACATGGCAGCCTATAGAAATATGCAAAACTGCACGGAGATGTATATATCTAGGTCTTTCTAATAATTGTAATGCAATCTCTTATTTATATCATATCCCCTGAACAGAAAAAGGATACCTTTGTGATTAATATACTTCATTGCAGAATCTCAATCCATGATTTGAACAACATAAGACAACATGTCATTGGTAATTAAGAGCAATGCAGTCTGTGATTGATGGTTGTGTTTGAAAGGTCACGGTCTTGAGTTATGGATTGAATTTGAAGTAGCAACCGGTCTCAGAAAATGTAATCGTTTTGTGTTATCTGCAATGGAAGAAAAACTGGCTAGGAAAACGTGAGAATTTGTCTAAATGCTGACTTCAGGATGAACTTTCCTATTTGGAGAATTGTTAACTTTAAATAGAATTGCTTCTACATCCTCAATTCCCGCTTAGAGGAACTGCCCTCTCTAAGGGTACCAATCAATTTTGGTTCAATTATAGGTCTCACCCGGACCTCTCCCTGAGCAGAAACTAGGAACAGTACTTCATTATGCTTGCTGTGTTTGTGATGTGAGTTATCTGTGCCTTGAAAGTGAAATGAGAATGAAGTGTGATTCTCTCAAGAGGAAGTACCAGAAGTCCCAATTTTAAAATGCACATGGCAATATCCTAATCTCACATCTCTAATCAGTTTTATGCTTTTTATTTATTCTCCTTACCAGCACCAGCATTAAATATTACTTTGACTAATAAAAATGTACACAAGGGATTTCTTCTTATGTGTTTGCACAGAAGCATCAAGCTTATCACTGAAGAAAAGGCTCCAATCACACTGTTACATGATGGTCAGTCTTTTCTTCACTTTAAAAGTTACCTAAACACAGACGTCATCTAAATGGATTCTTAGGGTGAAACCCCCAAGTGTCATGAAAGCCAGACTAGGTGGGTTTTGTTCAGGAGATGTGCACAGGGACTGAAAGGCACAAGTGCACATGTTAATTTAAGTATTCTGCAGCTATAAAAGGCAAGCACTGCTATCCAGGCACAAACCAGGTTCCTTGATCAAAAAAAAATCCCAGTAGTTCATGGAATTATCCATACTTCTGCCTCTCCCTAAGTACATTCATAACATCCCCAGTTATGCCCTTGCCTTTTACCTAGGCAGGTGGTGGAATTTCCATCCTTAGAGGTGTTTAAGAACAGGCTTGGCAAAGCCTCCACCAAAATGCATTAGTTGGGGTTGGTCCTTCTTTGAGCAGGGGGTTGGACTAGATAACCTCCTGAGGTCATTTCCAATCCTGATTAGCTAGGATTCTTTTAAACCTTGCATACCACTGCAAGAAGGACAGGATTTCCCCATTTATTATGCCAAATCATGCTGCATAGTTCTGACAACATTTTCAGAGGTGTTTTCTGGAACACTGTTTATAAGGTATTACAATAGCACCTAATAGAATTCTGAGGTTTAAAACCAATACTAAAAGACACCATTCCTGTCTGAAATTTGGCACATAAGCTACCAGCCTGAAGGAATGCTTTCCAAATTACATTAGACATTAAATTATATTAGTTTGTCTATTTTAAAGTTAACAAAAAAGAAAAGGGCAAAATCATGTGCTGAGTAATGGTATAGGTAATCCCTTCAAATTACTTACATTGATATACAGTACAAATCAGCTATTGACAGATCATAAAACATCTTTGCATTAGAAATGTTGTGAGAGCTTCTATAACTCAAGTGTTTCATTATTGAAATCAAATTACAAGGCAGCCAGCTGGTCTAAAATCCAGTGCAGTGTTAATACAATAGGTATGAGTGGGGAGGGGAGGACAAAGAGTAAATGGTCACATTCACGTTTTATAAATTATTTTTTGTAACTGGTAACTTCATTTCACATTAAACAAATTAATATTAAAAAAGCAACAAATACTATTTCACAGGCTACAAAGTTTTACAGCTTAGATTGTTCCTATTGTGCCTTATTATGCAGATATACAGGAAGAACTACAGGTTGAATCTTTCTTGACTGGGACTCTCTGGTCCAGCAACATCCATGGTCTGTCAGGAACACAGGTGTTACTAGACCAGAGAGCCCCAGCCACAGAGGTTGAGTGTGGCTGGGAGCAGATCTGATTTGATGGGTGGCAGCCTGCAGGACCAGTGACCTGGGGGCAGGGAGCCCTGGAGCAGCTGCCGCCCCATGTGTGGGGTCGGGGAACCGCACGAGCAGCCACTGCCCCGCACCAGCAGAGAGTGGCACTCCAGGAGTGGGCTGGGAGCAGCAGAACCAAGAACATGAACCGGAGGAGGTCAGGCCATCAGGTTCTCCTGGGTCAGCAGCCAGGAGAACCTCAAAAGCCCAGATGCCTGACCTCTGCTGGTCCAGCAAATTCCCTTGTATGGGACCACTCTGGTCCTGAGGGTGCCAGACCAGGAAGGTTCAACTTGTATTTACTTATGTGCAAACCTGGCTGATCCAGGAATTCTGGGCTC
>CM057845.1:223871029-223882521 GCA_030068395.1 Apalone spinifera
TGTAAACCTCATTCCATGAGGAATAATGCTTATTCCAAAACAGCTATTTTGGAAGAGCAGTAGCGTGGACGCTCCACTGCTGCTATTCGAAATAGCTCCTCCCCAGGGCCATTCAAAGTAATTACTCCCCAGTGCCTCCTGCAGCTCTAATTCAAGGTAGCACGTCCACATTAGGGAATTTTGAGGCTTCCCTGTAGTGTAGATGTGCTATTTCGAAATAAGCTATTTTGGAAAAAAATTCCAAACTAGCTTATTTTGAAATAAGTGTGCTGTATAGACGTACCCACAGACAGACACACAGACAGACAGATGCACTCTAATATATACAGGTTAAACCTCTTGTTTCTGGGACACTCTGTTCTGGAAATATCTGTGGTCTGGCAGAATTGCAGATGTTGCTAGACTAGAGAGCCCCTGGACCATAGAGACTAATGGCAGATAGGGACCCAGAAGCCCTGAGTTGCAGGGCTGGCTGCAGAGTAGTGGCATCCCTAGCAGCCCTAGGTTTGTGGAATCTCGGCAGCCGCAGAGCCGCAGAATTTAAGCAACCTGAGGGCAGCAGAGCCCCAGTGGCTCAAAAGCTCCGGTGACCCCGGCAGCCCCAGGGCAGCAGAGCCCCGGCCACCCTGGAGGCACAGACCCCCAACTGTCCCGGAGGCATGGAGCCCTGGTGGCCTGGCAGCCCAACAGCAGAGCCACAGCAGCACCAGAGCCTCCCCTCCACAGAAGTGGAGATTTGGAGGCCCCGGAGGTGCAGAGTCCCAGCAGCCTTGGGATAGGAAAGCAGCCAGAGCAGCCAGCTGCAGAGCTGCATGGGGAGCTCATTGGGTTCTGCTGATGGACCCCGGAGTCCATCAACAGAGTGGCCAGAGTTGACCTTCGCTGGTCCAGAAGAATCCCTCATTTGGGACTGGTCAGGTCTCGAGGGTGCTGGACCAAGAAGGTCCAACCTGTATTAGTATAGTGAACTCAGTAGAATGTTCTCCATTCCTAAGTCTCCTATTAAAATATCTGTGCCTGCCAGCAGTCTACTTAGACCTTTCTGATAATGATAAACACAATTTTATATTTATCTTTATAATCTATTAGCAGGTAAAAAATTCCCAATGCCAGTTTTTGGTGGAGACCCCTGTTTTTATTAAAAAGAAAAGTTTTCTGAAGAGTGCAAAGAATAGAATTGTAAGAAGTTGCCAGATTCCTGGTAAGTATAAATTTTGGACATCTTATTCTTTGAAAATAAAAGACTGTATTTATCAACCCATAACAAATCAAATACAATATATTAGATTAATTTTCAAGGTAAAACCCTACAGGCTCTTATTTTATTACAATAGAGAATGTATTCTGTCATTGCAAAATGCAGTACTCCTTCACTTTCTGTTTCTAACATTGTCATGATTATGAGGGTTAGGCAGCAGCCTGAGGACTAAGAGGTTAACTACACATAGCCAGGTGGAGTGGCCCTTAGGAATGTAGGTAGGACTTTCAAAACGGCACAAAGGGATTTGGTTTTGTTTTTTTTAAGAAAAGAGAAAACTTGTATTATTCCCACACTATTCCTGTTGCAAGCATAATAACTAGATGGAAAAGTAACAAA
Source organism: Apalone spinifera (assembly GCA_030068395.1). Classification (NCBI taxonomy): domain Eukaryota; kingdom Metazoa; phylum Chordata; order Testudines; family Trionychidae; genus Apalone; species Apalone spinifera. The sequence goes on from CM057845.1 coordinate 223,872,627, forward strand.
TAATATACTCATGGAGAAACTCCATAGCTACGTCTAGTCTGGCATGACTTTCTGCAAATGCTTTTAATGGAAAAGTTTTTCCGTTTTTGCGCAAAAGCACTTTTTGCGGAAAAGTGTCCGTACCAATCTAGACGTGGTTTTGCACAAAAAAGCCCCGATCGCCGTTTTCACCATCGGGGCTTTTTTGCGCAAAACACTTTTTAGCTCTCTACACTGGTCCTTTTGCGCAAATGCATTTTGGCATTTGCATTTGCGCAAGAGGGCTTTTGCCCGAACAGAAGTGTCATTGTATTTGCGCAAGAAGCACTGATTTTGTACATTACAAAGTCAGTGCTTCTTGCGGAAATTCAAGCGGCCAGTGTAGACAGCTGGCAAGTTTTTGCACAAAAGCAGCTGCTTTTGCGCAAAAGCTTGCCAGTCTAGGCACAGCCAATGGGCCTAGAACTTAGTTACAAAGAAAAAGCCAAAACATTGTTTAAGTGTGCACAGACAGCAGGGATCCCATACCCAAACCAAAAAAACAATGAAACCTAACGGATTTATCTAAACTTTACCCTACTCACAGAAAGTGAAGAAAGAGTCTTTTCTTGGAGGGAGGGAGAGACATGCTTGTCTCTCTCTGTAGCTACAGAGCAACTCTCAGACCCCCCCAAAAAAGGGAAAACCCAAATCCCTTTGTCCCAGTTTGAAAGTCCTACCTACATTCCTATTGGCCACTCCACCTGGCTAGGTGTAGTTAACCCCTTAGTCCCCAGGCTGCTGGCTAACCCTCATAATCATGACAAACATAAAAATTCTATAATTATGGGATGGTGTATTACATGTAGTGTGGTATTATGTTTTGCAAAAACATAAATACGGACAGGTAGGGGGTGTTCTTCTTTTAGCTTTGTACCAGCCCAATGATTTCAGGTGTGTCAATGATCTCAGCTGGCAACTCACCTAATCTTAATTTGTAAAACCTACTTGACCTAATTGGAGAGAAAATAATGTGATTATTTCTAAAAGACTGAAAGAAGAAGAATACACTTTTGCCATTTCTACTGAGGAACTCTTTCATCAGTCTATGCAATATGTTGAAAACCTCTCCTGCATAATAGTCAACAATCAGCCTCTGATCACCCTATATCCATAAAAATTATGTAGAATTAGTACCTACTGGGAACAATACTTGTTTCCCCTGTTTCCTCAGTTATTTTTTTAACCAAGGATCCCCAAACTGGCGACTCCAACTTATTTTGTGCATGTTTTCATATGGACTGAAACTAAGTGTAATATTTTACTGCTGCCCTTTAACCTTTGTCCTTTGAAATAAAAGCTATGCTTTGAGCCTGAGAGGTCTGTATACAGAGACACTAGATCAGTGGTAAATGGCACATGGTGTCTTCAAGTAAGAAGAAAAATTGGGCTATGTTTTCATTTACCATAAAGCCTGCTATGCATTTCAGGTGCAGAAAACTCCTGAGTATAGGGTCCCAAGACCCACTTTAAAGCTTCCACTGTGAGCTACAAAGCTCCCACTGAACTCTGTAAGCACCTGAACTCAAATTTCAAGGTAAAAGCTCCCTCAGTATCTAAGTTTCTGCCTTTCGCCATACATGCTGCTTCCTCTCTCTATGAGTCCATGTGCTCATTTCCCACCTACGCCCCAGAGTGATTCCCAAAGGAGGGGAATATGGGTGTTCTTCCATGTACACAAGATGTGTGCAGAGCCTAACTCAGCAGACTTGCTCAGAGGCCACCAACAAGATGTGGTCCCATTCACAATCTGAAGTCGGGAGGTGGCAGCGGTAGTGGAACCCACAGAAAAACTGGGAGCCCAGTGATTTAGCGCTGTCATTTGGGATGTAGGAATCTCAGGTTAGAGGGTGAGAGAGGATTTGAATAGAAGTCTCCCACTTCTAATCACTGAGCCACAGGATATTCTGATGTAGGAATCCCCCAGTCTCTCCTCTTGAACCTGTTCCACTGTGGATAAATAATGAAAAGGTGATTGGAACACAGAAAACAGGCCCAGAGTCTCCCACATCAGTGACCTAATTACTAGGCTTCAATCAGTCTCACTCTTTCTGGCTCAAAGACCACTCCACTGTTGATAATGACAGCAAGAGAGAATTGATCTGCAGTTTGCTGGTTAGGACACCAAGACTGGAGACCCACCATCAGGCCCATCCCTATTGATAAATAAAATACGCAGCTGTGTAGGGCACCATGAAATTTGGGGCCCTAAATTGCCCCAAAATTTCTGGTGCCCAAGGCAACCGCATGCTGAATACCAGCACCAGCTTGTACAGCCAGTCCCCCATCCCTGGTGGGCTGCGCCCAGTCTCCATCATCAGCTATTTCCCCTTACAGCAGAAGAGGAAATGCCACATCACTTGCGCTGCTCACTGCTGCCTGTGCCTCCTGCCTGTTATCACCCAGCTATCAGGTCAGCCAACTTTCCTGCCCTGCTCCTACCCCCTGCAGTTCTGGACCTGCCCTCTACTTCTACCTGTGAGGCCCTGCAATCCATGAGCACAGCGCCCTGTGGAGTGATCACCCCTCCCGCTATGAGGAGTGTGGATACTCTGACTGTGTAGGGCACCAGAATTGTTAAGGACAGCACTGTTCACCAGCCAGCCCCCCTGCTCTAGTTGCTCTTTATTTATCCTAAGGAAGCCCCACATTGGGGCTGTAAATCCTGTACATTTTGGGGCTGGGGACAAGAAGTGTCTATTACTATTTGTCTGTATTGCACCAAACACACTACCTACCCCAACGGTGGCTGGAACCTGTGGGTAATATAAAAAATACTGTTAACAAAAGTATGTATTTTCTGTGGATTCTTTATGGTTATAAAGAAGGCTAAATCAGCCCAACAACTATATAATTAAGAGTAAAGCATTCTATTTTCTGTGGTCACTGCTGAGGTGGCTTGCCTGCATTGGGACATTGAAGAAAATTAATCCAAATTAAGTAAAATGTGAATTTGGGGTGGACTAGTTAAACTCCTGTGTGACTCATGTTATTTAGAATTAAAGTGACCTTAATTTAGTTTATTTTAATTCACTCTGAAAGTGAATTAAAATAAACCAAATAATGCTGCCTTGATTCTGAATAAGTGTGTTCAAATAGAAATTTAATGTGGTTTCATTAATCCACTTCAAATCCATACAATTAGTGAATCTGGATTAATTTTCTTGGGTGCCCCCATGTAGATAAGACCTAAATTGTTTATTACAGATTACTAAAGCTGTCCCTAAATTTGTATTTATACCTCAGGAGAGGATTACCATAGAAACTGAGAACTCATAACAATTGATTGAGGAGAAGGGGTGAGCAGCGCAATTGGACTAATTTGTAAGAGGAGAAGGAACAGAAAAAGGAAGTAATAGAATGTAGTTGCTAGCACAGGGGAGGATTTAGAATAGCCTATTATAGTTTGTACCCAGTTGGAAGGGAGACAGTGGGTACTTATAGAGGTGCAAATTGTTCTTATCGGCCTCTTGTAACTTGAACAATCTAATTCCCTATTTTTTTTATTTTTTTTCTTTCCTTCCCTCCTCCTTGTCCCCCCCCCCCCCTCATATTTCAAGGGTGGCCAACCTAAACCAGAGAAGGAGCCAGAATTTACCAATGCACGTAGCCAAAGAGCAACAGTTCTATGTCACCAGCACTGATCAGCTCCTCGCCACCACTCTCAGCACATCCAGCCTACTGGCAGTTCCACCGGTCAGTGCCTCCTTCTCCTTTTCCTCCTGCCCACTGGGATCAGCTCTCTCAGTGGGAAACACTGGAAGGGGGAAGCATGGGTGTGACAGGCTCAATGAAGAGGGTAGGAAGTGGCAGGATCCTAGGGGGAAGGTTGGAGGGGGACAGCGCCTAGGGCAGAGTTGGGGTTGAACAGTGAGCACCCTCTGGGCCTAGGAGAAAGTTGGCACCTGGAGCTCCAGTCTTGGATTAGGTACCTATGTAAGGAGCCACATATTAACATCTGAAGAGCCACATGTAGCTCTGGAGCCACAGATTGGCCACCCCTGCCTTATTTATTCTTGGATCTGGACTTTTAATACTCCAGTCATCTGAAGAACTGGGTTGTGCCCATGAAAGCTCATGATACCATTTATATTTTTTATTAATCTTTAAGGTGCTTCTAGACTTTTCATTTTTTTCCCCAATTTTTCCGGTTATAGACTAACTCAGCTACCCCTCTGAAGGTCCATCAATGTCAGCCATACAAGAAATATATTAGAATAAGTCTTTGTAATCAGGAAGAAGCATGTTGTTGAACATAAGGGTGAGCCTTAGATAGACTGTATTGTCTGTTAGGCCATGTCTACACTAGGAAACTATTTCAAAATAACTAAATTTGACTCCCAATTTTACAAAATTGAAATAAGGTGTCCCAACTATGGGGAAGCCTCAAAATTAGTCGGAGGCAGGCAAATAAAAAAGCATTTTTGTTTGAACACAAAACTCTGATTATGTATTTGGAGGATATACAACAGGGGAGGGACTGGGGAAAGAACCTGGATTGGGGGAGGAAAAAGGAGGGGGTAAAGGGGCTCAAGGATGGGGTTGGGACTGGCACCTGCCTGGGGTAGCTTGGGAGGCTTCAGCTGTCTGGGAGATCCCACCACCACATGTTCACAGTCCCCGGCAGCCCTTGGGGGGGATAGGAGGAGAAGCCGGGGAGGTGGTGTAGGGGAGGGTGTGGGTGCTGGGAGTAGGGGGTTGGGGGTGAGGAGTTGGACAGGGAGTTGGGCAGAGAGTTCTGGGGGGGGGGGGGGGGGGGGGGGGGATGTGCAGGGAGGCAGCTGGTGGACCGCTTCATACATGAAACCATGTGCTCCATGATGGATGTTATGGAGGAGCATATGACCTCATGCTGGCATGACAGGTGCTCCCTCATGGTTTTTCCTCAGCTTGCAGTCAGCTTGCTGTTGGCGTCACGGTTGGCGACCTACTTCTGGTACTCCTAATAAAAGCTGCGGATGAGGGAACAGAGGCAGTCCAGGTGCTCCTGCACCGGGTCCTTGCAGATTCACCTCCACCTGTGGGTCTTTCAGAGTTGGGAAGATGGTGTGGGAGGTGGTGGATGCACCATGCTCACTGCTGGCCTAGCTGTGAAGAAAAGTGTCAAGGGCAGTCATCCCTGGAGACACTGTGCATGAAGCCTAGCCCTCATCTCTGAGCCATCACTGAGGTCTTGGTTCAGACAATGATGATGTGCTTCAAGCAAGGACATCTGTTGCCTAGACAGCAGGCACTTTCCTGCAGGGGCACGATGTCCCAGCGGAGCATCGCTACCCACGTGACCTGGGGACAAGCAGGCATAGGAAGGTGCCAGCCAAGCTAGGAGCCTTCAGGTGGGATGAGGAGATGGGGCGGCTCAGCTTCCTTCTGTGTCCCACACATGTTGGGTCTGGCCCTGGCAGCGTTCCGTGGAAAGGGAACTTCTATCCTTGCCTGCTGGAGGGGGTGGCATTGGGGGAGGTGTGTGTGACAGGCAGAGGCAGCCTGCTGACGTTCTACTAAGGTCCCTTCCTCTTCCACCCCCCAGAAGGTTCTCATTCAGGGGAACGGTCTCCTCCACATTGCTGTGCTTGAATGGAAGCAGATGCTGCCCAATTGCAGGCATGATCCTATGCCGTGTGTGGCACTGATGTGTGTTTCCATTCTCCTTAATGATGGCTTGTGGTGGGAAAGTTTCCCACCACAGATGCCAGAATAAGACAGGCCTGTGCAGGAACCTTGTAAGAAGGAGCGAGGGGTTCCTGTGCGAGAGTGTCATGAGTCTAAGTGCTCTGGGCTGGCGCTCCATGTGCACCCATGAGAACAGCCTGTTGTGTGACCCCCAAGCCTAGAAAGTTGAGCAAGGAGCATGCAGCCTCTCACAGCCTGCCCCTACATGTGTATTGGGAAAGTTCTAGAACTCACCTGAAGTACCTTCCCTGAGTTCGTCTGAACCCTGGGAGACATCCTGGGATAGGGGGACTGGCTCCAGGCTGATGATGACCTCATGACTCACCGGCATGGTGTCCAGGCTGGCCTGCTGCTCCTCCTCCTTTTCCTCCACAATCCCACCCTCGTGGAGGCAGATGGTGGACGTGTCCTGGCTGGAGTCAATGATGACAGGGCAGGGAGGTGTCCAGCCTTCCTCCCACAATGGCATCCAGCTGCTCGTTAAAGTGGCAAGGGTGTGGTGCCGCCCCAGAGTGGGAACTTTGCTCCCTGGCCTTGGTGTACAACTGCTGGAGCTCTTTGATCTTCATTATGACCTGGTCCAGAGTCTAGCTGTGCCCTTTCTTGGTCAGGCTGGTAGCCATCCAGCTGTACACCTCTGCATTGCACCTTTTGATGTGGAGATCTTGGATGTCAGTCTTCTCACCCCAGACCTCAATGAGATCGAGGATCTCCACACCATTCCAGGCCAGTACCCTCTTTTTCCCCTGGCCAGGGGCATCAGAGGTGCCTGCTGGTGTGCTGACAGCCATGGGGGGCTCAGAAGGAGTGCTGGGATCTGCCATGGCTGCACTGGAGAGTGCTGTATGGTACAGGGCTGGCAGGGCCAGTATGGTGCCGCAAGCCCCTCTACCTTCTGCCTGCAACTTTAAAGTCTGCAGGAGAACGGGAACATTAGAGTTGTCACGGGCGTGGCCAGAATGGCCACAAAGGCAGCTGTGAGAGGCCTCTGGAGGACAATTATTTTGCAATAACAGAAGCTGAGTATCCACACTAACCCTATTTCAAAATAATAATTTTGAAATAAGCATTATTCTGCTTGACAAGCAGGAGTTATTATTTCAAAATAACAAGCCTGTTATTTTGAAATAAGGTGCTGGGGAGGGGGGACACTCGCCTTGTCATTTCAAAATAAGGGGAGTTATTTCGAAATAATTCCCTAGGTGCCACAGGACCACTCATGGTTTTTAGTCATTAAATAATCATTGTAGGCCTCGGAAAAGACAACTCCCATGTTTAAGAGTTTGATACAGGGAGCAGGCAGAGGGAAGATACATTACTATTTAACACAGTGGTAATGATACGCCCGCCGTTCATGCCGTTGAGGCAAGTAATGGTTAGCTACTACCTGTGCTGTGTTATGAGGCAGACCTCAATGTTGTGGGTGCTCCCACCCATTTGGTACCTATTTCAGACAGTAAGTCAGGGGCTGGTGTAGCCTAAGTTAGGTATACTTAAAGACAAGTCAGGTAAATTTTTGGGCACAGTTTTTTCAGGAAGGACTTAATCAGTATTGTGATTAAAGTCTCTTACTTTTCAAAGGGATAATCTACTTTTCCTCATAGCCATGCATAAGCTAGCCAAAAAGAAAAAAGGAAAATTCATGAAAAAATAATTAAAAAATGTGTTAGACGTGTCATGCTGGAGTTCATAGCAATGGAAGATTGTTCTGTCCCTTAGATCCTACGGTATTGCACATTTAAAGAAATAAATATTACTGGGTCTCAAGAGACAAAGTAATAATAAATTAAATCTAGTGCTTGAAAGTGCTATTGAACATATGGATGCCAGATTCATCAGGCTAGAGCAATCACTATTCATATTGTTTCAGTGCTATGACTTCACGTAATGGCCTAGTTATTTAAAACAACAAACAAACCCAATCATCACCACCACCACAATCCATTATTACATTGCTTCTGGGCACTCTAAGCATTTTTAAAATAAGCCCACATCTATAGGTTTATGCAGAATTAGAACCCTGACTTAAAGTATCAAGTTTGGAAAATCATAGGTTTGGTCATCTAATTTGGATTTTAGATACCTATATATGGATGTAGCAGCCTGATTCTAGGTACTCAAATTTGACAATTGTGTAGACCATTTATTTTAATACCAATTACAGGTTAAACCTCTGTAATCTGGAGTTCCAGGGTCCAGCAACACCCCTGGCCCGGCATCGCCAGGTGACCCCTATGACAGCACTCATGGGGATAAGATGTTGGTCTGGGACCAGGACCGTTGCCAAACTAGAAGGCCAAGATAGAGCCCCGGGGGCAGCAGAGTCACCAGGAGGAACACAGAGCCACTGGTCCCTGGGGGAGGGGGAGCGGAACATAGCTCCCTGTCATGGCTGAGGGCAGCAGCATGGCTGCTGGAGGGGAGCACGGAGCCCCCCAAGCCGTAGTGGAGGTGATGGAGGGAATGCAGAATATCTGGGAGGAGCACAGGGCCCCGCAAGTGGTAGCAGAGCTGCTCAGTGGAGCGTGGAGCCACTGGGTGGCAGCAGGGCTGCTGGGTGGAATGTGCAGCTCCCCAGGCAGCAGCAAAGCTGTTGGGTAGAGCACAAAGCCCCAGGTGGCAGCTGGACCTGGGGGTGGAGCGTGGAGCCACCAGGTGATAGAGGAGCCTCAGGGCAGCAGCAGAACCTGTGGGCAGAAAGAGGAGCTCCCGGCCTCCAGCAGGAGCACAGAGCCCCTGTGTGGCAGGGAAGCCACTGGGAAGAGAATGGAGCTCCAGACAGCAGTGGAGTCCCTAGCCATTGCAGAGAGAATGGAACCCCAGCAAGAGAGTGGAGCTCCAGGTGGCAGCTAAACTGCAGATGAAAAGTAGAGCTCCCTTCTCTCAGTGCTGTGGGGACAGCAGAGCCCTGAGTGGCAATGAAGCTACCTAAGGAAAAGCGGAGCCCATGGGGGGCCAAGTGGAAAGTGGATCCCCTACTGCACTGACCTTCCCTGGTCAGGCAAATTCTCTGGTTTGGGACCAGTCAGGTCCCCAGGGTGCTGGACCAGGGAGGTACAACCTGTACTTGTAAAGATGAATTGATCTTATTTGTGGTTTACTAAACAGCAGTAGACCTTTGACCTACACTGCTGTTCTACAATAGAACCATGGCCACTTAGTTGTAAATTTCTTAATGGAATTTTATAAGGTCTATTTTTAGAAATTAGCAAGCACTTAAAAACTAATAATTAAATGAACATTCATAGTATTAAAACTTCATCAACACAGGTATTAATGAAAAATTAAAAACCAAGTGTGTTACAAACATAGGTTAAGTGAATTTAAATAAATCTAATAAAACACACATAATGCATTAAGGACTGTTACACAAGCAACCACCATCAACATGATGGTGTTGAACCAGAAACCATACAATCAAAGAATAATAGAATACTAGAACTGGAAAGGACCTTGGGAGATCATCAAGTCCAGTCCCCTGCCCTCATGGCAGGACCAAGCACCATCTAAATCAGGGGTGGGCAAAATTCCATGACTTTTCAAAGATGATAGCTTGAGTATTCTCAAGGCACTAAACATTAAAAAAGCTGTAGAGCAGTTTTTAAACTAAGAGATGGGGGAAAGCTGATTGGTGCGGAGATGCACATAAATCAGAGGAAGAGAATCCATTGATAGAGATTCTCTAAGCTGTAGTCAGAAAGAGAGGAGGGGAGAGGACAAACCATGGGCCAGAGCAAACAAACAACCGCATATAAGGGAATCCAATGCATCAGGGAAGGGCAGACAAATAAGCAGTGGAAATTTTTTAAAGTGCTTCTACACAAATGCTAGGAGTCTGACTAATAAGATGGGTGAACTAGAGTACCTCGTATTAAAGGAGGAGATTGACAAAACAGGCATCACTGAAACCTGGTGGAATGAGGAAAATCTGTGGGACACAATCATACCAGGATATAAAATATATCGGAAGGATAGAGCAGGTCGGGTGGGTGGCGGAGTGGCACTGTATGTGAGAGATAAGGTAGAAATACTATGGATAGTAATTCCATGCTCCAATAATAAGAAATTAGCAGTAGGGATATATTATCGACCACCTGACCAGGACAGCGATACTGACATTGAAATGCTGAAGGACATTAGAGAGGCTACCAACATAAAGGACTCTATAATAATGGGGGATTTTAATTATCCCCATATTGACTGGATA
>CM057845.1:223882621-223895314 GCA_030068395.1 Apalone spinifera
AAGGGTTCAGAAAAGGGCAATTAAAATGATTAGGGGTTTGGAACGGGTCCCATACGAGGAGAGATTAAAGGACTGGGACTTTTCAGTTTAGAAAAGAGGACACTGAGGGGGGGATATGATAGAGGTATATAAAATCATGAGTGTTGTGGAGAGGGCGGATAAAGAAAAGTTATTTATTAGTTCCCATAATAGAAGAAGTAGAGGACACCAAATGAAATTAATGGGTAGCAGGTTTAAAACTAATAAAAGAAAGTTCTTCTTCACACAGCATGTAGTCAACCTGTGGAACTCCTTGCCAGAGGAGATTAGGTCCATAAAAGGCTATTAGCCAGAGGATAGAAATGGTATCCCTGGCCTCTGTTTGTCAGAGGCTGGAGAAGCATGGCAGGAGACAAATCACTTGATCATTGTCTTCGGTCCACCCCCTCTGGGGCACCTGGTGCTGGCCACTGTTGGCAGACAGACTACTGGGCTAGATGGACCTTTGGTCTGACCCAGTACGGCCATTCTTATGTTCTTAGTATTCCATAGTGCACCCTGGTGATTTGAAGATATCTAACTTTTCTAAGCAATTTTTAACTACTAAACCTATTTTAACTTCTAAACCTACCCCATTTCCACTAGCATTCTCTATGTTAGGCCCAGTCACCATGAACCTTCTTGGTGAAAATCAAAACAAAGAAGTCATTAAGCACCTCTGCCATTTCCACTTTTTTTTTATTGTTTCTCCCTCTTGATTGAGTAATGGGTCTACCCTGTTCTTGGTCTTCCTCTTGCTTCTAATATATTTGTAAAAAAAATGTTTTTACCCTTTAGATTTCTAGCTACATTAAGCTCCTTTTGTGCCTCTGCCTTTCTAATTTTGCTCCTATATACTGGTGTTATTTGTTTATATTCATCCTTTGTACTTTGACCTAGTGTCCACTTTTTGTATGATCCCTTTTTGATGTTTAGATCATTTAAGATCTCCTGGTTAAGCCAAGGTGGTCTCTTGCCATACTTCTTATGTTTCCTATGTGGTGGAATAGTTTGTTCTTGAGCCTTTAATAGTGTCCCTTTGAAGAACTGCCAACTGTCTTCAATTGCTTTTCCTCTTAATCTTGCTTCCTATGGGACCTTACCTACCAGTTCTCCGAATGTACTAAAGTCTGCCTTCCTGAAATGCCTCTACAGGTACTGGTTATACAAAAAACTTTCTCCCAGAATCATAATACACAGAGTTTGGGGACTTGCTGCCTCCACCAAGTGCTTTTTGATCCCTAAAACCCAAGGGTGAACACTTGCAATTATTCCCAGAGGTACCCCAAGCTCTTTTTCTCCAAAAGAGGTTAAAAAAGAAAAGAGAAAAACAAACTGCAGTCTCTGGTAGCTGAGTCAGTCAGAGGCATGCAGAAACACACGGACAGACCTTCCAGTACACAAGAATCAAATCCTCACCTTTTAAAAATTGACTTTTATTACAAAACAAAAGATAAACTTGCAAAAGCATACTTGGTTGCTATATGTTACAGAGAAACTAAGGAAAAAATTTAAAAAACAGAGAAAATCTCTGGCACAATGCTTAGATGGTAAAGGGGGAGGAGAGGCATAGAATCACACAGAGCGGTTCAAACCAAACCACAAAATAAAGAAAATTACCCAGAACGTGACTGGATTCACTTTTCCTTATTTCCAATTTTCTCTTGTTTCAGTCCACTCCCATGCCCTGAATTCTGTCGTGGGGCATGGTACTCCTACCTGGGTTTAAATCATACTGTGTGTCTTAACTTCTGGTTTATCTGTTCCACACAAAGAAAGCAGGCAAGATATCTATATCCAATTCAAATTTCAACTCTCTATCTTGATTGGTTCTCCCGGCCCTCTGGCCAAAACCTTTGCTAGCTACCTGAGTTAACCCCTTAGTCACTGGGTGTTGGACAGTACTTCTCCTGTTCATTACAAATGCATTCCAAGAATTTACTGGATAATCTGTGCCCGACGGTGTTATTTTCTGTGTGAAATACCCCATCACCACCAAGTCCTGTGCTTTGGATGATTTTGTTAGTTGTTTAAAAAAAGCCTCATCCACCTCTTCTTCCTGGTTAGGTGGTCTATAGTAGACCCCAGCATGATTTCATCCTTAGTTTCATCCCCTTTTAATCTAATCGTGAGACTCTCAATATGTCTGTCTCCTACGTCCATCTTAACCTCAGTCCAAGTATATACATTTTTAATATATAAGCAACACGTCCTCCCTTTTCCCCTGCCTATCCTTTCTGAGTGAGCTGTACCCCTCTATACCAATATTACAATCATGTGTATTATCCCACCAAGTCTCTGTGATACCAATTATGTCATAGTTGTTTTTATGTAGTAGCATTTAAAGTTCTTCCTGCTTATTCCCCATACTTCTTGCATCCATATACAGACAACTAATATACTGATTTTGATTTTGCCCCCTGTTCTTCTTTGTCCCTCCTTTATCTCTGCTATCATAGCCCATGCTCCTTCCCATTTCTGACCCATCTCCCAGGTGCCCATGTTTTTCATTTACCTGTGGGCTTTGGTCACCTCCCCCTGTCAAACCCAGTTTAAAATCCTACTCACTAGGTTAGCCAATCTGTATCCAAATACTCTCTTCCCTTTCCTCAACAGATGAACCCCATCTCTGCTTACCAGTCCTTCTTGGAACAGCATCCTATGATCAAGGAAGCCAAAGCCTTCCTGGCAACACCATTTTCGCAGCCAGGCAATCACCTCCAGGATACACCAATCTCCAGGAAGCACCCTGTAGTGAAGTTCCCAGATCTGGCTCAATTCTGCAAATCCACAAATCTCTGGGACATCCCCAAGAAAGATGCCATGTAGACTCAGGTGATGAACTCCTTCACATATGGCTGAACAGGCTGAGTGCACATTGTGCTGGGGTATTTTTGTCCATCAGTGCTACTTTTGAATATAATAAGCATTTGAAGGAAGGCTAAATATTGGAGATGTCACACTTTATGCTCAGTATTTGACTCTGGGGGGTGCCTCTACACTGCACCGCTATTCTGGAATAATGAGTGTTATCCTGGAAAAACAATACGAGGGTCCACACAGCAATTGCATTATTTTAAAAGAAAATCAAAATAATAGAGGGCTTTTTCTGACACCTGTAAACCTCATTTCATGAGGAATAATATGTCTTCCAAAAAAACTATTTGAGAAGAGAGTGTGTGTAGACACTCCACTGCTGTTATGCCAAATAGCTCCTCATCAGGGCCATTCTAAGTTATTTCTCCCCAGTGTCCCCTAGAACTCTAAATTGAGATAGTGCATCCACATTAGGGGAGCCTGCTTTGGACTAATTTTGAGGCTTCCCTGTAATGTGTACGCTCTATTTCAAAATAAGCAATTCCTGAAGATATCTTCCAGAATGGCTTTTTCCTAAATAAGCTTGCAGGGTACACATTATTATTATTATTATTATTAATCCTCTTCGCTCCTGATGGAGCATAAGGCACCAACGGATCTTCTCCAGCCTTCACAGTCCTGAGAAAGCCGGCTGACTTCTCAGGGTACACATACCCTAAGAAATATCCACAGCTTTGCCTAATTTCAACTAGAATGAGATAATTAAGATATACATTCTGCTCAGAAACATGCATCTATATACTGATGTCATTGAAAGGATCAGTGATAATGGAGTTTTATGAAACTGGATGGGTTTTGATCCAAAACATGAGTCAACTCTATACAACTATTGTCATCTCTGGTGGAGAAGGGACAGATCAGGAGGTATTCATCATCTGCCTGCTCCTGAAGATCCCTAGTGTAGCTAAGCCTAGAGGCACCAGCCACTTTAAGTGGCTTATTCATCACCAGGAACCATATGTCTCTTTGATAATGTCATCATTTAGGGCAGAACTGTGCCTTGGACTACAGTATGTGCCTTATAGAAGCATAAGGGAGAATATGAACTCCTCCATGACCTTATGCGTCTTTAAGGGTTACCCGGGTCTTGCAACTATGCATGCCCCATGTGGGTGTTTTGAACCCACTTCTTTTCCCAAGTGTCGGTGTAGACTTAGGCATGGTTTAACCTTGGAAGCATTGATTCATTAAGTACCTTTCATCCAGAAAGGTTCCACTGTGACTTGCAGATCATGTTACAGCATCGCTGGCCCATAAGCTATATCTAAGATGGAGAAGAGACAATCAACGTAAGATCTTATGTTCAGAGATTATTTTAGCTTTCACAAACTTTCTGAAAAGCTTCAATGTGGTTAGGTTCAGCCCAGTCCTGAATTCCTTTTGGAAAGACTAAGTAAGCTCATTTATCTGATCTAAAGTTGGGCAAGTATAGAGCAAACATGTACCTGTAATTTCTAACCTTTTCTGAATTCCAGTAAAAAAAAATAGTTTCAGGCCCAAATTCTACCCTTAACCACTGGTCAGATGGGAGTTGTGTGCATAAATCTGAGGCTAGACTGTGGCCCTACATATTTTAAATTGACATTGAGCTAGTTTTCATTGATTGTTAGCCTCTTTAAATTACCAAATTGAGTTAGCAATATTATTAATATTTAATAAGATATGCTTGAACACATGACTAAGTTAAAACTTTCTTGAAGCTTTAAAATTCCTGTAACTGCTCCTTGAGCCACAAACATAATTTCACATAAAAGAGGAAGTGTGGCAAAATGAATAAAGGAAATAATGATATTTTCTTTGCAACTTGAACTGCATATTTCATATGAACTGCCCACATAACTCTCCTTGGGTCATATTCTACCACTCTTACCACCTTACTTGACAAATAACCCCACTGACGAAAGGCTAAAAGTTTGTTTGAAAACGAGTAAGCATGTCAGAATCTGGCCATTTGTTAGCAGATGTGGTGATGAGCAGATGTTGAACTGTTAAATCAATAAGGAAAATACTATTTTTGCCAAGCCAATATAATTGCAGCAGCTCTGTTGCACAATATCACATCTGCTGACACAATCTACGATTTCATCTGCTAGCAGCTAGCATAAACTCAGATTAAGCTGTAAAGCTTCAATGTTTGCACCTGTCTCTTCTTATCTGAGAGATAGTGCCAACAGCATAATGCTGCCTAGCAACAAAAGTACTAAAATATAATGAAGGAAGAGAAATACAAAATAGAAGCTATTTTTTATTGAAGCATATTTACCTCTAAATGAATATTTTTCAGTATATGCCATACAGCATAAAGCACCCCAAACCTGCAAATACTTAGGCCATGTGCTTTGTTTGGATTACTCAGGATACTAATGTTAAATACATATGTTAGTGCAGTGGTCACCAACCAGTAGATCGGGATCTACTGGTAGATCTTGGAGCCTCTGGCAGGTAATCCTGACTGGTTTGGCCAGGAAGCTATCAAGCACTGACACTTCAGTTGCCCCTCCACCCACTGTCATGCTACTCCTGACCTCTGCCTTGGAGCTGCCCCCCTGGGAGCCTCCTGCTTGCTGTGCAGGGTATGGGAGGGAGAAGGGGAAGGGGCACTGATGTCAGGGTATCCCTTCTCCCTCCACATCTGTGCCCTATCCCCACGCAGAGAGAAGGGGATGGAGGGAGCTTGGCAATGCAAATCTCTGTCACTCTTATGCACTACGTGTGTCTCTGTCATTCTCACAAACACATACTGTCCTTCCCTCTCATCTCCCGACCCAACACACACATGGGGGGTTGTTTTTACTTCTGTTACTGCTTGTGAAGTGGGTTAGTTTTGGTTTTTGACTGGTGTGTGCATTTCATAATTTTCATTTCTTTCTAATGCTAAATTTAATTATTTGAGTAGTGAGTTCTAAAATGCCAAACATGTCATGGCTGAAGTAATTATCCCTATGGTAACTGCAGCTCCTAGAAGTGGCTGGCATGTCCCTGCAGCCCCTGAGAAAGGCAGAGCAGGGAGTCTCCACACGCTGTCCTTGCCTGCAGACACCACTCCTGCAGCTCCCATTGATCAGTAATGAGGAATCGTGGCCAATAGAAGCTGTGGGCTCAGTGCAGGTAAATGAGGGGCAGCACATGGTGCCATGGAGTCATTGCTGTACATGCCAACTGCTATCAGGAGTGGTGCAGGGTCAGGGCAGCAGTAAGCCTGCTTTAGCTCCACTGCTCTACCACCCGGAAGCCATCTCAGTTAAATGGTGCCCAGAGCCTGCTTCTGAACCCCTGCCACAGCCCTGAATCTACTCTTACGCTCAACCTTCTGCCCCAAAGGTGAACCTTTCTGCACCCAAACTCCTTCCCAGAGCTTGTACCCTGACATTCCTCCTGGACCCCAATCCCCCACCCTCAGATAAGTTCGGAGCCCCTCTGTAGTGGCTGCTTGATGTTTGGAACTCTTTGTGTACTACCCCGCCCCAAACTAGGCTTGGGGTCTCAGAACTGTTTGCTGCCTGCCCTGAGCAGGGGCCTGGGCTCTGGACTGTGCATTGACCTGCCACCAGCCCTGAAGAGCTGAACACCATGGCTAATTCCCCAAGAGACTACGGAGGGGGCAATGGGGCGGAGTGGCTGCCCACTGACCCTGAGGGGGAAGCTCCCTTCCCCAAGCCCTACAGGCTTACACGTGGTAGAGAATGTGGACACGACCCCACCCCTGATGAAAAGGGGTTTAGCTGCCACCTGAGAGAAAAAAAAAGAAAGAAGAAGAAAAAACACAAAGGGAGAGATGGAGCTCAATTTTTTTTTAAGACTGGACTGAACCTCAGCAGCAGCAACACCAGCACTTGGCACAGCAGCTGGCTGCACAACACAAGCAGCAGTAGCAGCAGTAGAAGCGTGAGATGGGCACCCAGCAGCAGGAATTCCTCCAAAGGCTGGCCATCCAATAATAAGGACTCCTGCTACAAGGCTTCCAGCAGCTGGCCACTCTTGGGTCCTGACCCCACGGACAAGCACCACCTCAGAGGCCCCCAGGAGACCTGACTGTCATGCTAACATCCCAAGACCTGGGGTCTGGACCCAGAAGGGGGGTTGACTGACCAGAACCCAAGCACCCAGAGCTTTGGAGACACTCCGCCCAGGGAAGGGAGAAGGACTGCAGAACCAGCGTCTGGATGCACCTACCCAACAGGTCCTCTTGGAACACAGACCCCGCTTTTCCTGCGGTCCCTTGGGATATCTGCAGCAAGATCATCCTGATATGGATGGTAACTTTGGATGGGTGTGCACCACGGAATCTCGGGCCCACAGACCAGGGCCTCCGAAGCTGACAGTGCCAGTAAAAGTGGGGCCACAGGAAGTGGTTGCCCTTTTAGACTCTGGCTGTGGATAAACCTTGGTCCGCAAGGACGTTATCCCTCCCCCAGTGGTGATCGACGGGGAGCTACCGCTCCAGAGCATTCACAAGGATGTCAAGCCCTATCCATGGACCTTAGTGGCCCTGACCATAAATGGCATAAACAGAGGAAATGGTAGTGGGATTGGGCCCCACTCTAGCCTACCCATCATCCTTGGTTGAGACTGGCCGGGGTTTACGGACCTCATCCACGGAACCAGACTCTGGTCCCCAGCCACGCAGGATGCCCCTGTGGATAGATGGGCCAGCCAGAGACCACCTGCCATCTCGGGCGTGGAGCTCACCACAGAAGGGGAGGAAGAAGCAGAGGGAACAGAAGGACCTAAGGGTTCGAGCCGACCTGGTTGTCCTTCTGGAGAGGACATGGAGCCTACCCACTTGACGGACTTCCCCCATAACCAACAAGAGGATCTGTCATTGTGGTTTGCCTACAACCGGGTGGCCGTGTCAACGGGGCTATCACCAACTCACAGAAGGCCAAGCAGTGGCCCCACTTCGGGATGGTGTCCAATTGCTTATATCGTGTGGACCAGGACCCACAGACCCGAGAAGTTTGGTCACAATTAGTTGTCCCTCACTGCCACCGGAAAGCCGTTCATTGGCTCGCACAAGACATCCCTGCCACTGGACACCTGGGCCAAGACAAGACTCTGGAATGGGTCCTGTCCCAGTTTTTCTGGCCAGGTGTTTACCAAGAGGTAAAGGACTACTGCCAGTCATGTCCAGAGTGCCAGTTAGCTGCTAACTGTGGGGTTCCATAGGCCCCCCCGGTACCTATGCCCAGTCTAGACGGGCCAAATGTCGGAAAAATTTCTCCAAACACAAGGATAAAAAAAAAGTGGCAGTGTAGCCGTACCCTGAGAGTGTATAAGGGCTGGGGATAGCAAGTGATGGAGAGAAGGGGAACAGAGAGGGCAGGGCCTCAAGGAAGGGGTGGGGTTTTGGGGAAGGGATAGTATAGATCTTGGCTTGTCCTGACATTTAAAAAGTGATCTTGGGTGTAAAAAGGTTGGAGACCACTGCTTTACAGCAATACACATTTACGATCCAACACCATCCAGGGAAACAAAATGCCAACACGGATTCCTTGTCAGGCATAGGGGAAGGGCAAGAGTCAAGCTCCAATCCCTGGGAGCTGGAGTTGAGGGGGAGTGTGTGTAGTGGGGCAGAGTGGCTGCCCACTGACCCTGGGGGGAGGTGCCCCTCCCCGAGCCTGGGTGGGCAACATCTCACCCTGATAACCCACCTGACAGGAGGACAGGAAGCGGGGCCAGAGCTATAAAAGGCCTGCCAGAGAGACCAGTGCTAGAAGGAGCCAGAAGCCTCCCTGTGCACCCAGAGGGAAAGCTGAACCCAGGAGAGGCAGAAGACTGGTCTGGGCTGCTTGGACCCCTACTGGACAGCAACATAGAGGGACTGCTTGCCTAGCCAGTGGTTCCAGAACTACGAAACCCAGAAGACCAGCACTGGGCTAAGGTACCACCGGAGAGACAGAAGGGAAGAAGCCCAGGGTGACCGACCACCGTTAGGCTGCACCAGAACCTGGGCAGTGTGTTTCGGGATGGATCCCCGATGACCCAGCAGCAGATGGTTCTGCTGCTACTAGGGCCCTCGGCTGGGACGTGGTGGAGTGGGTGGGCCCGTGTCCCCCTGCCACTCCACCCTTGGGTGGTAGTCTCCCCCCTCGGCTGTTACCCCACAGCAGCCTGCACCTGCCAGAGCCACACCCTGAGCAAGGGCCTGACTTTTGAACTGTTTATTTGCCTGCTGCCACGCCCTGAGCAAGGGCTTGGTGTTTGGAACTCTTTGTTTGCTGCCCTGCCCCAAACCGAGGCTCGGGCTTGACTCTTTGCGGGCTGCCCCACCCCGAACTGAGGCTTGGGGGGTCAGAACTGTATACCTGTTTGCCATCTGCCCTGAGCATGGGCCTGGGCTCTGGACTGTGCATTGACCTGCCACCAGGCCTGAAGAGCTGAACACCATGGTTAATTCCCTGAGAGACTAAGCAGAGGGCAGTGGGTCAGAGTGGCTGCCCACTGACCCTAAAAGGGAAGCTCCCCTCCCCAAGCCCTACAGGCTTACTGTCAACTCACAGGGCAGGGCCCAACAAGGTTGTGGATTCGCTTCAAGACACAGTCAATCAGGGATAGTTGTTTTTATTAATCTCACTACGTCACTACTATTACAGGATTAATATTGCCAGATGATTACACAGCTACTGCAAAGTAATACTCCAAAAGAGTAACAGGCACTTGGAAATGCTAATGCCCCTTCAGTCTGCGGGGAGTCCCATTCCGGTCACCTCGCACCAGGCTGCAGGGCACCCTCCGAGGTCCAGGTCCTGGTGAGACCTGGTGAAACAACTGTTATATTACAGTTGTTTACCGGGTGTGCACGTACCTGGTTCAATGCCATTCTTATCGCTCTTATGAGCTGAAACTGAGGTCAAACTTGTTTACCGCTTAGTAGTTTCCCAGCTCAAAGCATGGGTTAAAGCTGATAAAGCCCAACTACTGCTTGGACTTGCAGGATCCCATGCTGTGCTAAGCTGGGTACAGCAGGAATGGACACTCCTATCCCAGGCCTGCTAAGCTGCAGAACCCACGTATGACTTTTATATGACACTTACATCCTCCCACACTTCAAACTCCTTGGCTCAAGACTAGAGCCTGCACCTCAAACCCCTATCCCAACCTGGTGAAAGTGAGTGAAGATGAGGGAAGAAAGGGGATGTAGTGAGCAGGATGAGGCCTCGGAGACGGGGTAAAGAGGAGTGGGGCCTCAGAAAAGGGGCAGGAAGGAAGTGGGGCAAGGGTATTTGGGTTTGAGGTAGATCTTACTTTGCACTTACATTGAAAATAAGTGATCTTGTGGTTAAATAGATTAGACACCACTGTGTTAGGCTATGTCTACACAGCAACATAATTTCAAAATAACTAGTGTTATTTCAAAATAACATAGTCTGCGTCTACACAGCAGGCAGTTATTTCAAAATAAAGTTGAAATACTGTCAAGTGGGAGGACTTCTTACTCTGACTCCTGTAACCCTCATTTTATGAGGAGTAAGGGAAGTTGGAGGAAGAATGCTCTATTTCAAAATAAGTGCTGTGTAGACAGCAACAGCACCAAAACTCGAAATAAACTGTTTCGAAATAAGCTACGCAATTGACGTAGCTCAATTTGCATAGCTTATTTCGAGGTAAGCCCCGCTGAGTAGATGCACCCTTTGTGTTTGCAAGAGCTTGTGTTCTTAAGGCCTACTACTTAATGGCTAATTGATTGTTGGGCTAATAGCTAAAATATAGAAGATCACAATTCAGCTACAAACATAAATTTTCCTTCCATTTTCTATTTCTTTATTATGGCATTATTTTGTAAATACGTATGCATGTGTGGAATTTCAGTTGCATAAGCAATCCTCCTTAAAGATCAAGTCCTTTTCAGATTTCACAAAGCTGCTATATTATATTATTTCAAACCAGCTTTTAAAGGCAAAGTATAAATTTAAAGAACCTTTTTTTTTAACCAAGAAACTAAAAATACATAATCTTGTTAGTAATGGAGGGCGAATATGGTAGAATGTAGGACTTTACCCAGACATATGTTGGAAAAATAATACAGAAAAACAGAACATTTCCAGTAAGTTCTTTAAATATTTTGAAGATAACCGTTTCAGAGAATGGAGGAAGTAAACAGGGGGATAACCATTTTGACTAGGGCTGTCAATTGACCTGAGATAACGCCTGTGATTAATGCAGGACAGGATTAACACATTAAAAAATTAACACATTAATCACAGATGTTGATGCTGAGCTGCCTCTTTGAAGTGACGTTCCGGCATTTCAAAGGGTCAGTGCAAGCGGAGCCAGAGATCAACTGGGGACTTCAGTTGATCCCCAGATCTGCTTGCACTGCCCATTTGAAGTGCCGCCTTAAAAGGGCAGTGCTGCATGGAGCCCAGGCTCTGCCTTGTGCTGGCCTTTTGAAACACCGCAGCATTTCAAAGGAGAGTTGCAGGCGATTAATCACAAATAAATTTTTTAATCGCTTGACAGACCTAATTTTGACTTGATTCTTTCCAAGGGGTGGAATGGGTGGCAAATCTGAAGGTGGCAGATAACTTGGGTGGAAGTGCTCATGAATGATTTCTTGATCCTAATAAAAGGGAGCAGTGGGAGCAGTAGAATAAGGATAATGGACTTCAAAAAAAGCAGATTTTAACAAACTCAGAGAACTGGTAGGTAAGATCCCATGGGAAAGAATATGAGGGAAAAAAGGACTTCAGGAGAGCTGGCAGTTTCTCAAGGAGACAATATTACATGCACAACTGCAAACTTTTCTTATGAAAAGAAAAGACAGGGAGACTAATAAAAAAGGCTAAAAGGACTCACCAGGAGCAGTTTAATGATGAGAACATAAAAAAGTAATCCCATGAAAAAGTGGAAACAAAGATGAATTTCTAGGGAAGAGTGCAAAAGAACAGCAAAAGCATGTTACGGATAAAAATCAGAAAGGCTAAGGCACAAAATAATTTTCACTTAGTAGGGGCAAAAAGGATAATGATAAGAGGTTATTTAAAAACATTACGAGCAAGAGAAAGACAACGGAAGGTGTAGGGTTTCTGTTCAGTAGGAAGGAGAATTAATATCTGATGACATTAAAAAGACTTAAGTTTTAATTCAGAAAGATATGATGACCAGTTAATCAATGTGTTATATGAAGGAATGTAAGCCAAAAGAGGGAAAGAACAGGTTAACTTTATTTAGATAAATTGGATATATTCAAGTTGGCAAGACCTGATCAAATTCATTCTAGGGTACTTAACAAACTAACTATAGCAATCTCAGAGCCTTTAGCAATTATCTTTGAGAACTCACGGAGGATGGGTGAGGAAAGGCAATTCTTGATTTTGTCAAAGTAGAGCACAGAATCTGGTCCAAGATGTGAATATAGCTGGACCACTTGGTAATAGTAACTGTAATATAATTAGATTTTACGCCCCTGTGGTGGGAAAAAAACTACAGCAGCCCAATACTATGGCATTTAATTTCAGAAAGGGGGACTACACAAAAATGAGGAGGTTAGTTAAACAGAAATTAAAAGGCACAGTGCCAAAAGTGAAATCCCCACAAGCTTCATGGAAACTTTTTAAAGTCATCATAATAGAAGCTCGACATAAATGTATACCCTACATTAAAAAACATAAAAATAAAAATAAAAAAGTGCTCCTATGGCTAAACAAATTAAAAGAAGCAGTGAGAGACAAAAAGTATCCTTTAAAAAGTGGAAGTTTAATTCTAGTGAGCAAAATAGAAAGAAGCATAAACTCTGGCAAATGAAGTGGATGTGGTATACCTAGACTTTAGTAAGGCGTTTGATACAGTCTCGCATGA
>CM057845.1:223912678-223927318 GCA_030068395.1 Apalone spinifera
AAGGCAAAAGAAAAAAAAAACCAGGCAAAAGCACTAGGTGGCAAAAGGCAGTGGCAGAGGGCAACCACCAAACTGCTACGGCTGTCAGTCCCTACAAGAGGTCCTAAAGCATGGAGCAGGAGAGAAACGGTTGTCCAGGGAGATCCCTTTAAGCACGTGTCAAAAAGGAGCTCCAGCCTCCGCCCCTGGAAAGGGCTAGTGCCATTTTGCCCTATACAAAATGGTTCTGGGCTTCTGCTTTTGCGCAAAAGCATGCCGCCAATGTAGACGCGCTTTTGTGCAAAAGCGCATCGTTATAACGATAACTCCGTGCCAGTCTAGATGCGCTTTTGCGCAAATACTTTTAACGGAAAAACTTTTCCGTTAAAAGCATTTGTGGAAAATCATGCCAGTCTAGACGTAGCCATCAAGATTTTCTAAATATCTAATCTAAATCTCTCTTACTGCAGACTGAATCCATTACTACTTGTTCTGCCTTCAGTGGACATGGAGAACAATTAATCACAGTCCTCTTTATAACAGCTTCAGAGGGTAGCTGAGTTAGTTGGTAACTTTAGATGAAGAAGTGGGCTGTGCCCACGAAAGCTCATGATACCATCTACATGTTTTGTTAGTCTCTTAGGTGCTGCAAGACTATTCATTGTTTTTTAAGTTTCTCTTTATAACAGTTCTTAATAAGTCTTTTACCAGTTCCTCCCTTACTCTTCTTTTCTCAAGACTAAACCAGCCCATTTTAAAATCTCTCCTCATAGGTCATGTTTTCTAAATATTTTCTCTTTGTTGTTGCTTTCCTAAGGAGTCTCTTCAATTTGTCCACAGTTACCTCCTGTGTCTTAGGTATGGTGCTCACCATGATGGTGGAAGGGCATAACAAGGGGTTTCACAGGGATCAGTTTTGGGACCGATTCTGTTCAATATCTTCTTCAATGGTTTAGTTATTGACATAGAGAAATAGATCATTCTGGGATGCATTAACAGGCGTTAATGACACGCTAAGTAATTTTTCTACTCTACACTGATTAGGCCTCAACTGCAGAATTGTGTCCTATTGTGGGCACCACATTTCAGGAAAGATGGAGAAATTGGAGAAGGTCCAGAGAAGAGCAACAAAAATGATTAAAGATCTAGAAAACATGAGATATGAGGGAAGGCTGAAATAATTAGGTTTGTTTAGTTTAGAAAAGAGATGACTAAGAGGGGACAGATGCAGTCCCTGGATTGCCTAGATCCGGCTTGTAGGGTCAGGGCTCTCCCTCCCCCCAGCACCGGGGAGCCCATGCTGGCCCCCCAGTCCCCACTGCCTCCCAGTGACTGATTTTTCTGTGGATCAGCAGCCCTGACCCAAAAAAGGTTCCCCACTCCTGTGATAGTGTTTGTCAAGTACATATAAGTTGGTTATATGAAGGAGGGAGAAGAATTGCCCTCTTCAACCTGAGCGGTTAGACAGAGGTGGGGAACCTCTGGTGCACTGGCCCCACACGATTCAGCAGAGTTAGGGTTATGGAATGGTGAACTGCAGCCACTGGTAGCTGTGGGGCTCCATGCCTATGGACGTTCAGGTAGACAAAGCGTCTGACAGCTCAGCAGCCACTAACCCTGACGAACCGCTTGCGGCCAATGCATCGGAGGTTTCCTTCCCCATCCTGTCCTCATAGGTTAAAGAATCTTCCACTATAACCCTCAGAGCCCTTTTTGTTTTAGTCCTTCCTAAGCATTCATTTTCCATTTTGTTTGTGTGCAACTGATTGCTCCTTATTAAGTGGAGTACTTTGCATTAGTTCTTACTGAATTTCATCCCATTTACTTCAGATCATTTCTCCAGTTTCTCCAGATCATTTTGAATTTTAATCCTATCTTCCAAAGGATTCTCCTAGCTTGGTATTGTTCAGAAATATTATAAGTGTGCTCTCTATGCCATTATCTAGATCACTGATGAAGACATTGAATAGAATCAGACCCAGAACTAATCCCGGTGGATATGTCCTTTTATCTTGACTGTGAACCACTGATAGCTACTCTGTGGGAATTGTTTTCCAACCATTTATACACTCACATTATAGGTTGTATTTCTCTAGTTTGTTTATGAGAAGATCATGTGAGACAGTATTAAAAGCCTTGTTAAAATCAAGATGTACCACATCTCCTGCTTCTCCTCTTCCACAAAGCTTGTTATCCTGTCAGAGAAAGCTATTAGATTGAGTTTGACATGATTTGCTCTTGACAAATCCACGCTGATTGTTATTTATTGCCTTATTGTCTTCTAGGTGTTTGCATATTGATTCCTAAATTATTTAATTCATTATCTTTCCTGGCACAGAAGTTAAGATGTAGTTTCCTAGTTGTCCTTATTTCCCATTTTATAGATTGGAAAAAGACAACTATAATGGCAGTCCGCTGGAATCTCACATATTCTTCCATGACTTTTCAATTTTAACCACCAATGGCTCTGATATCTCTTTAGTCAGCTCACTGAGTAATCTAATATGTATTTCATCATTTTATCAGGCCTGCTGACTTGAAGACATCTAACTTGATCATGAAATCATAGAGTGGTAGAAGGCAGAACAGAAAAATAGAGACAATGGATTTCAGGAAAGCAGATTTTAGTAAACTGAGAGAGCTGGTAGGTAAGGTCCCACGGAAAGCAAGACTTAGAGGAAAAAAGGAGAGTTGGCAGTTTTTCAAAGGGACATTATTAAGGACCCAAAAGCAAACTATTTCACTGCATAGGAAAGATAGAAAGTATGGCAAGAGATCACATTGGATCAACCAGGAGATCTTACATGATCTAAAAATCCAAAAGAAGTCATATCAAAAGTGGAAACTATGTCAAATTACAAAGGATGAATATAAGCAAATAACACTAATGTGCACTAGTTTTGGGAAAATTTGGATCCTTACTAATTTTATGTTGATTATATTTCACCTGACCAAGAATTGCAATGAATGTTATTTGCATTACTGCATAGAGAATATGTTAAAATAAATTGTTACACGAGAGAAATTTTGTGTTTGAAAATATAGTGATAGGGCCAAAAATGTGTTCTTGGTAATACTGCAGTTATCTGAAAAACTTTGTATATGTGTAGTGTAATTAAGAGCAGAATTCTACCAACTGAATTTGGGTTTTTTTTATATATTCTTTTTGTATGTTATATTAGCTTATTATGTACTTTCTATGCATAGAATTTTAAATTGCACTGTGATGGTGTATCTTTCTATGCAATCTTATCATGAGCTATAGTCTAAAGCTATGTCTAAACTGCATTACTTTTCCAGGATAGTGGAGGCATCCTGGAAAAGCAATGCTGCATCCAAGGAACGCATCTGCTTTTCCAAATTTTTTTTTGAAAAAGCGGACGTGCCCTTTTGCCATCCCTGCAAACCTCGTTCTACGAGGAATAAGGGATGTGTCAAAAGAGCACTTTTTTCCTAAATTTGGCACGGTGTAGAAGTGCCAAATTTAGGAAAAGCCTCTTTCGAAAGTAAATCTGAAAAAGGATACACAATATGCATACCTCAAATTGAGTTTCTTTTTCTAATTTAACATTGCAGTGTAGACCTAGCCCAAGATATTAAAAAATACTTCCAGTTAAGTAAAATTCTGAAATCGGTTTCAAGAAGATCAGTTCAGGAACTATATGAGTTTAGGATAGTTTTCATGACTAGCTGTCTTTTAACTGAACATTTTTAATTAAATTAAAAATTAGTTTGTTTGTTTAATTATTTCATCAAATAAGTTACCTAGAAAAAAAATGTTTCCTTAATCATGAGCTATTTCATATATTTTAGTTATGAAAAATCAATTATTAAAAATAAACATCCATTTTAATATAGAGGCTAAGTAGTTTATTATTACAAAGATTTATTTTACAGATTCATTATATTTTACAGATAAAAAGTTTCCATATTTCAGTATTTTGTATGGGACCTGTATGCACAAATTATTTATTTTAATGATTTTTACATACTGCATATTCTGTTCTCTGACGTTTTCATGAATTTGTGGAGCGTTTGAGTTAACTACATCTGTATGTTTTGTGAGAATAATTCATAAAGTGTGTTAACAGATGTCTACTAAATTGAACTGTGGTATAGGCATGTTTTAAATATCATATATGCTGAATATTTTAGAAAATAGAATAGAAGATCTTTTAGAACACTATTCAGACTATTGAAAATATTTATGTTCAGTATCAACAGTTTTCATTCTCATTCCACATTCTGAAAAGAAAAGTTGGAATATAGGTGAAATGGAAAATAGTCCTGTAAGCACAGTAATTCAAAAGTAGAACTTGCCATTTGTATGACATGTTTAACATGATTACAAAAAAGAGGGTCCTTTTTAAGATTCCCTTGTGTATACAACTCTTATGATGCTTAGCACTTACATACCTGGTGATAATGTTTAACCACTATTGTCCAGGCAGTCACCACAGAGACCTTGCTTTTTTAATTGTTCAGACTCCATGGTTTTGTTGTTGAAAGTGTTTGTGTACTAAATTAACTAGGGATGTTAAAATGCGTGTAATTAAGTAACTGTGTAACCACTGATTACACGTGAGGCAGCAGTCAACTCTCCAGGAGCCTGGGTGCATGGGGAACTAGGCTCATTGGTTAACCGCGTACACGGTTACATTTTCACATCCCTAATATTAACATTCTGATAAAGCTACCAAGTTTAAAAATTGTGACAGCTGTGCAAGCGCACTTTACAATGAGTGTCTCAGATAGAAGTGCCAGGATTTTATGCTTGTGATTATGAAAGCCATATAAAGTGTTCTTCATTTTAAATTCTTGTTACGGCTGAGCAAACAAATGGAGAGACAAGTTGGTGAGAGTCTGAAGAGACCTTGGCTATTATATAATATTAGCTTCAGAGGGATAGCTGAGTTAGTCTGTAACTAGAAAAACTTAAAAAAACAACTTAAAAAACTTAAAAAAACATGTAGATGGGATCATGAGCTTGAAGAAGTGGGTTGTGCCCACGAAAGCTCATGATGCCCTATACATGTTTTGTTAGTCTTCAAGGTGCTACTAGACTATTTGTTGTTTTTAAAGTTTTTATATAATATTAGGTTATTATTTAACAACTAAACCTCTCCTCCTCTCTTTTGTCAGATGATGCTAATTGCACACACTCAAAGTTGGCCTTGCTCAGCTATGTCTGAGAGTGTAACATGTGTTTTCTCTCCAGGAAGCCAGCTCGGGGCTTTTGACCATGCTCCTGAAACACTTTCCCAGGACATTAGTTACTGCTTGTTGCACAAATGCCCTCAGGAAGGAGTTTTATGCCTGTCTACCCATGGATGTGCTAGGGAAAGGGAAGAAGATGTCTCTGTCCTCAGGGGTGGCCCTAGATTAGCTGCCAGCAACTGGCACCGTAGGTGAACCATGCAATTGGCGCCCCCACCTCCAAACCCTTCAATGATATCGCGCCACCATTTGGCGCCCCATTTAACATGGCGTCCTACGTGACCGCCTAGTTCGCCTATATGGACGGGTCACCGCTGCCTGTCCTTTCCCCCATCTGTCAGTGCAGCAGTGCTGAGGCAGTCATAATTTAAAATATATAGGGAATTCACAATAGTATATTCCAGAACTAATAGATGTGGGATGGCTACATTATTTAAAAGAGGTGTTGCCTGGTATCATCTCTATAAGATCTTATGCCATGTTTGTGATAACGTTATATATGAGCACCTGACAGACTGAACACAAAAAGAGTGCCTCTTTTTTCTCATTCTTCTTTCCCTATTCTGAAGGGAGTGAGGGCTTGGCATTCTTGCTGGGTTGTATTGTTAAATATGGGATGTTTGGTGTGAGGTTGTGCAAAAGTAGGACCAAGAAAGCTAATTTATATTTGTATAGCAGGGCAGTGGTACTTGGGGTACATGTGTACACTAGGGATGTTAAATATTGGTTAATTGAATAGTCGAGTAACCTCATGAATACTTATTGGTTCGTTGACTATTCTATAGTACCTGGAGGCAGAGCTGGCAGCCAGTGCACCCCGGCCCCACTTCCAAGGAGCCCCCTGCTTCTCTTTGCTGTTGCCTTTGTGACAGAGGCAGCAGCATGGGGTGCCAGGTGGGAGCTGGTCTGAGAGGGGAATCAGTTGAAAAACCAGCTCCCTTCACCCACCATCTACCTGTCACCCCGTGCTGCTGCCTCTGATAGAGTGTCAGCAGTGTGGGGTGGTAGCAGCCCTGGTCCTGACGGGGTGGGTCTGTGCTCCTGGACCTGGCACAAGCCAGAACTGAGTCAGGCTGCCTGCCAGCCTAGTTCCTAATATACTTTAAATGCAGAGCCGCAGCAGGGGTAGGTCCCGGGCCTGTTGCAAGCCACTGAGCCAGGTTGCTGGCCAGCCTGCTAAAAAATTTACTTGGGGTGAGGGGAGAAATGAGTGTAGTCTGTAGCATTAACCTATAAGCTTTTGCTTATTGGTTAATCAGTTAATCGACTACACTATTACATCCATAGTGTACACCTCACTATTCCTGTTGTGGCCCTTTGAAACTGGGAGCTGTAGTTGCAGGTCACATTCTGGCTCCTACTGCATTGTCTAAAAGGAAATCACATATGAGCCACCCTGCCTTTTAGTCAGACAGAGGGAACATCAGGGAAGGACCTAATTCTCCATGGCAGTCGTGAAAGGGCTATATAGTTCAGAAGGAGGTGTCCTTCCCCATCTTAGCTTTCAGAAATTGGGACAGTCTCTATTTCTAAGCTATTTTAATTATTTTGAGACTTTGGTATCTTCTTTGCTCAGAGGAAAGGGATGTAGAATGTTACTCAAGCTTTTGTGTTTCATTTGGATTTCCTTAACAAAACAGCCTGCAGGGTGGTTTTGGAGATAGAGATTAACAGTCATTCTGATTGGTTGGCTGAGAGCGCTCTGCACTTGTTGCCTGTCACTGACAAAGTTCTGTATTATGTACACAACTGAAACTGTCATGGGAAGCCATGGTCGCACAGTGTGAAGAGGTCCCTACGGTAATTTGCCAGAAAACCAGAGAGCAATTAAAAACTTGGATGAGTACACGCTTGACAAAGATATGTTGTAAATAGTTGGTCAAAAATGAGGAAATTAATTGCAAGAAGTTTGAATTTCATTTTTTTTTTCAGTGCACTCTGGTTGCCATATGGGCCTAGCCCTTTCTGCTTTCCCCTCAACTCTGTATCAGATGAATCACTGCTTCCCAAAAATCCTTTATAGTCAACCTTTATAGGGAATCACTTCCCTAGTGTCTATCCCTCATTCCCGCTAGCCAGAACTGCTTCCCATCCAACTTTTTCTGCCTTCCAATGCTAATCCTATGGGATCATAGTCAGAGTGGATTGATTTAAATCAAGGAGATTTAAATAATTGATTTAAATAACGATTTAAATCATCAAAATCATTGATTTAAACGAAGTTTTCCACTGATATGTCTTCAAATTTCTTCAAACAATGGTGCCAATCTGATCACTTAAAAAAAAACAAGGATAAGATGGGGTTCCTTTGGTAAAGCTGAATTATGCTGAAGTTAAATAGGGAATAAACTTATGGTATCATTTCTTTCTTTGCACACGTTACTTTAGTGTTCTGAGAAACAGAAATTGAAAGCCCAGAACTTTTCAATAAGTATTGTGCTTGTGATAAGATTTAGTTGTAACAGTTATTTTTTAAATGAGAAATATAGTACAGGTTGGACTTTTCTGGTCTGGCGCCGTTGGGACCTGACCAGTTTTGAATGTGGGAATTTTCTGGACCAAAGGAGGTCTCCTGTTGCCGGCTTTCTAGTCTGCCACTGGCTCCACTTCCGGTTGGTCAACTTGCTGATGGCTCCAGCTGGGCTGCCTGCCAATGGTCCCAGCTTGGTGAACTGCTGTGCAGCTGTGGCCCAGCTCCTCTGCCACAGGTGGGTCCCCCTGACACATTGTCGTGGCCCTGGCTCCAGCTCCTCTGCTGGACTTTGGCTCCAGCTCCTTGGTTCATGCCGCTCCAGCCCCCTGTCAGGCTGCTGTGTGTCCCTGGCTCCCCAGTTCATGTCCCCTCCCATCCTCCAACCCCCCGCTGGGTTGCCACATGGCCCTGGCTCCTCTGCTGGACTGCTAAAAAAAATGTGTAGAATCTAATAAATAGCATAGAAACTCACAAATGCGGGAAACCCTGCTGGGCTGCTGCTAGCTCCACCGGGTTCCGAGGGGCTCCCAGCTACCAGCCTTCCTATTGCCTGACTGCTGGCCACTGGGGCTCTCTGGCTCGGGAACATCTGTGGTCCTGCTGGGCCCTGGATGTTGCTGGTTCCCAGAGTCCCCATTCAGAGAGGAGCAACCTGTATTTTACTGATGATTTTTTAAAAAAAATTAAAAATCCATTAAATAAAAAATCCAATATAAATAAAAAATCCAATTTTTATTTTTTTAATCATTGATTTTTATCTATCCTCATCATAATAGGATGTGGAAGTGCTTCTGCTTCTGGTTCTTTGATAGAGGGCAAATACTGGGCTTGACAGTTGTGCTAGGGGAAGCATGCAGAGACTGTATTTCTGGGAAAGGGAGTAAAGCACAAGAAAGAGACACTTACATTGTCATGGTGCAAGAATGCCCTTTTTTGAAGTTGTGTTTAGTGCCTACCCATTAATTATTATGCCCTGAGATTAAACTAAATTTTTCAAACACAATGGAGAAGTGCCACCATTCAGAATAATCCACCTACATAAAGCACTCAGTCTCTTAAAATGACTTGTGGAATTTATTCTCTATAGGGATTTATAACAGCCTCCTTGTAAATGAAGAACTCATTTTTTCAGTTTAAACTGTAAGCACCAGAAAATAGTTATATAATTCCCTGTTGGACTCTCATCATTTAATAGTGTATTCTTTCCCAAAAGGTAAAAATTAGCAGGCTACCTGTCCTGTCAATTTCTCACCAACTGTTGTATTCAGCTAACAAGAAAAGCTGCACAGATTTGGGTAGTCAAGAATATTTGCCAAAAAATATTAAAATATACTTATTTTAGGACACAAATTGGAAAAAGAAAAACTGCCTTTTTAATTTTTTCTCTCAAAAACAGTAGCTTTAAATGAAAAATATGGTTCTACTTGGCTGAAGTCAAGTATTAAATTCAGAGACCGCATGGCAATTTGATACTGATACATAGGTTTATTTTATTTAGTGTAAGGTGGATTTAATGACTGTTTTAAAAGGGGTAATTGTTTTTGCCTCATGCTAGCTGCAACCAAAGCAGATGTTCCTTTGGTGAGGGGTTTCAAATGTGGAAATGTCCAACCCTGTATTTTTCATGTAGCTAAATGCCTTATACTGTGTTTAAGAGGGTTTTACCTAATTCAGCATTAGACTTTGCTGCTGTCCAATCCCATATATGCCTAGTTGTCCATCTCCCAGGTGAAGTGTTGGGCATGGGCTAACGGATGGGTCAAGTGGCCAGTCATTATATGATGACATGATTTAGCAACACATCCAATTATATATATTTTTATAATGGTGTAGTAGGTAGCAGAGTGCTTGTGCCAGAACAGCAAATTAGCACCTCATCTGTCAGCTCCAATCAAGGGGAAAAGTTTGGATCTGATAAAAAGGCCTGATGCCAGCCCGAGGAGTGGCAACACTTGCTGGCAGCCTGATGAGCCAAGGACTATAAAGAAGGGGGAAGGAGCCAAAAGAGGGATCAGTCAGGGAAAGAGCTGAAAGCCTCCTAGCTGAAGACTGACTCTGCCTTTATGAGGTGAAAACTGTGTAAAAATTGTATACAGATTGGCACTGGGGGTGGGTAAAATTAGGTGAATAAAGACCCATGCGTTGCACAGCCCTGAGATCTCTTTGAGTCTGTTTTGGGATGGCAATCAGCACCCATGAATGGGTAGGGCGGCAGGTTGCGCACCCAATTACAAATGGAAACATCTTACAGCCTCAAAGGATGTAGAAGAAGTATATCTGAAGTTGAAGGTATGCACTTTAAAAAAAACTGTTTATATGACCTTTACTGGCTAATGTTAAAGATGATCCTGGCTATGTCTACACTGCAGGTTTCTTGTGCAAGAACTTTTTGCGGAAAAGATCTTCCGCAAAAAGTTCTTACTCAAGAGTGCGTCCACACTGCCATGTGCTTTTGCGCAAGAGAGTGTCCACCCTGCCATGGATGCTCTTGTGCAAGAAAGCTCTGGCGGCCATTCACAGAATGGCCATCAGAGCACCTGTGCTTTTTTCCTGTTGTCCGTCCACACACACCTTTTGCAAAAGGGCTTATTCTTCGTAGAAAGAGGAATAACTCTTGCACAAAAAGCCCTGTCTTCTGATGATCTACTGTGCTTTTTCTTGCACAAACACACGCTTGTAGTGTAGACGCTCCACGAGTTTTTGCAAAAAGACGGCTGTTTTTGTGCAAAAACTCTGCAGTGTAGACATAGCCCCTGATAGAGAGCAAAGATCTCTAACTTCTGAGAGAAGGCAAAAAGTGTTGTGGACCCATTTCCCCTCCTTCACTCACTTGGGGTTTTGGTGAAGTAAGGCACGGACCAATGTGTAATCTCCCATTGGGGTGTCTTGCCAAGGACTGTAGCTATTGAACACAGGGATAACAGAATGAGGAGAAGACATGCTTTGGAGATGATGAGGCTGTCAAGTTTCAGCCATGGACACATGAGCAGAGGATATGGGTTTTGAGCCAGGGATATAGAACAGAATATGTGGTATGAGAGTGGGCTTAAAAGGAGGCCAAGGTTTTTAGAAAAAGTGGAGTTATATAGTTCTGCAGTGTTTGAACTGAAGTATTTGGGAGTGAGAGAGAGGGCCTAGAGGTTGTGCAAAAAGACACAGAAGAGGACTTAAGAAGGAGAAATTAATAGTTATAAATAACAGAAGAGTTAGAATTTCCTAAGGATCACTCCCCTACCCATTACAAGTGGGAATTCAGTACAACTGCTATTGTTCTGGTCAGCAAGAGGCATTTCTGAGGAAGTGGTAGCGGAGCAGTGCTGCTGCTTATCATTTTCAACAATAGTTCTTCAAAACTGCCATTTAAGAACATAAGAATGGCCGTACCGGGTCAGACCAATGGTCCATCTAGCCCGGTATCCTGTCTGTCGACAGTGGCCAGCACCAGGTGCCCTAGAGGGGGTGGACCGAAGACAATGATCAAGCGATCCCTCTCCAGCCTCTGACAAACAGAGGCCACGGACACCATTTTAACCCCTGGCTAATAGCCTTTTATGGACCTAACTTCCATGAAATTATCTAGCTTCTCTTTAAACTCTATTAGAGTCCTAATTTACTGCCAAGGAGGTGAAGGACCACAGGCGTAATGACTGATAGCTAGGCATTTATTTACTCCTAAGGGAGTTCTGCACCAAAAATAAAAATTCTGTGAACAATATTTTCAAATTCTACAAAATTCTGCCTATTTTGTTGTCAAAATAACATGATAGAAGCATATCAGTTTCAGTTATTTTTGGCCACTTATTTCGAAATACTTGTTAGTAAGTATGTCTGTAACAACACAGCCAACAAAAAAGATTCCAAAAATGCTTTTTGGCAAATAGATTCCTTGCTAGGTTTATTAATACAGAATGAAGAGTAAAAATTCATTTAAACTGCAGTCCAGAATTGTGTTTCCCATACATCCCTGAAGTAGCGCAAAGCCTCAGGAGCATCAGGTGTAATAGAGGAGCTGAGAGAGATGGTAATAATTATAGGCAAGAAGCTAGGTATGAGGGAGGTGGTGAGGGAACTTCTTTCATTTAGGCCCTGACTGACCATTCAGTCAGGCACATCTGTCCCTGTCTCCATGTATCCCTGCACCCTCACTCAGATACCCATTCCCCCTTTTCCCATGTGGCCCTACATCCCTCCTCTTGCCCCAATGTGTTGCTGAACCCCCATTCAGTCAACCTCCTTCCCCCTGTAGCTCTGTCATATGGCCCTGTACTTCCCTCTACCCAGAGGTCCTGCACCTACTTCCACTCTCATTCAGCCCCTGCCCTAGTCTTCTTCCACTAGCCCTAGTGAGCCTGTCTGACACCCCCCCGCCAGCGCCCCCCCAGCACTCCATGCTGTCTGTCCCACATAGCCTCTGTCTCCTGATCTTGCCCAATATGCATGACGAAGAATGCTCTGTGGTCTCTTTCTCTTCCCTGGCTGGCTGGGAGTAGCTGCTATGCTCTAGTACTACAGTACCTCTGGTAGGAAGAGGCAGAACTGCAGAAACTTTTTGGCAGATGCTTTTTCTGTGCAAAATAAAAAAAAAAGTATTCTTGGCTCATTAATTATGTGCATGCACAGTGGTGCAGAATTCTTTCAGGAGTGCCTTGTTCAAGAAAGTTGGGGAGGTAAGTGTTCCCTTGATCTGAATGCAGTATCTGATCTTTGCTGCTGTTTCCTTCATGTGGTTCAGCAATTTTGCTAGTGACTTCCAAACAGCTGTCTTCCAAGGGCTGAGAAGGTGTAAATTCCTCAACTTGGTAAGGCAGTTAGAGATGTTAAAAGTAATTTAATAAAGTAACCATCTAACTGTTAAAAATCTTAGCTGTTACACGGTTACACATACAATGGGCTCTTAAATAAGCTTCATAATATAGAGCTTACAGTGAAGTTTTCCTGGGAGTGTGGCACATTTTAATTGACAATATTTAACTGATGAGCATCAGCTTATTGGTTAACTGTTTAATCGGTTAAACTCTAACATCCCTGGAGGCAACTGATAATCTCAGCGCCACAAGGGTGGGGGATATAATCATGCCTTTAATCTAGGCAGAGCTGTTCACAGTGAAGGATCAAATGAGCTGGGGACATCTAGGGCATCTTGGAATAATTTGGTTCAGTGGCCATGGAAATGACACGCAGTCGTCTTAATATAGGATTGACTGAGGAGGCTAGAGTTCCCTGTGTTTAGAATGCTGAAGACTTTAGTTAGACATTATTAACCCCTCCTTACTGTAGTTCTTTGTCTGCTCTGGGACCACCAATAATGCAACGAGTTCGCTCTGCTAGTCAGAGGGACAGTTTGGCACACTTTTCAGGAATACTCTATTACTTACCTGTTAGGAGTCCCACGCACCAGTTTTCTGGTCTATTTTCTAGACATTTGTAAAACGTGCATCACCCACAATGCTGCATATGGGTCAGAAGGGCGTTTCCAGTTCTTCCCTGCTATATTGAGTTAGTGGAGGGGCTTGGTCTTTAAATAAAAGGCATGTCTTAGTAAGCCTCCAGACTTAGGTGGCAGCCCCTTCTGTTATGCTGTCTGCTGGATGAGGGGAAGTACGGGAGCTCCAAGGCCCTATTCTTGCATTGAGAAGCTATGAAAGAGATTTCTTAATGAATCATCTATTTATCATTTTTAAATATGTATTCATATTTTTCTTGTCATTTTATCACATGAAAAGGAAAATAATCAGTATGCATACATACTGCTTGACTAATATAGCCAAAATGCAGTTATTTTTGGCTACACTATATATCATTTATTCCTGAAGCCCAATAGAGTGACCTTAAAGCCAAATTTAGTTTAACTTATTATAATCCACTTATTATGACATTAGTTTGAGGTAAAGTATAAAAATCTTATAATGTGTCCCAAAATATAATAGGTTTTACAATAATATGGATAAAATTTTATCGTGGCCTTTTTAAACCAGAGTGTGTCAGAATTGTATACATACATATACTGCTTGACTAATATAGCCAAAATACAGTTATTTTTGGCTACACTATACATCATTAATTCCTGAAGTCCAGTAGAATGACGAGAAAGCCAAATTTAGTTTCATTTATTATAATCAGCTTGTTATAAAAGTAGCTATTATATTACATTATTTTTAATTGATCTATTGAATGAATATATTGGGCTAAAATATAAAGATATTTAATGATTTCTGTAAAGGGAAATTCTGTCTTACTAATCTATTAGAGTTCTTTGAAGGGGTTAACAAACATGTGGACAAGGGGGATCCAGTAGATATAGTATACTTAGATTTCCAGAAAGCCTTTGATAAGGTCCCTCACCAAAGGCTCTTGTGTAAATTACATGGCCATGAGATAAGAGGGAAGGTCCTTTCTTGGATTGAGAACTGGTTAAAAGACAGGAAACAAAGGGTAGGAATAAATGGTAAATTTTCAAAATGGAGAGGGATAACTAGAGGTGTTCCCCAAGGGTCAGTCCTAGGACCAATCCTGTTCAACTTATTTATAAATGATCTGGAGAAAGGGGTAAGCAGTGAGGTGGTAAAGTTTGCAGATGATACCAAACTGTTTAGAATAGTCAAGACAGAAGCAGACTGTGAGGGACTCCAAGAAGATCTCACCAAACTGAGTGATTGGGCAACAAAATGGCAAATGAAATTTAATGTGGATAAGTGTAAAGTAAAGTACATCGGGAAAAATAACCCCAACTATATATACAATATGATTGGGGGCTAATTTGGCTACAACAAATCAGGAAAGAGATCTTGGCGTTATCGTGGACAGTTCTCTGAAAACTTCCACACAGTGTGCAGCGGCGGTCAAAAAGGCAAATAGGATGCTAGGAATTATTAAGAAAGGGATAATAAGACCCAGAATATCTTACTGTCCCTGTATAGAAACTATGGTACACCCACATCTTGAATACTGTGTACAGGTGTGGTCTCCTCACC
>CM057845.1:223927418-223944744 GCA_030068395.1 Apalone spinifera
CCTTTCTTATGTTCTTATGTTCTTAATAGCACATGCATAACTTTGACATAAACAAGTAATTTACTCCTGGATAAGAATAAAATTATGCATAAGTATTTGCAGGATTGGGACCACACAGATACAAAGTATTGTGTATTAAAGCTGTCAATAATGAAAATTAATACAAATGAGATTAGTGGAAAAACAATTCTGAGATGACAAAATGGAACTCTCTAAGGGTACGTCTACACTAGCCCCCTAGATCAATCTAGGGAGGCTAATGAGGGTGACCGAAATTGCAAATCAAGCCCAGGATTTAAATATCCCGTGCTTGATTTGCATGTTCCTGGCCGGTCGCCATTTTAGAAATTGACTAGCCCGAAATAACTGCCCGCGTCTACACGCGGCAGTGAAACGGGATTCCAATTTAAAGCCCCTAAATCGAATTAACTGGTAAACCTCATTTCAGGAGCAATATTTAAATCCTGGGCTTGATTTGCAATTTTGGTCGCCCTCATTAGCCTCTCTAGATCGATCTAGGGGGCTAGTGTAGACGTAACCTTAGAAAGGATGAAATATTGTCAACCACACCATCTCCTGAATTCTGTCTGAAAGAAATAAATGGAATTGTGGGGAAGTCTTTTTCCAGTAGCACGCAGTATAAACACATTCATAGATCTCTGTGGTCAATTGGAGCAAAGACTGCTGAGAGATTTAATAAGATCAGCCTAGACATTTCCTGCAGTATTTCAGGATACCGCAGGTATCCCAAAATAGTTATTCGGTGTCTTTTGTACAAGTTCACTATTTTGACGTCCTTGTAACCTTCTTTCCACGAGAGTTAAGGGATGTTTCATTTTGAAATTTGGCTCTGTGTAGATAAGCTATTTCAAAATTAGATTGAAATAAGAGATGCAATTTGCGTAGCTCAAATTGTGTCTCTTATTTCAACCTCTGGGTGCAGTATAGGTGCACCCTCTGAAGAGATCATCCAGCAAACATAGCAACATGCTTTGTATTATATGCCCATGTGTTAAGCCAGACTAATATATCTAATGGCTGGACAGTACTACTCCTCAAGGATAATCGAATCAAATCTTTTAAGCTCTGTGAACAGACCATCAAAATAAGTCTGTCATCATGTGAAAGGAAAAACAGGCCTGATGATCTGATCAGGACAACATTTTTATAATAAGCCCTGTGTCCAACCCAGTCTCAAAGATCATAACCAAAATGTACCCATATATGAGTAGAACCAGAAACCATGTAGGACATATCCATGATTGTCCTAGAGGTTAGATTAATGTAAGAGTCCTCATCACTATGCATATTAACAAGGCACAATGCAACACAAACAATAATGTTCACTGAAATGGACAGTAAAGTTGCCCAATGCACAGTCACAGTGACACTGATGTTAGAGACCTGATAATTCATTCAGCTGAGGGAGGAATTTAGGGGAGGTTCAGGACAGAATTGGTAAATTGACTGTTATCCTCCCATATTAGATGAAAATGCTTCTGAGAGAGACCATCCTCAGGGTGGAGTATTTTCTGTACCTCGATTCAGATGCAAAAAAGCATAGCCTCTCCTGCTTGCCAGACACAGAGGTTGATCTTCTAGTGTTCAATTTAGCTGGTCTAATGTAGACCCATACATTGAGCACTGAGGGCAGCCCTTACTGGTGTCCGGTACTCCTCATTTTGAGAGAAGTAAAGGAAGCTGGCAAGAACATGTGATCCTGTCGGCCTCCTTCTGTGTGGATGCTGTCACAACTTGGCTTAAGCCGACTCCAGCTGCATGTTTTGCATAGCTGGAATTGTGTACCTTAAGCAGACCTGCCTGATCTAGTGTAGACCAGGCCTAAAGAAGGAAAACATTCCAAAATCTTGGTCAGGGGATAGGAAAATATTGTGCAAAAGAATGTGCAAAAGAATTCACATGCTGCTGGAAGTAAAATGGAATAAACAAGGAGATAGCTAAGTTGAAAATTCTCCTTATAGTGAATGGGAGAGGAATAGAAAAGTTTTCACACTCTATGAAAGATGAGGGGACACATTTATTTTGCCATTTATCTTCTTAGTATTTAGTGCAGTCCCTTGCTTCTACCATATAGTATGTGAACAAACATTGTGGTATTCCTTTCATAAAAAAGTTTGTTAGAAAGAAAAATGAATATATTTGAACATAGAAGAGTTCTTCATCTTGCAGACCACTAAAATGCAGTTTCTGTGAAGCTTAAAAACAGAAGTTGGTCCAATTTCTCACCTCTCTTGTCTGTCCCTTCCAGAATAGAGGCATTTGACATGTATGGCAAAGTACCTGTAGCTGTAGGAAAGGAAGGTTTTGTGTGCATTCACACAAGCACCTGGAATATATGTAAAGTCTTCTAATTGGATTTCAGTGGTTTCTGACTGTTTCTGACTTACCGTTTTGAGAATCTGGTTCAATAATCCTTTGTAACCAGTTTCAGCAGAATTTGTATTAAGCCTGTGTTTAAGTGCTTGAATAGTAAGTTTTAGACCTCTCCATTTTCCATAGCAGATGTGATTGATGGCCTCTAAGTGTTATGTCTTTCATCACAAACATGATTGATATCCCTGATTTGAATAACATATTCAGCCTACACACACTGTTTTTCTGCTTTAACGATTTGAGCTCTTCCCTTCATCCCCACTTTTTTGTCCGTTGCTGTTTTAGTAACTGCATGTCTTCATCACTTCAGATCTCTCAAGCAATATTTTATCATCTATTTTTTTAGAAGTCTGACAGTATGATGAATTGAAAATATTAAGTCTTAAATCTCAAAAAGGGATTATTTTCTTTTACATTTTACTTGCTCTAGAAATGTCATTTTATATTCACGACATGTGCAACTTGGGGTAGGTGAAACAGAATCATATTTGACTGACCAGCAGAACAGCTTGCATAGAATTTGTTATCTTTGCTTACAAATATTTTAAAATGTACTGTTGTAGTTATCATCACAACAGAGCATAAAATACAAAATAGGGCACTTTACAATTTCTCTCTTGTTGCAATGTACTGATTTAATGATAAAATGTAAGTTCAGTGTGTTTGTTTTTGTAAATTTGTAAAAATTTTGTATGTGTTAAAAGTAAATTTCACTGCTTTTGTCTGAATGAAATCAGGACTTACCTCATTAGAAACCTTTAACATTAGAGACACTCCCAATAACTCTTTTCATAAAATCTAATATATTACTACTTAAAATAATGAAATAAAAGGATTCTGTAGTAATTGTAACAATTTAAGTGATGAAATGGAAGGGTACATTATTGTTTTATGAGAATCCTAAAAATCTAGAGACTATCAGCTGCTTTTTTGTTTTCTTTACTTAGGTTGGTCTTCAGAATAGTATTTACTTAATTGAATAGTATTTACTTAATTGTCCCAATCTTAAAATATCTTTTTACTCAGCTCTTGTAAATGTTAGTTTCCATGTCTGATAAGCATTGTGTATTTCACAGTAATCAGTTCAGCTTTGTCTACACTGCAGGGTTTTTGCGCAAGAAGCTTTTTGCGGAAGAGATCGTCCGCAAAAACTTCTTGCGCAAAAGTGCATCCACACTTCAAAAGCGCATCACAAAAGCTATGTGCTTTTGCACAAGAGAGTGTCCATACTGCATGGACATTCTTGCGCAAGAAAGCTCTGATGGCCGTTCACAGAATGGCCATCAGAGTATCTGTGCTTTTTCTGATAGGCTCTTTTTGCACAACAAACCCCTGCGGAGCATCCACACCTACCTTTTTACACAAGAGCTGTAGCGCAAAAAGGAATTATTCCTCGTGTGCAAAAACCTTGTAGTGTAGATATAGCCTTCTCGTGTAAGGATCTTCTTTTAGCATTAAGTGATTTGTTTCAATGTTTTTATATAGCATACAAGAATGCCATGATAAATGTTTATGGTAAAGACAGATTTGTAACCACACATATAATGCACTGAATTGTTCAATCACTGGATGCGTCCAATGATTGCATAATGTGAGTTAATGACAAGGAAGTGATGTTACAGCAACAAATGCTATTTAGAGCTAAAAGTTTCCGATTGCAACTCTAGCTCTGCCTCCCTAGTACATATATATTAGAACCTTTCATACTGTATATGTAATAAAATACTGTACATTGTAGTAAAGGGCAAAATATTTTAAAATATGGATTAAAAACACTCGAAGGAGTTTTTTTAATAGGACATTCCTGCAGTGTCGGTAAAAATATTTTAAGGCATAGTATTGTGTAAATTCTAATAAATAATCTTTTTCCCAGAGTGTAACATTTACAAATAAATTAGATGATTTTGAAGCAGCAATATAATTATTCAGAGAACTGACTAATATATAGTGACCACTGACCACCACCTGTAAAAAAATTATTAGTTTTGCCTTAAAGATTGTTTGGGTATCTGAACTATTATTTAAACTTTCCTAAGCTTCCTAAATAGAATGCCAAGAACCTCTGCCGAGTTATTTAGGTATCTAAGATAACATGCAAGTTTGTAAGTGTGATCAAGAGTGATTATCTGTCTAAGAATGCACTCATTCACAGGTGCTGGAACTAGGAATGTGGGGGGTGGGTGCTGCAGCACCCCCTAATTAGAAGTGGTTTACAGTATATACAGGATTTACAGTTTAGATTAGTGGCTCTCAGCAGCTCCACTGTAAAAATTGTCCCACACCCCAAACACATTACAGATTACAGGACATTAGACGATGTCTACGGCGTTGCTCAGGTCAGTAATGTCCCCGTATGAATCGGGGTGTGTGAGTGCTTCAGCTCCTCCTCTTTCCCTAAAGGGCACCTGGGGTTGGGGGGCTTGAGTGGGGCTGGGAAGAGGGGTTCAGTATGCAAGCTGCCCTTAGGAAAGAGGACAACCCTAACCCTCTCTCAGTGCAGCAGCTTGGGGCCAGTTGAGAAGCACCTGTCCATGGCCACTGCAGCTACAGTGGACAGACCTAAGGTAGGGGGACATGTCCCCCATATGAAAGACAAACAGACACACAATAAATCACTATGAGCAGAACCCTCCCTTTCTGTGTTATGAGAAATAATCACATTCCAGGTACATCCCACTGTCCTGGCACAACCAAACTCTTACCTCACATGAAGTTATGATAAGAGGAAGCTGCATAGCAAATTTGGTGGTCTTAGTTCTTACCACTTAGGAGGATTTTAGGAGAAGTTCTTGAACAAACAAATGGACAAACTCACTTAGATACACAAACTGTCAAACAGACAAACTCTCTCAAATATATCATAGATAATGAAATACGCTGGGCTGAATTTCTCTTCTATTTGGAATAGAAATGGATGTGTATAAATAGGTAGTGGCTTAATACAGACTGAGATAATCTAAAATGGGTGTTCAAAGTGGAATACATGGCTCTGAGGTGGACAGTCTATCTCCTGGGCAACCTGTGAAATGTAACAGCTGGGGATGAAGTGAGAAAAAAGGGGAGAAGGTTTGACAAATGGATAGCAAAAAATTAATGCTTTTGACACCTGGCTTGAGAAATAGGCTTGATATTTGTGGGTTTTGACAACTGGAAGAGAGGTGAGTCTTTTCAAAGTGAGAAAAGCCTGCCTCTTCTTTCCATCCCATTTTGTGGACAAGATTGAAAATGGCTTGAAATTGTTAGGATGGGGTGGAAGCTTGAACGTAGCTACATCTACATCCTACTGCAATACAAAACCTGAGCTGTCAAGCTTCATGGTAGAAGTGATGAATACTATTCATTGTGTTTGTTTATAGACTGTCCATAACTCATTGTCTCAAGAGGCTTTAACACATGTGGTGCCAGAGCTACATAAACAATAAACACTCCTTTTCAAAAAGGGAAGCCAAGCAGTGTAAAAATGTAACTATCTGAGTCCTACTTTTTCTGACAGTGTCGTGGGAACTGTTAGCCTTCTCCCAATTTCTAAGATTTTTCAAAAGTGACTAGTAATTGTGTGGCTGCCTCACTTTTATAGTATTCAACCTGAAAAGCTTAAAAATGGACTTGTTTTTCAGAGTGGGTATTTAGCACTTTCTGAAACTCAGGCTTTGTCTAAACTGCTGAGTTTAACATGCTGCTGTGGTAGTGCTTTAATACAACAGTATGGTTATCACATCAGCGCTGGGGGAAAGCTCTCCCAGCACTATCTGTAAACCACCTCCACAAGGGGAATAGCGAACAGCGCTGGGAGCCTGTTTACACTGGCACTTTGCAGCGTTGCAACTTGTTGCACTTGAGGGCAGGGGGGTTCACATCCCTAAGCGAGAAAGTTACTGTGCAGAAAAGTGCAGTCTAGACAAGGCCTCAAATCTCTTGGTGATGGTATGTCACTCAAAAATTGAGACGTTCAAAAACACCATTGTCACAGGGTGACTGGGCCTTTAAAGGGAGCTGGAGGTCAGGGTGTGGGTGGTCCAGGACGCCTGTAACTGATGTCCTATTGCCTAATTTGATTTAAAGGAAGGCTCCTGGGCCTCATCTGGATTTTTTTATGCTGCATTTTACCAACTCTCATTTCCAATATTTTCAGACATTTCAAAATCAGATGGGACCACTGAGCCTATATGGTTTGGTCATTTGTGAAATACACGCCATAGAACTTCCCTAAAATAATTCTTAGAGCAAATATTTTAGAAAAAAAAATCTAATCTTGATTTTAAAACTGCTAGCAAGAGAGTTTACCAGAATCCTTGGTAAATTGTTCCAGGAGCTAATTACACTCATTATTAAAATTATGCCTTAGTTTTCATCTGAATTTATTTAGTTTCAGCTTTCGCCCATGGGATCATATTATACCTTTCTCTGTGAGACTAAATAGGCTATGATCAGATATGTTTTCCCATGTAAGTATTTAAAGCCTGTAATCAAGTCTCCCTTAACTCCTCTATCTCTCAATACAATTTTTAAAATGAGACTCTGACCTTTCAGAAATGTAAAGGGATATTGTGAAGGCCAAAACTATTACATGGTTTAACAAGGGGTTAAAAAAGAATTAGGTGTTTGGAGGATAAGGTCATTGATTGGTTTATCAATGGTTATTAGCCAGAATGGTCCGGGATGCACCTTTCTTGTAGGAATCCCTAGCCTCTGAATGCCAGAATCTGGGAGTGGACAACAGAGGATGAATCACTTGATAATCTGCTCATTCCTTCTGAAGCACATAGGGCTGGCCACTTTTGGAATACTGGGCGTTCTTATGTTCTTAAAGAATATATCTGCAACATCTAGCAGAAGATTTGCCATTTACTGCCACCTTCTTGAAATGAGGGTATGGAATAAAGGGCAGCTGGCAGCAGAGGTAGTGAGGGGAGGAGTGCATTGCCAGATCATAGAATACTAGAACTGGAAGGGACTTTGACAGGTCCAGTCCTACACAATCAAGAAGATCTGAATGTGGAAGGGCAGGACACCTTCCATACTGTAACCCTCACAAGTCTCAAAATCCCCAGAAGTAGAGTAAAAGCAGGATAGCAGACACTTAGCCCATCAGTCTAAAGAGTGAAAAAGATAAGGAGCAATAACAATAATGGGCGGAGAGGAGAATATGAGAGAAGAGACGAATTGAAAGACAGAGCTAAACAGAAGAAAATAGCTGTCACATGGTAGCTTTCTTGTTCTCTCTTTCCTTTATAGAAAATTATTA
Source organism: Apalone spinifera (assembly GCA_030068395.1). Taxonomy (NCBI): domain Eukaryota; kingdom Metazoa; phylum Chordata; order Testudines; family Trionychidae; genus Apalone; species Apalone spinifera. Next base: position 223,935,058 of record CM057845.1, read on the forward strand.
TGGACTATTCTTTTTTATTTCTACTATTCTCAGCCTCCATCTTATTTTTCTGTTAGTTCTTTTGGACTCCATTTATTTCTACGTTCTTCCCCGTGGACATGTCTATCTGTGTGTCTCTTTCTGGAGTTTGCTAATGACATGTGACCCCCCTCAAGTTGACCATGCTTTTGCATTAGTACTATTGGTACTGCGTTTTTACTTGCTGTTGATTACCAGCAAGCAAAAATCTGTACAGTATTTAGTAGGGATGTAAATGGGTAACAGGTAAGAGTGATGCTTATGAGGTAACAATTAACCAGTTCCCCAGAGGGCAGTCTGCAGCCTGCCGTGGGCAGAAGATTGCTCCAGCCCAGTGCCACTGGCAGCTGGGACTGGGAGCCAGCCCCATGCAGCTGTTGGCTGGGAGCCAGCAGCAGTCCCAATCTCAGTGTGGGGCTGGGAGTGGGAGTTAAGTTAAAATGCTGTTAAGACGTGGTTATTTCGAGAGAAAACCCTTCTCTTGAAAAAACTGGTAAACCTCATTGTATGAGGAATAAGTGTTATTTCGAGAGAAGGGTTTTCTCTCGAAAACTGTGTCTTAACAGCGTCTGTTATTTCGAAATAGCGCTATTTCAAAATAGTGCCATAATGTGATATGCAAATGAAGCGCGGGATATTTAAATCCCGGCTTCATTTGCAATTTTGAATGTCTTCATTTGCATCACTCTCTCAAAAGAGGGTGCAAGTATAGACATACCCATACAGAGTAAGGCGGATTTATGTGGGGTTTGATCCTATTGAGGCTGCGCACCTGGGTGCTGGATCAAGTCCCTCTGACTGAGCTTTTTCAGAACTGTGCTGATTAGGGATCATAGAATCATAGGACACTAGAACGGGAAGGGACCCCAAGAGGTCATCAAGTCCAGCCCCCTGCCCTCATGGAAGGACCCAGTACCGTCTAGACCATCCCTGATAGATGTCTATCAGGGATGTAAGTGAGAAGCCCACTACCCAATAAGTCTAGGCATATTTGATAGTCAAGTTGACTACTCAACTACTCACTCCTCCGTGCCTTGTTGCCTGCTTCCCCCTGGGATTCTGCCTCGATCAGGCTATGTCTAAACTACAAAGATTTTTTGAAAGAGGATTTGCATATCTTCTTCCAATCACATTTTCGAAAGAGGATCTTTCAAAAATGAAAGTCGTCTGGATGCATTTTTTCAGAAAAAAAAACCCTTTTTCGAAAAACCGCATAAACCTCCTTTTTTTAGGAAGAGAGTTTTTTTCGAAAAAGGATTTTTTTCTGAAAAAAACGCATCCAGACGACTTTCATTTTTGAAAGATCCTCTTTCGAAAATGCGATCGGAAGAAGATATGCAAATTCCACAGGAATTTTGAAAAATCTCTTGAAAAATCTTTGTAGTTTAGATGTAGCCTTAGAGACAGCAGTGCCTGGGGGCAAGGGGAGGCTCCTGCAAAACAGCTTCTGCCTGTGGCAGCCCAGGCTGGCCGTGAGCAGAGGCTGCTCCGACAGCAGCTTATGTCCGTGGGGGGGTCCCGTGAGCAATCCCAGCTCAGTTACAGCTTGCACCAGATCCAGGAGCTATCTCCGTTGTGGCTCTGTAGTTTAAATGTAGTAGGAACCAGGCGGCCTGTATGCGTGGTATGCGTGGCTCTACTACATTTAAACTGCAGAGCCATGGGAGGCGGGGGGGCAGATAGCCTCTGGACCTGGTGCGAGCTGGGGCTGAGGAAGCCTTCCCTTATCGACTAATTGAGTAGTCGATAAAGTTTTTATCAACTACACAATTAGTGGATTACTTGCCTTTTAACATTCTTAATGCTGATTTCAGCGTCTAATGCCCTGCTGTGGGCTTTGACCCTAACTGAGGGAGCCCACATGATGTGGCTCATTAGAGTGGGGTGGTGGGGCAACTCTAAAGGATAGGTATATGGGCTCAGTGGTATTTCAGCATATCAAAGGGGATCTCTCTGACTGAATCCATCACAGTCCTACCTTTGAAATGCCCCCAGTAATGAATTACATGCTGAATCACAATTTAGTTACAAAGTAAATATTTTATCCATATCAGGGGTATCCCCAATGTCTAATTATAGAATACAGTCAGATGCTGAGGTATGGAAAAACTAATCAGCCAAGGCCAGATTATAGGTATAGTACAAAGTGCCACTGCCAGACTTTCTGTATGATTGTTTATTGTAGCAGATAGTTAGCAATATAATCCAGTATGGGCGAATTGATTCTTCCAGGTTTAATTGCCATTATACTTTGCAGCTAATCTGCCATTACAGTGATGACACTATGAAAAGTGTTCCACAAGAATGTTAATTTTCTTGTTGATAAAAACTGCTTATTAGGCTCTCGGAAGGTTTCTGTCTCCAGGTAAGGATCTAGCTACAAATTGTAAGAAACAAATTATATAGTCTCCCTGAGACAGACAGTTTCAGCACAGTCAAGAACTTGCAGCTTGTGAGAGCAGGTTCTGAGTAAGAAGGGGGTCAGGTGTCATGGGGCTAGGCAAGTGGAAATCAGGGGATTTGTGTCTATCACCACACCAAGAGGGAAGAATAATAGGAGGACATGACAAGAACTAGCCACAAGAGGAAGGCGAGACAAAGCTGTTGGTATTACTATAAGTCCAGAAGGGATCATGGCTTCCTCATAATTTCCTGCATCTCCAGTACTAAGGAGAAGTGGCAGAATCAGTCATGCCACACATACCATAGGGAGAAAATAGACCCATTTAAGAAAACTGCTTGATTTGTAATAGTTATTTGAACATTATCCAAGTGCAGGAGAATATCAGAACTTTTGGCGAAATGCTTTCTCAAAGCTGCATAGCCATCATTCACAGAAAACTTTCTGCTTTGTGATATTTTGGTGCTCTAGGGAAGAAAATCAGATTTCAAAGGGATTTCATATGCTAGAGAAAGAGGTATCAGTGTCTTTCTGCACACACAATCAAAAGATTTAGCTTGTCTGAGTGCTTATTCCTCTTGAGGCACGCTCATGGAGGGGAAAATAGAGAATGTCAGCAGTTGAGCTTTGCAGACAGACAGCTTAAAACTATATTTCAATCAGACAGTACAGACTGGACACGTTTGGGTGTATTTGACAGTGCTTCAGAGTGAAGAGTTCCCCCTTAGCTAGATCATAGGCAGGGGAGTAAAAGTATTGTGTGCTGCATGTGAAAGTCAAAATGACAGCTCATGTAAGGTTCTGTTCAGTTACTTCCCACCCTAATTTGAACCCTCCTGCATTCCAAAATACATAATAAAATATATAATTAAACTGAAAAAAAACCTCTGAGGGACTTTTCATATGAAAATAATTCTGACTATAGGTATGTTTTGTGCTGTTAATCTGCTCTATTTTACTTTGAGAATGGTTTACTGTATTGTTGTTTTATCCTTCATATGTTTACTTCCAGAGGGAATTTTTACAGCTGATGAGAAGTGTTTTATGTAAATATTTTCTCTACATTATATCTGGTCTTCATCTGCTACAAGGAGTGATCAGTCCTATTCAGACTGGGTCATGGCATTGGTTGGGTTTTCACCCTAATAACCATTGGCATCTGTGAATATGAGATGTAAAAATGGTTCCAACCAGAATGAGACTCCTCGCACAGGTGTGAATGAACACGTGTTCTGGTTTGCTAGCATTTTATGCATACTTTGTAGGCATATAAATGATTGCACATGATACAAATCAGTGTTGAATAAGGTGCAATATTTGTTATATAGGCTACTACAAAGAAAAAAAAGAAGATATTTATAAATTCTCCTTCCATCCCACATTTGCACCTTGTAAAAAGGTGCGGAATATTTCTGCTCAGGAAGCACAATGACTGGGCAGGGCTAATAAGAGGATGAGGATAAATTAGAACCATGGCTACAGAGAAGCTAGCTGTGTAACCTCTTTAAAGGAGTGAAATGACTGCACATCCCTGGAGTTCCCAGAAACAAATTTCACAGGGAGCCAAAATAACCGAGAACTCTCTTGGATAGAAGAGGCTGTGGCAGAAAAATGAAGCTAAAAACTTTCTTCCATGAATATGTAGTTCACTTATTTATTTAAAATTTCCATCTTCTTCCAGCCCAGATACTGGAGATTTGTAATCTCTTAAAATGACATTTTAAAGATGGTAGAGAATGATGCTGTTTCTTCTTGTCAGTAGATATCATTTGTGACTTTATTTTTTTAACCTTGGCAATGAAGTAACCAAATAAAAAAACCCTAATTTTTATTTCTCCTTTAGGGGGATAGCTCCTATGTAAAGGATCGTTGGTGTGTGTTTGATGGATTCATGGTTTTTTGCCTTTGGGTGTCATTGGTCTTACAGGTAATTATATAATTTTATCTTAAATATGAAGGGCTAATATTTCAAAAGTAGGCCCTGCAGTTATGCATGCAAAATACTCGCAGCAGCATGAAAAAGTAACTATGTTATTATTATAGAGTTGTGCATGGATCAGATTTAAAATTCAGTGTTTCTACCCTTTCAGTTTGGTAATCACACAGCCATTGCAGTGCATCTGCATTAGAGGTTTCCTTTGGTGTAATAGTTCTGATGTTTCTTTCGTATGAATTTAGACATGTTTTTAATTTTAAACTCGTCCAGAAATGCATCGCATTTCCTGTTGGAAGGAATATCACAGACTTCAAATAAAACACAGAGAAAATTAAAAAAAAACCCAACCCCAAACCTTTCTATAACAATGTTAACTTATTCACATTTCACATAATGTTACAGTATAGGAGAAGTTCTGTCTTACAGATCCATACAGTCTATCATTCAGCACAGCGGGAGCTTTTCCTGAGTAAGAGCTGATCAAGGCATACAGGACCCAATCCATAAATAGGGAAGGAAACATTCTGTCATGCTTGCTATTAAAAAGTCATATCTTATTTAAGTATGTGTCAGTTTGGATCCCATTTTAAGTATGCATCCACAACTAACTAACTTCTAAAGAAACTACAGTTATTTTAAGATACATAATACATGGTTATGCACAATTAACATATTTGAAACATGCTTTCTGTTTTCAGCTCTTTGAAATTGTCCCTATTAAAGAACTTCATGTGTGTACACACACATACTATACATATGTCACTGGTCTGGATTTTATTCTGCTTATAATTCATCACATTTATAATATACAATCACTTATAACTAAGCCAGAATTAATTTTTGGTTCTGTGATCATTTACTCTTTATTGTTAGGACAAGTTTTAATATAGAATTTCCTATGTGGGCTGCAGCACCCTTTCCATAAGAACAGCGATGCTGAGTCAGATCAGTGTTCTATCTATCCCAGTATCCTGTCTTCCAACCATGGCAAAAGACAGATTCTTCAGAGGGAATGAACAGAACAGGGCAATTATTTAGTGATCCATTCACTGTTGTCCATTCTCAGCTTATGGCGCCTAGCAGTTTAGGATGGCCAGAGCATGGTTTGCATTTCATTTTGGCTCATAGCCATTGATGGAGCTATCCACCACAAACATTATCTAAATGCATTTTGAACCCAGTACTTTTGCCTTCACAACATCCATAGGCAGTAAGTTGCACAGGTTGACTGTGCTGTGTGAAGTAGCACTTCCTTATGTTTTAAAACTCCTATCTATTTCATTGGGTGACACTAGTTCTTGTGTAACCAGAAGGAATAAATAACCCTTCCTTTTTTACTTTCTCCATACCACTCATATTATATAGACTTCTATCCTGTCCTCCCTAGGTAATCTTTTTGTAAGCTAAAAAGACCAAGTCTTTTGAATCTCTTTTAATATGAAAGCTGTTCCATGCTCCTATTTTTTTGCCCTTTCATGCCTCTTTCCAATTTTAATATCTTTTTTGAGCAGGGGCAACCAGAACTACATGCAGTATTCAAGGTGTGGGTGTACCATGGATTAATGTGATGGCCAAACACTCATTGCCAAGTATGATAATCTTCCATGGAAATAGTGGACCCTCAGCACTGGTCTACACTAAGGAATTACTTCTAAATAACTCCCCTAATTTCAAAATAACAAGTAGAGCATCCACACTACCAAGCCTGTTATTTTGAAATAAAGGACTGGTTATTTCAAAATAACTCCTGCTTTCCATGAGGAATAACACTTATTTCGAAATAGTTATTTACAGGGCTTGACAAACCGCGGCGAAATCTACTCACCAGCCCTGCACTGCACATGTGCAAGACCCGCATTGCGCATGCACGTGCCACCGGTAAATGGGGTGACCGGCTGAAATCTACTCGCCGGGGCGAGTAGATTCACTGATTTGTCGAGCCCTGGTTATTTCAAAATAGCAGTAGTGTGGATGCTCCACTGCTGCTATTTTGAAATAGCTACTCCCCAGAGTCATTCAAAGCAATTACTCCCCAGTGCTTCCTGGGACCCTAGGTTGAGGTTAGGGCGCATTAACGGAGCCTGTCTTGGACTAATTTTGAGGCTTCCCTGTAGTTTCGACATGCTATTTCAAAATTATTATTTTGGGAGTTACTATTTTGAAATAAGTTATTTTGAAATAATTTCCTAGTGAATACATGCCCTTAAGTGGCTGATCAGACTGATCTTTGAACCACAAGTTTTATTACAATGAGTGACAGGTGTTTCCAGGTATAGCAGGAGGCTGTTTACCATGACTAGAAGACAGTCTCCCCTTCCTCCTGCACCTCTTCTCCTCCTCAGCTTGTTGGCGGGCAAAATCAAAATGTAAGGAGCCATTGTGTTAGCCTTGTCTCCATTTTGAGTGATCCTGGGCTGTTGCCTGATCTAAGATTGCTAGGAATTTCCAGTTACCACCTTTAGGGTTGACAGGTTCTTTGCCCCAGGATCAGGCCCAGTATTTGATTATTCTGTGGTTGGGAACCCTGATGTGCACAGATGCAACACTCACATTATAGTAACTCCTGCCTATTTGCAAATATAATTAATTAAGTAATTAATTAATTTAGCACAGTCAAAAACATCCCAATTTCATAAGATAAATAGGGAATGTACATCTTTATTTCCATATCATATACTCACACCTTTTCTTCTATAACAATCTGATGTGTTAGCCATCTTCCTCATCACCTTCACCTTCCTTGGCACCTCCCAAGGACTACATCTCCTTCTACCACACATAAGCTGGAATGCCATTTTTATCATCTGTTATGCTGACATTGTTATGTTTGGTGCATATTCAGTTGGGAATGTTTCCTTTTCTCCTTATTTGCATTTCCTCACCTTACTAATGGTGACGTGTCTTTTTCCAATAGGTTAATATATCATTGATCTCAACTTATTATCATATTCATCAATTCATTACCATGGGCCTTTTGTGGTTGTCTATCACATTTATTATTTCTGTCCTACCCAGTTATTCAGTCTGGTCTCAACCAGTTATTTCATGTGTTTCTAAGTCATGATGTACCTGCTATATTTGAAGGTTTTTTGGAAGCACCTATACCATATAAAGTAACTCTGTCACCATCTTTCTAGGTGAAAGGTCCCAAACATATGTGAGTTAACTGTGCTATCTGGGTGAAAGGCCTGAGACAAAAATACTAACTTTTCCTTAGCTCAACGTACGGGGCATGGCTTGGAAATCTCTTGTGTTACAGCCAAACTGCTAATACAAACCTACTGTAATTTCTTATAATACACATACAATCAAAACCATAAGGAAATAATAAATGTGTATATATATCTATAGGCAAGCAAGCAGGCTCACTGTATAGGCTACAGGGTGTCTCCCGATTGTCAACATAAATGTTGCACTTCAAGTTATCCATTAGCAAGTCTTTATAATGCTTCTATTGTCATTCCACTTCACAGTATCCTTCTTTCAGCTGAGAAAACAGGGCCTGTTTTGGGAAGCGACAGTTTGGCATTCGAACAACATGACCAGTCCATCAAAGTTGCTGATGGATGATCATTGCCTAGATATTGGTGGTCTTTACCTCTTCCAGAACACTTATGTTAATGTTCTTGTCTTCCCATTTGATCTTCAAGATCTTGCAGAAGCAGCATTGGTGGTATCTCTCAAGGACTTTTAAGTGAAGTCTATAGGTTGTCCACATTTCAGATCCATACAGTAGTGTTGGGAGAAAGACAGCCTGATAGACAAGAAGGTTGGTGTCTGTTAGAATGTCATTATCTTCAAAAATCCTGTGCCATAAATGAGCAAAGGCTTCACTGACACAGCTCAGTCGATGTTGGATCTCTACACCAATATCTGCCTTGGATGAAATATAACTTCTACGGTAGAGAAAATGATCCACGTTCTCCAATGCACTTCCATTGATTTTAATAGATGGGGTGCATAGTACCTCATTTGGAGAGGGCTGATGGAGCCCTTTGGTCTTCTTGATGTTGAGGGTGAGACCAAGACATGTAAGCATCACAAACACATTCAAGATAGTTTGAAAATCTTTCTTAGAATGAGCAAAAACTGCATTGTGATCAGCATACTGAATTTCCACAATGGATGTGGTGCAAATCTTACTCTTAGCTTTCAGCCTGCTATGCCTCAACAGCTCTCCATCCATTCTGTAGATGATTTCAACTCCAGCTGAGAACTTCCCATCAATTAGGTAAAAAATGATGGCAATAAAGACTGCAAACATGATAGGAGCAATGACCCAGCCCTGTTTGACTCCTGTTTGTTGTTCGAAAAGTTCACTTTGGGAGCCAGTGCTGCTCAGACCTGTCACTTTCATGTTGTCATGAAGCAACTTTAGGACATTGATGTATTTATCAGGACATCCAATCTTCAAAAGTACAGTCCAAAGCCCATGTATTATGGGTGTCTGTGAAATATCGGAGTTCTTGCGCTTTCTCAGACCACCATTTGTTCCTGAGTTCTCTGGTTTTACGTTGCACTGTTGCCCTCACCTTGCCTTTCCATCCAATAGGTACTCTGAAAGTGAAAACTGTTATGATGAAAATAGTTTTGCTGCCATCATAAATGTGAATTCACAAATACAAACACAGTTACAAAAGTACTCATGTGGTCTGTGCAGGAGTAGCAGAAATCCTCCTCCTCTTTTGATCTTAGGTATTTGAAATCGCTGAGATAGTTGATCAGATGTCACCTTGGGGCATGCTGCGGATTCCAAGGCCTCTTATAATGATTCGAGCATTTCGGATATATTTTCGCTTTGAACTTCCAAGAACCAGGATAACAAATATTTTAAAGTAAGTGAATATTTTTTCTGTAATCATAAATGAAAACTAAAATGTTCTTTAACATGATTGTATAAGTACCCTGAAGGAGGAGTAAAGACTAAATGTAAATTCTGATTGCAAGATTTAAAACTGGACAAAAAATTGTCAGAACTATAAATATTTGAAAAATAACAATGGCCAGTGTGAGAGACAGAAAAAAATTAATATTTTCTGTGAAAATGTTTGATCTGCTCTAGTGACTTTTACACATGGAAAGGAACATGTAGAAATAAATGTGGGTGCTCCTGTTACCTCGGCGATGGGCAATAATTTTTTAAGTGAAGCCACTTCACAAATTTTCAAAGTGATTGCAGGCCGTCCCCGAAGGGGCGGGACTTTGAGCGGGAGGGACGGAGTCCTTAAATAGCAGGATTTGAAGGGGCTTGCACCTCCCCGGCAGATCCCAGGCAGCGTGTTAGGGGGCAGGGCCAGGAGCTGCTGCAGGCCGGCTGAAAGTGCTAGCCGGC
>CM057845.1:223958057-223985544 GCA_030068395.1 Apalone spinifera
CGCAGCCCTAGAGTATATGGGAGGAGAAGATGGGAAGAATCCTCTCCTCCAGGCCAGAAAGTGGCAACAAACTGACTTTTACCACAATCTTGGGCTGCAGTAGCTCACTCCAACTGTAAAGGAGTTTAGCTGGTGGATAGACATGGTTACCCTAGTCCTGTGTCCAATGCCACAGTTCTGTTTTGTTCAGGACTTTTCACAGCTGATCAGCTTGAAGGATGAAGCATGTGTTCCATAGGCTTTGAAAACCAAGTAGAAATGTAAAATGTGGAGTTGTTTGTAGAATGTGAAGAATGAAGTCTTTTATTGTACATTTTGTAACTGTTTACAAGTTATCAAGTCCCCTCTTCAGCAAGGTACCTAAGCACATTGCCTATTGGGACTATTCAAGTGCTTCAAGTAGGACGCATGCTGCTGCACCCTGCTGAACCTGGACCTTAGTAAATATTGAGCATTTCTAGACTATTTGCACTATAGGGAGTAATATAATTTAAACCATTTTGTACCTAAATTCTGTGTAGTGTTCTTGTCACATAGACTTGATATACTGTACTTGTCCAGAACACAAACACAATCTCAGTAGAGAGAAGTGTTTCAGTGATGTCCTGGCTGAACCTGATTTACCAGATAGAGTTCTGCTTCCTTAGGGTATGTCTACAGTGCATGCCTACTTCAGGATACCAGAGGCATCCCAAAATAGTTGTCCTGCGTCTACACAGCAGGCAGTTATTTAAAAATAATGTTGAAATACTGTCCACCTGGAAGGCTTTTTACTCTAGTTTCTGTAACCCTCATTGTATGAGGAGTAAGGGAAGTCAGAGGAAGAGTGCTCTATTTCGAAAAAAGTGCTGTGTAGATGCTCCCAATTTTGAAATAAGCTACACAATTGACGTAGACTCACACTGCGGGTTAGGATTTCCTAATGGAAAGCATAATGTAAAATTAATTAGTTCTTAGTGGCATTAGCTCTAAATCTGCTTGTGCCAATGAATTAATTTTCATTGTGAAGAATATTCATAAAATGGTACCATGATAATCCTATAGTAAAATGTCTTCTGTACAGCTGTATCACAATATGAAAGTACCTATATTGTGCATTAAAATATTCTAGTGTGACTGAATTTATATACCTTGTTCCATGTTTAAATATTTGCATTCCATGGGCTGATCAGGTATTTAAACATGGTGATATGAACACAGATATGCCTGTACGGACATCTGTGCCCAGAACTGGATTCATAGGATATTTTTAAAGCTGGAGAAAATACTTGTGTGTGCGCAATTCTTTCTGTACCATGCAAAAATGGATGCAGAGTGGTTCGAACTTGACGAACCAGAAGGCTTGAAAGATTGTTAAGGGTGGCGTTTGTGGCAAGGGACTGGGGCCGTGAAGGAGGAAAGCCCGGACTTAAAATGTACTTAGCCAATTACAAACTTTATTGACTACAGATTGATTATATTAAATCACCGTCTCTGATTTGTCTTAGACAGTGCAGTATTCAAACAAAAAATATAACAAATAAAACTAGTACAGCAATAATAAAAACTCCTACAGCCAATCCTTCTATGGTTATCCTTGAACAGCTGGTGGAGTTAGTCATTAGTCTATATATACTTAACAACTTCTAAATATGAAATGGTTAGTACAATATAGTAAGCAATACTTACAAGCCCAGTAACGGTTATGATGCACAGATAAAAAACAATGTGTAGCATGCTCAGGATTCGTACATCCCTTTTCTTGATTCGATGGGTGGGTGATCAGCCCCTCAGCCAGGCTGGACGATACGTGCCTTCTGTCTTGATACGGAACCTCCCCGAGCTTAGGGCTCAGGGTGCTTTATACTATAATTTTGACATCTGGTACCATATTAGGGTTGAGCTTTAGTTTATACTATGATTTGATATCCAGTACCATATTAGGTTTTCTTCCTTTTGACATGACTTCTGCCTCAGGGTCTTGTGGTCAGTGCCTGATGCAGACATGACTGTCACACGTGGGAGCTAGCTATGTTTTTTCTTTCCCTGTTCCAGGTGCTTGTTAACTGGTATATATGACAGTTCATTTCCCTTATTCCTATCTTGTCCTGTTTTTAGTGCTCATTAATTTAGCTCATTTCCCTACTCTTATCTTTCTGGCCCCCAGGTGCTTGCCAAGTTAAGTTCCGTTTACTGAGGACTGTGCTGAGCACCCACAGGACTTTAAGTTCTGTCTCTGGATCCACCTCAGTGGCCTGTGTTTTTCTTATGAGGGGCCTTAGTGTGGCAGTATGGGCAATACACATAAGGCTATGTTCCAAAGGACCTGCTCTACAACAGAACTGTAGCTGTTTCTTTGCGTAAAGAAAATGATGCAGGAAGCTTCAGTTTCACCTTGACAAATTTAGATTAATTTTTAAGAATGCATGTTGTGCATGAAAGCAAGATAAATAAAATAATTAAAGCCTCTGTTCACCCAAGATTGTCATCAATATGCCTCTGGGAACTGGATTAAAAGAAGAGGACTTTTACAAGAATTATAAGGAGGAATATACCAAATGGCAGACTAAACATTAGTAGCAGTGCATTTTTGGATCACACATAGGAATAAGTTTTGATGATAAGTATACAAAACTCCTCAAATATTTTTGGTGTCTTGTGAAAAGACATGAAAAATAAAACACATAAGAGCCAAGCTTAGCCTATAAAAGATATAATCCTCTGCCTCTTGCAACAGGCTAATTTTACATAAATTACATGGCAACTGTTGTTTATTTATGTCCCTTTGATACACACTGCAGTCCTTGTTTGATGTGTATGAATTTTGTTAACCATTGTTAATTTTCCATCTGTTTTTGAGATTTTATGTGTGTAGATAGCCAGCTCATCTTAACATCAAATTATTACATACAAACTATCAGACATTTGAATTCTATAAAGTGTATTTAGTTTGGCTGTAGTAGCTATGGCTATGTCTAGACTGCAGGCTTCTTTCAGAAGAAGCTTTTCTGGACGAGATCTTCCGGAAAAACTTTTTCCAAAAGAGAGCGTCCACACTGCAATATGTTTTTTCAAAAGATAGCGTCCACACTGATTGGATGCTATCTTGCATATAAGGCCACCCGGAACCACTTCAGCCAGGGCATTAGATCAGCAATTGCTTCTGGGTGCTATTGCCTAAGGCTATCTGAGATGCATGTTTAAAGGGACCCTCCTTGGACAGCTGTTTCTCAGCTTCTGCTGCGTGCTTGCCTACCTCTGTGAGGGACAGCAAAAGACACCACAGCATTCTTTTTCCTATGGATCTGGAGCTGCCCCAGGCATGCGATGGCCTCACACAGCCATGCTTCAGGTTCTGCAGCAGTTTGGGCAGACCGTCTTGATGGTCCTGCCCCAGCTCGACTCTGAGCTCATCTGTGAGTCCCTCTGCCTAGATGCGGGAGCAATGCCCTTGCATCCGCATCCCACGGTACAAAGACGATTCTGGATGCTGGACACCAATTCCGTCTGGTGGGACTGGCTGGTGATTGAGCAGTGGGATGACCAGCAGTGGCTCAAGAACTTCTGCATGTGGAAGGCCACCTTTATAGAGCTGTGTGCCTGGTTCGCCCCTGCCCTCCGACGACGGGCCATCCACCTGCAGCCCACCATCCCTCTGGAGAAGTGGGTCGCGATCGCTGTCTGGAAACTCGCCACCCCTGAGAGCTACCAGTCGGTGGCCAACCAGTACGGCATGGGGAAGTCCATTGTTGGGGCCCTCCTAATGGAGGTAAGGCACTCTCGGTCTGCAGTCCCTGAAGGGGGGAGGGGGGACTACTGGAAAGGAAGACTCTAGGGAAAAGGGAGGGTGGAGAGGTGCAGGGATGTCCTGAAGGTGGGGGAGAAGCCCTGTCCCACCATCTGCCCTCAATCAGCCCTGCTTGGGGGTGACCAGCCTCATATGGGGTGGCTCCTGGAGTGTTTGAGGTGCAGAGAAGGGGGACGGGCAGCTTCCAAGGGCTCAGACATGCCCTCTCATTCTCTGTTTTGTGTGTTTCTTTGTCTCCTTCCGCACATTGTGAGAGCCATCAACTCCATCCTGCTGTGCACGGTCTTCCGCCTCAGAGACCTGGACCCCATCATCGCAGTATTTGCTGCCCTGGGGTTCCCCAACTGTGGGGAAGCCATTAATGGAACCCACATCCCGATCTGTGCATCACATCATCGAGCAGCCCAATATATCAACAGGAAGGGCTATTTCTCCATGGTGCTGCAGGCCCTGGTCTACCCCTGTGGACAGTTTTTGGACATTTTTGTCGGGTGGTCGGGCAGGGTACATGATGCCCGCATATTCAGAAACTCCAGCCTCTACCACAAGTTGGAGGCTGGCACATTCTTCCCCCAGCGGGACTTTCACATGGGGGACATCCAGATGCCACTGTGCATCATCAGAGACACAATCTACTCACTCATGCCGTGGCTCATGAAGCCCTACACTGGCCACCTGGACCTCAGCAGGGAACAATTCAATGCACACGTCAACCGGGCCTGCATGCAGGTGGAAGGCATCATTGGGTGCCTCAAGGCACGGTTCAGGTGCCTCCTGACCCACCTCGACATGGGGGAGCACGACATCCCAGAGGTGGTCGCGGCGTGTTGTGTTCTCCACAACATTGTGGAGAGCACAGGGGAAGCCTTCCTCCTGGAGTGGGGGGCAGAGGCCGGCCATGAAGGGAGGGCCTTTGATCAGCCGTGGACAGCTGGTCCCACATGCGGTTGAGCCACTCAGTATCATCCCGAACCTTCTGGGCCAGGGTTTGCTGTATGTCGTGCAGGATGGCCACGTGCTCCCTCATGAGGTCCTCGTGGACCCTCCTGCGCTTGTGGCTCCCCTGGGGTTGGGTGGGTGCCTCTGATGGTGTGGATGGCCCCTTAGTGACGGCAGGTCCAGATGTGGAGGAAAAGAGGGAGAGGTGATCAGTCATCCATGCAGAAACTGTGCATGAGGCCGTGCCCTCTTGTGTGAGCAGTGACCAACAATCTTCAGGCCAGAGGAAGGTGATGTCTCGTGAGCTAGGCCATGTGTGGCTTGCACAGAAGACCCTGCCTTGCAGGGGCCCTGAAGTGCCCAGGGGACCACGTTTCCCTCCCTGCACCCGTCCCATGCACAAGCAGGAAAGGGAAATGGCCAGCCACAGTGGGATCCCATGGGCGGGAGAGGGGCCTGGAGCAGCCTGCCCTTCCATGGGGCCTGCAAACACACCTGCACCTAGCAGTGCTGTCTGCGAGAGCGGGTGGTTCCATGCCTGTGTGCTGTGTGTGGCACTCCGTGGAGTGCATAGGGTTGTGCCTGCGCCCTTGTCCCCAGCCTGCTTTCAGCGGTGTCTGATGGGGGAGGGCATCCCCCTCAGTGATGAGATGTGTGTGGGGCCTTCCCACAGCCTGTGAGCAGGATCGTGGCATGCTCAGAAGCTGCCTACTGAGTCCGCGTTGCACACAATAACGCTGCACGATGTTCATCCCCAGGAGGCCAAGTGATGATTACACCCTATTCCCCTGCCCTGTGTGTCTGACAAACTGAGAGCATTCACCTGAAGATCGTCCCCTTTCTCCTCCTCCCCCCCAGCATCAGACTCTGCTTGCGACACATCCAGGCTTACCAGTACCAGCTCCAGGGACAGTGTCATTATAGTCGCCATATTGTCCTCCTTCTCCTTCTGCCCCTGCTGTTCCTTGTCCTCCACCTCCTCCTAGCTCCGGCTGGGTGACGATGGGCGTATCAAGTTCGGAGTCGACCACCATGGGTGGGGAAAGGGCTTCCCCGCCTCCCAAGATCTGGTGGAGCTCCTGGTAGTAGGGGCAGTTGTGGGGTCCTGCCCCAGAGCATGAGCTGTGCTCTCTGGCCCTCGCATAACTCTGATGGAGCTCCTTCACCTTACTCCGGACCTGTTCTAAGGTCCGGGGTGGGTGTCCCCGCTCTGCCCGGGCCTCATCAATGTATGTTGGCATTCTAGCATTTTTAGCGGAGATCCTGTAGTGTCTCCTCTTCCCCCCCACAGCTCGAGGAGGGACAGGATCTCTGCTCCAGACCAGGAGGTTGGTACCTCTTGGTGGGTCCTGGGAGCCCCGGTTGTGCTACCTGTGAGGGCCAGGGGAATCTCGATGGACTTGTGGGTCTGTCACGGGTCAGAAGGCCTGTGGCAGGGAGAACCACTTAGTCTGGATGCTGCTCCAGGGCTGGCTTCTTGCCAGAAGGCTTGTCCAGGGTCCCTGCAGCTTTAAGATCTGCTAGGAGAAAGGAACTATAGAGTTCTGATTAATATGGATGCAGTGTCCACCAGAGCACCTGTGTTATTTCCTGGAGGCCTCTTCTTTCGAAAGAAAACCCTTTTTCCCATCCACACAAACCTTTTTTCGAAAGAGCTCTTTCAGAAAAGGCGTTCTTCTTCTTCATAGAAAGGTTTACTGCTGTCAGAAAAAAACCTCCATTCTTTTGACTTTTTGTTGAAAGAACGTGGTTGCAGTGTGGATTTAAGTGAAGTTTTTTTTAGAAAAACAGCCATTTTTCTGAAAAAACTCGGCAGTGTAGTCATACCCCAAGTCAGAGAGTACAAAGATTCACCTATTCTCTGGAAACAATATATTACTGAAACTGAAAGGATAGATAAGGCCCTGCATTGGAACGTGGGAAATCTAGGTTCAATTCTCAGCACTGCCACAGATTTCTTGTGTGACTTAGCATCTCTACCAGAAATTTTTTAAAAAGCCTGAGAGTTGGATGCCCATCTTCTGTTGAATTCCAATGGGAGCTGGTTATCAAACTCCCTTGGCCTCCTTAGAAAATCTCAGGTTTTGTGCCTCATTTCCCTATATGCAAAATGGGGATAATACTACTCCCCCCTTACATATACACACATTTTTTTGTATATTTAGATATATCTTCTGTGGATCAGAGAGTGTTTTTTACTGTTAATAATATTTATGATTCTTACTGCCACATTTGTTTGGACAAGATCTTGCACTATGAAGTTCTCATCTTGGTTGGGGCCTCTGATACTATGTGACTGCTGTTATTACTACTGCTGCTAATGGAAAAGAACCTCAGCCTCCAGGTGTGTTAGTCTGACCATTTCTATGAGCACTAAATTCACTAAAAATGTTTTAAATGAAGTCATGTCACAGGATTTAAAATACTGATTTGTCATTGCAAAATAACTTGCATTAATAATGTATCTTGAAGTAAGTAAATATACAAGTTAAGCATATGAAAACATGAGTACATCTAACATTTTGATACTGTATTTTTCACAGAAATGTAACCTGGAATAATTTAGCTATCCCAGATACCCACTGTTCCAGAGAGCTAGAAGAAGGTTACCAGTGTCCACCAGGATTTAAGTGCATGGACCTTGAAGATCTGGGACTAAGCAGGCAAGAGCTGGGCTACAGTGGCTTTAATGAGATAGGTCTGTCCTACTGGTAAAATCCATTTTAGTAACTGTTTAAAAATGTTTATAAAATAAGTGGAACACACAGACATAATTAAAGTGCAGTGAAGCTACTAAGTGAAAATAATGTTCTCCTCTACCACTACTGCACAAACAACTATACTGATTTTCCTTTGTCATGATCTATTTTTATTAGGGCTGTCAATTAACAACAGTTAACTCAAGCAATTAACAAACAAATTAACTCAATTAAAAATTAATCACAATTAATCAAAGTTTTAATCACACTGCTAAACAATAATAAAATACCAATTTAAATGTCTTATAATAAATATTTTTGATGTTCTTCTACATTTTCAAATATACTGATATTCAGTTACAACAGAATGCAAAGTATGCAGTGTTCACTTTATATTTTTATTATACATATTTGCATTCTAAGAAAAATAAACAAAAGAAGTAGTATGAGTAAGTTAATCTCTCATAGTGTAGTGTAATGTGTTTATCATGAAAGTTCAATTTACAAATGTAAATTTATGGGTTGTTTTTTTTACGTAACTACACAAAAATAAAACACTGGAAAAAACTTTAGGGTATGTCTAGATTACATCCCTCTGTCGCCAGAGGGATGTAAATTAGACATACCGAAATTGTTAATGAAGCGGGGATATAAATATCCTGCGCTTCATTAGAATAAAAATGGCCACCGCGGCACTTTGCCAGCAAAAAGCGGCAGTGTTAACGGGTATCAGTTGACAAGGAAAGCCTTTTCCGACTGATCCTCTAAACCTTGTTGCACGAGGCATAAGGGATCGGTCGGAAAAGGCTTTCCTTGTCGACCAATTCCCGTCTAGACTGCCGCTTTTTGCTGGCAAAGTGCTGCATCGGCAAAAAGAGGTGGCCATTTTTAATCTAATGAAGCGCGGGATATTTAAATTCCCGCTTCATTAGCAATTTTGGCATGTCTAATTTACATCCCTCTGACGACAGAGGGATGTAGTCTAGACATACCCTCAGTGCCTACAAGTCCACCCAGTCCTACTTTTTGTTCAGTCAGTTGCAAAGACAAATAAGTTTGTTTACATTTACAAGATTCTACCTGTAATTCCTCACCCTCCAATGCACTTTCACATTAGAAAGGGATTACACTACAGCACTTGTATGAGGTGAATTGTTTATCCTTTTTACAGTGCAAATTAGGGTAGTAGCTGAAATTAATATAGAGACTGGACCTCAGGACCTGACTGGTCCTGGATGAGGGATTTTGCTGGAACAGGAGAGGTAATTTTTGGGCCCCCTGCTGCCGGTGTCCCTGCTGCCGGCCCCCCTGCCTGGCCCACTGGCCTTCCGTCTGACTCCTTACTTCTGCTAGCCAGGCTGCCCCACTGGCCCCGCTGGGCAGCTATCACTGCGCTGGCTCCAGATCTCACAGGGCAGCTGCCCGTGCCATTCTGGAGCTCCAGGTCCCACAGGGCAGCTGCATGTGCTGCACTGGGGATCCAGGACCCTCTGGGCAGCCGTGCACCATGGATCCCTTCCCCACCAAACTACTGCAGGTCCCAGCCCCACTGAGCAGCCACACGTGTGTCTCCCAGCCCTGCTGGGAAGACCTGCTACCATGCACTGATGGCAGGCTCGCTGTGGGCAGCCCACTGCCCTGCCAGCCCCACAGGGATTCTTGCCACTAGCCCTTCACTGGGACTCTCTGGTCCTGCAACATCCATGCTGGACCATGGATGTTGCCGATCCAGAGAATCCCAGGTAAGAGAGTTTCAAACTTTATTTGAAAATGTAGAAAATATTCACAATATTTAAATATTTAAATAAATGTTATTCTAGTATTGTTTAGCAGTGCTATTAAAATTGTGATTAATCATGATTATTTTTTAAAATTGTTTGACAGCCCTAACTTTTACAAAGTCTAGTATCCCAAAGTTTAAATCATTTTATGATGATGTCTTTTTTTAAAGAGCGGCAAGAGTTTGTTGTTATAATATGCAAATGCAATGATTAACATGTGCATTTTTATTATTTGTGATACATTTTAGAATATTTAATGGGTTCATAATCTGTCCTGTTTATCTTTCAGACTAAATGTTTGGTGCATTATTTTTTCTGTAGTAAGGTTACAGATGGTGCCCAAATACAGGAGTGATGGACAAATTATTTTAATGTAAGGAACACTACAGGTCATGCAGCTAGAAGTTAGACTGGATTTCAATAATAATACCAACTCATATATTTCACCAGTTATGGAAAAACTAACATAATTCTTTGGTTTCCCAAATATGGTTGGGGGAAAACCACAAGTTAGTGGCATTTCAGTGTCAAAGATCCTCTCTCCCCAAACAACTTCCATATGATATATGGGATGGATAGTGATTCCTTTACCTAAGATTACCCATCTCTATGGCTAATGTTACCAGTTAAGATCTTGTCTTCAGTAGTTTATAATTTACCCAATTTTTAACCATTTGGGCTGACATTTTATGTACTGGATATCTGTCAGGCTGAAATTTTTGAAAAATTCTTATACATTGATAACCAGGTAATGGCAGTTACCTGTTCCTTTCATGGTGATTATTTTAAAATAAGAATAAAAATTATATCACAAAATTCCCAAGACATTTGTTGAAGGCCCTATGCTACAGAATAACTTTATCAATGACTGGGAAGACAATAGAAAATTATCACTAGTATGGTTTGAAGATTATCCAAGGATTGGGACAGTGCTAAATAATGAATAGTATAGGTCACAGATACAGAATGATCTGGATTTCTTAGTAAAGTTGGACTCAAGAGAAAAATATGCTTTTTGATACGGTCAAACATACATAATATATCTAGAAAAAGAATATAGGGCATACTTACAGCATGGGGCTCTCTATACTGGGAAGCTGTGATATTGCAAAAGACCTGGGGGTCCTGGTGGATAACTAGCTCAACTTGAGCTGCCTTTTAAATCTAGGCAGCTTCAGACAGGAAACAAGAAACACATTTGTAATAGTGAGGATAATTCATCATTAAAATAATTTACCGTGGTTGAGGTGGATCTTCCACCTCTGTCAATTTTTAAATCAGGATTGGATATTTCTAAAACATATAGCCTAGCTCAAACAGGACTTAATTCAGGCAAGTCAGATGTCCTGTGTTGTACAGAAGGCTAGACAAAACAATCTTTTCTGGCTTTATAACTTCTGACACTGTGATGGTTCAAAATGGCTCCTTTAAGCAGACAGGAAGGGTTAGTGGACTGGTGTCACCTGTGGTGGTGGTGTTTAGATTTCACTCAGAGTTACCTGCAACCTTATACCTTTCCCCTATTGTGTAGTCCAGATTCTGCAGTTATTCACATTTCATAGTACCTTATTCGACGAGAAACCTCACTGAGTTAAATGGATGTATGCATTGTGTAAAATACTACTCAGTATGTAGAATCTATCACTATCTGAGAAGAATGTCAAAGGAGGGATACTCATGTATAGTACAGTTCCTTTCAATCTGCTGTACTCCAAGCATGCTTAAGAGGAATCACTTGTAGGAGAATATGCACAGAAGACCTCTCAGGAGCACTTGCAGCATATAATGTTGCAATTGCTTTCCCTCCCCCTGCCCCAACACCAATAGAGGAGTCAAAAACATTTTGTCCTTGGTATCCACCTCTTGTGAGCACCCCCTCTCGAGCTGATATGTGACTGCAGTCACTCAGGCTTGAAGAGAAGTGGCAGCCATCTCTTCTGTGTGCCCCCTTTCTAGTTGGCTGAGTCTGCTTTTTTTCCAGTTCTTATAATGGGGTGATACCTTCCTCTCACAAGCACACCCCTTCCTTTCAGACCGGGGTGGGCAAATACTGGCCTGCAGGTGGAATCCAGGGTTAGCTCCTAGCAGGCTTTATCACTGGTACCTGCATGGTTTCCATGCAGGTAAACCATGTTTACCTGCATGGTTGCAGGTACCAGTGATTGCAGCCCTTTTTGGCCCTCAATCACCATTTCCAGCCAATAGGAGCTGCAGGAAACAGTGTCCTGGTTCGTGCTGCTTCCCGCTACTCCCATTGGCTGGGAACAGCAGTCCATGGCCAACGGGAGTGGCAATTGCCAGTACTTCTGGCCATGCAGGTAAATATAGCAATGGCAGCCTGCCAGGGGCTAACCCTGGT
The DNA here is from genome assembly GCA_030068395.1 of Apalone spinifera. Lineage (NCBI taxonomy): Eukaryota > Metazoa > Chordata > Testudines > Trionychidae > Apalone > Apalone spinifera. The sequence goes on from CM057845.1 coordinate 223,969,623, forward strand.
GATCCGCGGTAGTGTTATTGCCCACCACTGCTCCAGACAATAGTTGTTCAGCTGGTCTTCAGTGACTCAGCTAAGAGTTACATACACTGTCCCCCTTTCTGGGTCATACAATCTGTAGTTCTTTTCAGAACACAGCTATTTTATAACCCAGAGATAGTGTCCATAGTTACAACAAACATAAATAAAAAGAAAATTATAAGTAACATTTGAACAGTTCAGTCCACACAAACACAGTAAGAAAAGACTGGGAGGTCCCAAAAGCTTAGATTTAGTTCACCAAAGCCTCAGTTTGTGCCTCTGATCATCAAATCTGCACCATATTCTGAGTCTGAACCATCTCTGTCCACTTGATTGTAGGGAATCCTCAGTTGAAGTCCAGGCAGCCTCTTCCTCTGCTGTGGATCACTGCTAGGCAGCCAGCTCACTGATTAAACTAGTCAGCTAGCTCACAAGTGAACAGGCTTAAAGAAATCCTGTTACAAGAAAATACAAAAAATGAGAATAACAAAGCAGAAAGGACTCTTTCCCCATTACTACAGTTACAGAGAAGCTGAGGAATCATACTGAGAAAGTAACTAAAACAGTTTGGCTAAAATCAAAACAGCATTTAAATCAGACAATTAACACAGAAGAAGGTATTTTCCATCTCAGGTTCTCCTAGCTCTAAGTAGCATTGCCCATAATCCCTGCTATAGGGTTAACAACATCACTACCTGCTGCAAAGTGTTGCAGAGTGAGGAACAACAGTCTGCTCTCTGCTCCTGGGTAATCTTCTCCCAGCTCATGCAGGCCTTAAAGAAGCATCTGCCCTGCCTGCTTGCTCATGAAGTCTGACCCCAAACTACTAAACCCTACTCCAGGAACTTCTGGGTGGAGTGGTAAATCTGCCCAGCAACAGTAATACTCAACTCACTCTTACCTCCCCCACAGGGGTCTCTTAAAGAAATAGTTCCCTATTAGGTGCATGGGTTACAAAGGCACTGTTGTGTTTAGCATCTCAACAAGGGCCTATCTTGGTACCCTTGGTTGGCATTCTTTTGGCAGCCTTCCCTGACTCAGTCTTTAACCAGATCAGCAGGGCCTTTCTTGGAATCCTCACATGGTCTAGCTACATTCTGTGCTCAATTCCCTGAGCTCAACTGCCTGCACTGATCTGTCTATGGCCCTGCGGCTCTGCCTGCCAGCCGGCCAGGCACCTAGTTTTCCCTCTTCAGTCTGTAGGCAACAATTGACTGCTTTGCTCCTGCTGCTTCCTTTTATATGGCCCTTCAGGTCCCTGACTGGCTAGTCCAGTAGTTCCTCTGATTGGTTGCCTCTCTGCAGCCACTCTGGATTGTGTGGAGGACTTCCCTCTGTTTTTGTTGTTGTTGTTGTTTTGTTGTTTAATTAAGGCAAGGTTAAGCAGGACTACAAGGCCTCCAGCAGGGGGCTTCTGGACATAGTCCAGCTTGTCACAGTTCCCATATTTCCAGGTAAGTAAGACTAATCTCATCAGCTACAAACTCTACTACATTTTATTAATGTACCAGCTATGGATCATGGATAATTCCCATAATGGGAAATCAAGAAACCCTTTCAGCTCCTAAGTGTTAATTTACCAAAGCTAGAAACATGTGGGAGGTAGTATAAAGCTGAGAATTCCACAAGGTTAATTATATTAAATTGTATGCTGAAAAAATACACTGAAACATAAGGGATTTTTCAATTTATTATAATTTATCAATAAATGTGAAGAAAAAATGTGAGTGCACTACATTGCAGCAGCTATTCCTGTAATTGATAAAACTTTTTAAATGGCCTACTTTTTTAGTTTGAGATGTTTAGGAAATATCCTTGTATTTTAAAATGAAAATCAAAAAAGTTTAGGCTATGTTAGAATGTGGCTGAAAGAGACTTCAAGATTCTATGAGCTTTTATGAAAGATACTCTGTCAGCACCGCTGTAATAGTGACATCCAAGCATCTCCAAGGAGCTCAACTATAAGGGAGGAGAGAAAGAATCTCTTAAGACAATGAGGACCCAGACTGGGCAAGTCAGAGTCAACATCCAAAAATGAACCAGAAACCAGGCAGATTCTGTAGCACAGACCTTCGATTCTATCCGTGGGTGCGTCTGCACCTCACCGTGGGTCGAAATAAGATATACAATTTGAACTATGTAAATTGCATATCTTATTTTGATGTTATTTCAAAATAGCTTATTTTGAAATTTGGCACTGTCTACACAGCACTTATTTAGAAATGAATTGCTATTCCAAAACGTCCCTTACTCCTTGTGGAATGAGGTTTATAGGATGTCAGAATAGTTATATGCGAAAAAGCTATTTTGGGATACCTCTGGTATCCCAAAATAATGCTGCAGTGTAGATGTAGCCCATGAGAAATACCGCTTTGTAAGTGGGAGGATGCATTCTCTGCTAGTTGAAGTATTTGGGTAGTTTCTAGGGACACCTTTGGAAGATTATTACAGTGTGCTCTAATCTGGAAGTGATAAAGTATGGACCACAGCAAAGTCTACATCCAAGTGTAAAGGTTGAAGTCCCCTTGCCAAAAAGAGGAGAGTACTTTTGGATATTGCTACTACTTCACCACCTATAAACAGCAGCAAGGTATCTCTCTCATCTGAGATGGCATATATCAGTGCCTTTCTCTAATCTGGATGTTTCTCTATGACATTGAGAATTTCTTCCCTTTTACCTGACTTGAGCCTTGGGCAGCAGTTTATTATCCTGAGCCCTATTGAGACTTAGACAATGTCTATAATAGGAAACTATTTTGAAATAGCTAAATTCAACTTAATAACTCCTAATTTTACAAAAATTGAAATAGCATATCCCCACTATGGGGAAGCCTCGAAATTAGTCTGAGGCAGGCTCCATTAATGTGGATGCACTACCTTGACGAAGAGCCCAGGAAGCACTGGGGAGTAATTAGTTCAAATTACTGTGGGGAATAGTTATTTCAAAATAATGGCTCTGGAGTGCCCACGCTAACACTATTTCAAAATAATTATTTTAAAATTAGAGTTATTCCCCAAGAAAAGCAGGAGTACAGATTTTGAAATAATCAGCCCATTATTTTAAAATAGCAGGCTTGGTGGTGTGGGCATTTCACTTATAAATTTGATGTAAGGGGGCATTATTTCAAATAAAAGCCCTAGTGTAGATCAGGGCTCAAGGTCCTAGAGAAGCATAGAATAAGTCTGCATGGCAGGGCAAGACTCAAATTAAGCTACACAACTTCAGCTACACTGCTTAATTTGGCACTGTCTACACAGCAGGAAGTCGAAGGAAGAACACTCTTATTTTGACTTCCCTTACTCCTCGTAAAATGAGGGTTACAGGAGTCAGAGTAAGAAGTCCTCCAGCTCGACATTATTTCAAAATAATGGCTTGCTGCATAGATACACTCTTTGTTATTTTGGAATAATGTCAATTATTCCGAAATAATGCCACTTTGTAGACGTACCCATAGAGATTGCATCCTCTGCGTCAGAGGAAAAGGAGGCATAGATGAGTGGCAGTAGTAGTCCAAATTACTGGACTAAATTCCCTATCTGACTTCCAAGCACATGGAACAAGAATGTGACAGAACAAATAATGTAGTGCCTGTTACAAGAAAAATGGCGCCATAGGACTGTTACCGAACACTACCCTTTGGGACTTTCTGTGAGAGAAAGGACTGGAACCTTCCAACCACTCTTCTTTCTCTCCACAGCCATGTCAACACAGCTGCAATATCAGTCTTATCAAAGACTATCTATCATAGACTGGTATCAAAGACTGCTGATAGAACTTAAAGAATCAACATGGATGCCTTAGTCTGAGTGCAGCTCGGAGGCCAAAACACCATAATAAAGGCTCAAATTTATTTATCTCAATAAAAAAAACAGTAATAGGACCCCCAAAAATGCCACCATAGCTAAACAGAAGAAAAGACACAGATACAAGCAAAAAAGGCATCCTTTGAAAATTAGAAGTGAAATCCTGCTAAGGAATATAGAAAGGAATGTAAACTTTGGGAGGTCAAGTGTAAATGTATAAATATATAGCCCCAAAAAGATTTTTTAAAGTATATCAGAAGCAGGAAGTTTGCCAGTGATGATAATCAAGGTGCTAAAGGAGCACTCATGAAAAACAAGAGAAAATTAATGAATTGTTTGAATCAGTCTTACTGAAGAGGATTCTGAGGGAAATTCAGACATTTGAAGTGTCAGGAGGGGGATTTATAACAGATCTCTAAATTAAATAATAGAAGTTGCCAGGACAAGATGATTTTCTCCTAAGAGTTCTGAAGGAACTCAGATATGAAATTGCAAAACTATTAACTGTGACATGTAACCTATTTCTTAAATCAGCCTCTGTACCACATCATTAGAAGATAGCTAGTCTTCAGATCACAAGCTACAGACATTCACAAACAGATGCCTGAGGTACATCCTTCACATCAAATGGCAAGACTTTGTCACAAATGAGGAGCTTTGGAACAGAGCAGGACAAGAACCACTTGACGTTCAAATCAAGAGGAGAAAGTGGGGATGGCTAAGCCACACTCTCAGAAAACCATCATCCAGCAAGGAAAACACAAAAGAGGAAGAGTTCAGACAACGTGGAGAAGATCTCTTGAGATTAAAGGACAACAACTAGGGTACTCCTGGAGTCAGCTAAAAATTTTGTCTCAAGATAGAGTGAAGTGGAGGAGACTTGTAGATGACCTATGCTCCACTCAGAGTATAAGGATTTAAGAAGAAGAAGAATGTAATGTCAATTAAAAAAAAAGGCTCCAGATGTGATCCTAACAATTGTAGGCCAGTAAGCCTAATTTCAATACCGTACAAATTGGTGAACATTATGGTAAAGAAAAAATTATTAGATACATAAAAGAGATAAAAATATGCAGGGAAAGAGTCAAGGGAAATCATTAGGGATGTGACTCAACTAGTTGCTTTCCCTCCCCTTGCAGCAAGGGGGGAGCAGGAGCTGGTGCTGGGAGGAGCCAGCTTAAAAGTCAGTTCCCCCCAGCACCATCTCTGTGGGAGGGGAGGGGAGAGGAGGAGAGCTTCCTGGATTAGCTGATTAAGCAAAATTTAATATTCCTAGCAAACATGCTTCCCCAATCTATTAGAATTCTTTGAGATCCCTCACCAAAAGCTCTTAAACAAAGTAAACACTCATGGGATTAGAAGATCTCACAGATCAATAACTAGTTAAAAGATGGGAAACACAGAGAAGATAATAGTAGATGCCCTAAAGTATTTATAGTGGGACCAGTGCTGTTTAACAAATTAATAAATGATTTGAAAAAAGGGGCAAACAGTGAGGTGTCAAAATTTCCTCATGATACAAAATTACTCAAGATAGCTAAATTGAAAGCTAACTTTGAAGATTTAGAAAGGGATCTCACTAAACTGGGTGACTGGGCAGCAAAGTGGCAGATAAAAATCAGTGTTGAGAAATGTAAAGTAATGGACAGTGGAAAATATAACCACAACTATTAGTATAAAATGTTAGGGTCTATATTGGCTGTTGCCACTTAAGAAAGAGATCTTGGAGATATTTTGAATAGTCCTCAGGAAATGTCTATTCAGTGTGCAATGGCAGTTAAAAAAGCTAACTGCATGTTAACTATTAGAAAAGATATAGAGAGAAAATACCACAATGCCAATACCTATAGCCATGATACACCCATACTGAGTACTGTGTGAATTCTTGGTCACCCCAACTCTAAAAAGATACATTATAATTGTAAAAAGTACAGAGAAAGGCAACAAAAATTATTAGGGATATGAAACAGCTTCTATCTGAGGAGAGATTAAAAAAGACCAGGACTGTAGAATTTGGAAAAAAGATGACTAAGGGAGACATATGATAGAGGTCTATAAAATCATCAGTGGTGTGGAAAAAGTGAATAATAAGGAAGTGTTATTTACTCCTTCACATAATATGAGAACCAGTTGTCATCCTGGTTAATAGGCAACAGGTTTAAATCAAATGGGATAAAGTATTTCCTCACATAACATACAGTGAATCTGTGGAACTCATTACAGCGGGATGTTGTGAAGGCCAAAAGTATAGCTGTGTTCAAAAAAAAATTAGATTATGGTGATAGATCCAAAAATGACTTCTAGCCAAGATGGTCAGAGAGTCAGCCCATACTCAGGATGTCCCTAAGCCTTTGCCAGAATCTGGGAATAGATGACCAGGGATGGATCACTCAGGAATTGCTCTGTTCTGTTCATTTTATTTGAGGCATCTGGCATTGACCACTGTCGAAAATCAATATGCCGACCTAGAGGAACCATTGATCTAAGCAAGTGTGGCCATTTTTATGTTCTTATGTTCAAAATTATCTCTGTATAATAGCCAAGTCTTTAACTTTATAGAAAGATGTCTGAGGGATTCTGAAAATATCAGGTAATGTTCAGAACTATTTTGGTACTATCTTTTTAATAATCTCTTTTTAGTCAGGAATTTTAGAAATATGGTAATAACTGGCAAGTTTAGCAATATTTTATAACACTCCAATTGATGATGCATTTTTTATGTCCGGAGGTAACTAAGTTATTTGGCAGACTCTTTTGTAGCTATATTATTTTATTTGATAAAAGTAATGATGTTTCACTTGAAGATATTATTATGGAACTTGTCCTCTTCATTCCTGAAATGTGTCATTGTAACAATCTTATGAGCATAGCAATTTAGCAGCTACCATATAATTAGTGCTACTTCATTTACGGTAAATCAGTACAAGTTATGCATATTTGATTTTGAGCATTTCATTTACAGTTTAAAAAAAAGGAAAGTGAGATTTTTGGCAAGTTTGCTACAGAGTAAGGACCACATTCTGTGCTGTCATAAGAGGATGCAACACTACTGAAATGTATAGAGATTTGCCAGCTTGCATCAGGGATGAATTTGGTGCAGAATGGGCATATTGTAAGGAGCAGAATTGTGTCAAGTGGAAGGTCCTCTGTTTTTCACCCTTAACCTACTTCCATTGAAATAAATATTTTTTATATGAATGAGATCAAGATATTGGATCTGTATAGTGAAAAACTAATATAAGATTTAGTATTTGCCAAGGAACTTTATTCTAAGAAGCATATAGTTCTGTTTTCCAGTTTTTGTTCTGTTTTTAAATGAAGTACAATACCTTCTGATCCTAAAGTCTTCTCTGCTGTTTTCTTCTTCGTTCTTGTTTTCTGTTCAGCACTGTCCTCTATTATCTTGAGAGAGCTTGAGAAATACATTTGTCTACTTGCCTGGGGAAAGAAAAAGCCTTACTGTGCATGTGCAATACAAAGTTTAAACTCTTTATAAAAAAAGAAAAAAAAGCTGTGAGAAGGAACCATCTTAGTTTTATGTTTGTAGTTTTGTACAGTGTCTAATAGAATGGAATCCCAATCTAAGGGCTTCAAGGCACCACTGTAGTAAATAAATAAATAACTAAATAAATAAAATAATAATATCCTTATTACTGTTAACATAATTGGATGAAAATATGAACCAAGTGTATGATGTTATCTTTCTAAATATCTATGCCCCTCTAGTGCCTCTGCTACCCTTCAAATCTTTCCCAGTTTGGAAACATAATGTAACTGAGAAAAGTGTCAAATTTCACTGCTGCTGTTGGAGAAATCTGTGGTAAAGAGTGAAATTGTTAAGAGCCAGTTTAGTTTTACTCTGCTGCATCTTGAGGAAAGTCTGAGCAGTAGCAGCAGAGTACTAGGAATAGGCTACCAAAGACCCCCAGATCCACAGGAGGTTCTGGTGTGAGAGGGAATAGCAGCAGCAGCAGCAGCAGCAGCAGCAGCGAATAAGTAGCCTGTAATTGTTTGGTGATGAGCAGCTTTACATTTAACAACTGCCATTAATAGCAGGGTTAAGGACAAATGTTTTGTGGAATTTCAGGCATTGCCCAGTAGCTGGGCAGAGAGATTGGCTTCCCAGATGGGTGTTGCTCCTGAACAGAGTGCCCATTTATCTTGGGGGGCCTGGTAATTTTTTTCAAATGCTGCCCATATAGCGGTCAGCGGAAGCAAATGAAAGGATGTGAATGAAAGGGTTAATTCATGTATGTGGATTGCACAGGTCCTCACTATTGACCATGCCTAAAAGGTACAATCATGCCTCTGTTTCCTAGTCTAAGCTGCTTTTGGGTTCCTATATTAGAAAGATTGACATTTCCGGTATTAAATTATCCCTCAGAAATGACTAAAATGACAGTGTCAGGTGTATTCATATGTGGCCTCTGTTACTATTATTACTCTCTTGTCATGTGAAGGGGCTCACCCTCTCGTGAGTGCCCTTTTGTGGCCAAGGGCAAGTCTGCAATTCCTCTGCCTGACTGTTCTTAGGGTGCGGAGGTGTCCCATAATGTTGTCTTGTCAGTAGCCTGGGACCAGGCTGCTTCTTACCCCCTGTTGTGGCTATTGATTGGGGAGGGGGGAACCAGGCCCCCCCATTCCTCTGGGTCCTGACCCAGAGACCCTGTAAGTAGCAGTTTTCTGCTGCGTATCAATAGAGTCTGTTGCTGTCACGTTCCTTGGGCCTTTTCCTCAGGAAGCTGCTGTGTTCAGCCCTTGCACTTTATGGTCAAGTTCTCCCTGGTCTTTGGCCAGGGTTATGCAAGATGTTGCTGTTTTATGGCTAGTCTTTAGCCACTGAACATGGGTTCTGCCCAAGTCTAAAGTCCAGCTCCCGCTTGGAGCTGTCCAAAGTGCTGTTGTTCCCCAGTCAGCCCTTAAGTATGCCTAGGTCGAGCTCCAGCAAGGAACTGCCAGGCCCTGGTCAGTCCAGCAGCTTCTTTTATATCCTCTTGCTGGGCCCTGATTGGCTGCCGGAGAAGCAGCCACTCACTCTAGTCTACTTGGCGACCTCTCTTCTGCTCTTCTCCCTAGTGCGGGTGGTATCAAGACCTCCAGCAGGGGACGTCAGGCCAAGGCCACCCCATCATATGTCCTCAGTTCGTTCTCTGGTCTTATTAGCTCAGCAGAGTGTGACAAATATGATAGTTTCATGTATTTTCTGAACACAGTCGACTAAATGTGCAGAAAAAAATATCCCTGTACATTCGTAAACCCCAGTTATTACCTGTCTAATGAAATATGTATTTGAATACACATGTATTTTAACATTTTCAAGTGTCATCACTAAAGAACACAAAGACTAATGTGAATCTAAATGGGAGCACAGAAATAAATGGGCAGGTTGAGGGTTATGAATATTCAACTGTATTTTCAACATAATTACTTATCTGAATGTACATCTAAATTTAGTCTATGTAATTTTACATGTAAGTAATCATGATTCATTTATACACTGAACAATTAACAAGGTGCATTTTTAGGGGCTGTTTTGTTGCAGTGGGGTTTATTTTTTAATTTACTGGTGACTGCTAGAGGCACTGTACAGTATTAGATAGTGCCAGTTATCTGATCCTGTAGTTTATGGTCATTCTTGGGGTTTTTTTATATCTGTTTATTTGTGCCTTCAGTTGCAATGCACTATGAATATACTGCATTTTTTGAAAATTTAAGCTCTAACTTTTCCTTATGTGGACTTTTACCACAGCACATGCCCTTTTTACATATTTACAAATATTTGTAACATCTTGCTAGTAATCATTACAAGTACTATGTGGACACATTCCTGTAATTAATCTACAGATGTGCATTTGCCACATCTCATTTCACCATTTAAAATACAAAGAACAGCCACCAATACACACAAAAGGAGAAAAAAAGACAAATAGAATGCAAAAAGACACAGAAACAACAAAAAAATCAGCCCACATGAAAATAAATTGGTCTGGTTGTCCTTTAAATATCTTTCCGCTGCAGCAACTTTCATCTTTCACAACACCCACTCTTTCCCCCTAAGCCTTCAAATCCCTCATCTATCCAAATCAAGCAAGCTGAATGTCAGCAGTCAAATTTTGACATGACAGAGTGAGATATATTCTTATGGTCATACATACTCATCAGCCTCAAAAACTGACAAATATTCTGCAGTATATATATAAGGGGTTTTCCCCATGAAAAATCTGTTCTATAAAGTGAAAAGCAAGCAATCTAAATCTACCCAGTATCCTCATAGAGTTCTGCAACATGCTGTTTTATAACACAAGTGGTCCATTAAACAATAACTAAAATTGACACCAATGTTAAAAAAAATCACTATTTATCAGCAGTTATTTCCTCTTCTGGCAATTGGCAGTTAATATTTGAAGATGCACTGGTTGCAATTAAAAACTCACCATTTGCCAAGCATTTACCATGAAGTCAGCAAAGTTTGACCCATACTTAGAAAAGCCTAGGCCAAACTTAGTGGTAAATGCTTGGCAAATAGTGAGTTTTTAATTGCAACCAGTGCATCTTCAAAGAACAAACATTAACTAATAAACTGCAATTGCCATGCCATGACAATAAATATTGTCACCCATCCTTAGCCCAATAATGAGCTAGTAAGATGATTACCATATTATCATTCCCATTTTACACATGGGGAAATGGAGAAACAGAAAGTTCAAATTTCTCACCCTACTTCTAGTCAGTGGAGGAGTCGGAGTAGATTTCAGATATCTATAGTTCCTATTCTTATAGTTTGTTCCACTATGAACCAATGTATCACCAGTAAGTGAAAAACAATTCTTAGACATAACACTGGTTAAAAAATACTTTTATCTGCAATTTAGAAAACCATTTCAATTTCTTACTGGGTAAAGATGTCAGAAATGAGTCATTTAAAGTGATCATAACTTAGTATTTGGTAAACAAAATATTGTTTAGATCGTGGCAAAGCAAGAAAAAGAACCTAAATCTCCTGAGTCGCAGTCTGGTGCCTTAATCTCAAACCCTTCTTGATTAGAATAATACTGTCTACTTCTGGGGCTGGAGGAGCTCTCAGTCTGTGCTACAGCTCCAGGCTCAAGGTGGGATCCAGAAACATGGTTAATTATATCCAAAGGTTTGTTATTATGAAGGGTGTGACAGTGATGGTGTACTGTACCATACTGGTGCCTTCTGATATTAAAATTTGTGAATCTAGGCCTGTAGATAATCCTATCATGCACGTAATTCAGATATATACATTGTGGGGGGAATGCAAGAGGATTTTCTGATCAGTAAATCCTGAGAGTTTGAGGCTTTAAATTACACCAGAGATAAGAGAACGGAAGTGGTTCAGATATAACACTGTCACAGGATTAATATCTCCTGCTCCAAAAGTAAATATCTCAGCTTCACCTAAATAGTTGTTTTAAATTGTCTTACTTAATTTGGCTGTCTTCATCTCTGCATTATTCGGTGACAGTTTTCTATTCCATTGACATTGTCTCTTAATTATCCTTAATTTTTTTATGTCCCTTTATTTAGGAAAAAGAGACCTTTCACTTACAGTCTTTGATGGTGACAGTTTTGGGGCATGATATTCTTCTTTAGTGTCTGGAATCCTGTACTTTCACCTCTTCCTTCTGCACTGCTGACTCTCCAGAAGTTTCAGATAGCCTGTGTACAGGTTTCACTTTGATAAGGCAAACCTTTTTGCTGTGCTGTTTGGCAACTGATACAATGTTAGTCATGTCCTAGAACTTTAAGGGGATCAAAATCTATTCAACCTCATTTGTTACATTCAGTTATGTGTCCTTGAAGAGATTATATACAGGTTCTGTATATAAGCAGGACAGCATTTTCAAAGGATAATGACAGATTTCATCCTTGCATATCTCTCATTGAGATCTACCTCATGCATCAAAGGGAAAGATTTGAAATTTTATGGGAGCAGAATTTGTTCCAACAATTGGTGTGGATGCTTTCACATGTCAAGATTGCAGACATTTAGATATTGCTTCCGTATATTGATTCTCAAAGAGTTCCAAGCAGTTTTACTCACTACATTCTTTCTTCTACCTCTGTCCTACCTATGCCAACTTTAGTGCCCCATTCCTCTCCATCCCAGACCCGTCTCCAGGGTTTTTTTTCTACACTGTCCCTTACTAATAGAATGACTTCCAAATTCTAGCAGGCAAAGTTACCACCTGCTTATCTTTCCAAGTTAATCTAAAAACTCCGCAAAGCCCACAGAAAGTAAAATCAATTTTTAATTTATTAATCAAAAAATTGCAAGCAACATCTTTCTCCTTAGATTTCCCCATTGCGGGACATCATCTCTGTCTTTGAGCCCTGGTCTACACTAGTGAGTTATTTCAAAATAACCCCCTTATTTCAAAATAATAAACGGAGTGTCCACGCTACTAAGTTTGTTATTTCAAAATAACGGGATGGCTATTCTGTTCTCCTGCTTTCTTTGGGGAATAATGCTATTTTGATTGTGTTATTTCGAGAGTTATTTCGATTTTAGTTATTTTAAAATAATTTTCTAGTGTAGACATGCCCTTAGATTGTAAGCTCTTCAGACAAGATTGTCTTTATTTTGGTTTCTTCAGCAATGTGTTTGGTGCCATAGGGGCTTAATAACAACATTGATCCAATTTCTAGTGATTTGCACCAAGATCACAAAATTCCTCAAACCCAGAGATGAAGTAATATCAGATCATTGAATTTTCAAGTCTGAGCACATAAGAAGGATTGCTATATATGAACAGAAACAGTAATAAAAACAGATGGAAAAGTACATAACTTTTGCACTAACAAACCTAATCTTCCTTGGATTTTTGAAATTGTCCCATAAGAACAAACAAGTGTTCTTGGATAGAAATGTTTTTCTTTCAGTGTGTGGTAAAACACAGTAAAATAAACAAAAATCTTCTAAATAAAATACATAAATAATGTTTCCCTTTTCAAATATTTCCACATTCAAAGTTATATTTTCCATTTCTATTACTCTCCCTTTTACACTAATAATGTTACCAGAAAGAGTTTCAGAATTAGCCAAACATTTTATTTTTCCAGATAGGCTGCCAAGTCTGTTGTGGGAGACTTGAGGATATGTTCACATTTTTCATTCTTCATATTATTATAGAAGGGCTGAAAATTCCTTCTAGGTAGAAGGGCTGTGTGGGCTACGCACTGAAAAACTGCAATTTGACAAAAATCTCCATGTAGGTTATATCCTGGCAAGATAATGAGATTGAACAAGCGTAACTCAGAAGAATTTGGCATTTTAATTTTTTTAAAGGATTAAAATGATCAAGGAAACTCTGTCAGAGAGAATTTTTCTTTGGGACTTGCTGGCTGCAACCCCTGGAAACACTTTATTATTGTTGTTGTTACATATATAATGTGTGTGAGAAATATGATTTACAGTCTTCTAGATTGTCTGTTAGACTGCATTATTAAATTATGTTAGCATTGTACATAGATTAGAGATGACAATGATTTAAATTAGGAATGTGAATAGCTAATTGGTTAACAAGTTAACCAGTAAGCACCGCCCTTAATGAGTGATGCTTACTGGCTATGATTAACCAGCAGCCTAGCTGGGTTAGAACGGTCTGTCACCAGCCCCCATTTTGAGTGGTTAACTGGTTAAACATAGTGTTTAAACACTACGTTTAACCAGTTAACTAATTAAACTGGATTTTACATCCCTACTTTAAATATAGTATATAAGGCGCTGGTTTTGCAGTCAAGAACAAGTAGGATGGTACATGGGACTGCCTGCACCGATCCAAATGCAGGATCAGGGCCTATCTGTTGATCATAATTATTGTCTTCTTGTCCCAAAAGAGGACAACTATTATTGTGCTGGCCGAGTAGCACAAAGGATACTTAAACCACAGGAGCAAGATAAAAATAGGGATCTAAAGCTAGGCTTCTAATGTGAGGACCTAAATAAGTATCCTGACTTAAAAAATGCAGGAGACTCAGAGCTCCCATTAGAGTGAATTGGTATTTTTTTGATAATCAGGTATTTAGTTACCTAAATATGGAATTAGAAGCGTAATTTAGGCTCCTGTTTCTGAAAACATTGGGTTACAGTAAGTGATACTGAGACCTGAGTGGTGCATGAGCCAAATTAGTGATCAGCATTACCCAAAAGAGACACAGTAGTATGATTTAATTGTTTCATTTACTATAATATACTGTCATATCTAAACAGTATAACAAAAGAAATATTATTATATTGAAATTTTCACAGCAAAATGACTGACTAGCTAGCTGTTATTATTTTATCAATTATAATTGGTTAATAACATAGTAAAAGCGTCCTGATTGGTTAATAATAAAATCACACAGTATTTTAATATAACGTGCTGCAGAGAGATGCAGGAGATACATTAAATAGCCACTTGTGACTTGCAAACCTCAGTCTGAATACCACTGAGCTATAGGCATAAGGCTCAGCAGGAATATGGACAGTGGAATTCATTGAATTGTGCCAGCAAATGGCATATGGAAAGATGTTTGAATTTTTTAAAACTTAGAAAAACTCAAGCAACCTCTACCCCTTCTGCACAGAATTTATTGCTGTGTTAAACCAAAAGTAATTGAATGCTGCATTAAACCAGGTAATTAGGTGAAACTAATGTGAATAGATTGGTACAGATGTCTTGTACTGACAGTCAAAGAAAACTTTACTGCTGGTAAGAACATTCAGTAGAACCTAATAACCTGGAAAACCAGGGGAATTTAGGTATTTGTTTCCCAGCTCACCCATTGGACCTCAGATGGAATAAACAGTCCTCAATTTTTGTCTATTCTGGATTTCAGTTAAAATTGTAGCTCTGGATTGGTTACTGCTCTAGTCTATATATGTTTTTATATCACCCTCAGCACCTTAGTATCTGAGCCCCTTCTAGCAGTGCATTAAGTGACAAAACTAACAGCTATATATGGTTATATATGGTTCTTTCTCTTTCTAATCCTTTTCCTTGGGGGGGAGAATTGTGGGTGCAGCACAGTATTTTGGTTTGGTGTCGTTTTGTTTTGAGGATTCTTTAATGTACATATGTTGTATGTTTGTTAGGGAAGGCAAAAGTGAAAAAATGCTTCATGCACTTGGAGAGAAGGTAGTAAAATTTGTGTTAGTCTAGTTTCTGATAGAGTTTGTTTCACAGCTTTGGACTGACCTCTGAGAAAGCTATTTCTCCTACATAGACTGGTTTTACCTTTATTGTATAAAGGTATCATTGTGGCTGAAGAGAAGAGTTGTTGACCTTGAAGATATGGACTTGAATTTGACTTGATATCCTATGGCACGGGTGGCCAACCTGCAGCTTTCGAGCTGCATGCAACTCTTTGCTTACAGAAATGCAGCTCTTGCTAGTTCTGAGCCGCACGCCCGGACTGCTCATGGCAAGTAGTTCTGCGCACATGCCCCAGTGCCTGGAGGGCAAAGCACGTGGTGGCGGTGGCGGCTCCAGGACCTAGGCATTGGTGGGGCTGAGGGTGCCTGGCTCTGGGAAGAGGGGGAGTGTATTGGGTTAGAGTGGGGGAGGGAGTGGGGGCTGAAGCACTTTAAACTCAAAGTCTTCATGGATGCAGAATAAGGCAGCCAACACAGATGTCATATTTAAATTCCAGGGCAAAAAAAGAATCATCATGTACCTGGTTTACATTGTGTTTCTTTAAAGAAAGTTCAAAGGCTATTGTTTGCCAGGCTGAAGCAATTATTCTGAGATATGAGTCTCTCCCTTATTGCTTTTTAACCTCTCATATTTGCAGTCTGGGACAGACCTGAATTTTTAGAGCTATAAAAAAGCCATAATCTTCATAAGTAAAAAAAAAAAGAGGAAACCATTCCAGAGATCAACAAGCTGGAGTGAAACAGGCACTTCAAATTGTGCTAATTTACTTCTCAGTTCAGTTTAATTTAAAAAAACTCACGGGACATAATAGGGCAGTAGTGTTAAATTTAAAATACATGATGGGAATGCTTTTTTTTTTTTAGTGTGAGGATATTACTATATTTTTTGAGGTTTATTTTTTTTAAATTTGATGTTTGTTCCTTGTCAAGTTCTCT
>CM057845.1:224002798-224014832 GCA_030068395.1 Apalone spinifera
TAACGGAAAAACTTTTGCGTTAAAAGCATTTGCGGAAAATCATGCCAGTCTAGATGTAGCCCAGTAGTTTTTAAGTGAAGTTAAAATAGATTTAAGTGATGTTAAAGACAAATTACACTCCTGAAAGAGGTTCTGTAGTCTGGAAAGGCTGAAAGACACTTCTCTAACATGTAGCATTTTAATAGTTCCACCAGAGATCATAAAAATCAATGTGACTGGAGTCAGTTCTGCTTTCTACTTATATCTTTTGGACTCAAGTGTCAAACTGCACCTTCATTTTGGATACTAGGGAAATTAAATTTAGATTAATTAACTAATCAAATAGTCAATGGGATTTCCATCGACTATTTGATTAGTCTGCAAGGGCGCCTCCATCTTCGAATTGTAGCAAGAGCTCTGTGGTCTTGTACATTAAAAAAAAAGGCAGAATCGCCGCAGAAGAGGCATGAGATTGCTTCAGTCCCTACTCACATGGAGATTGCTTCAGTCCCTGCTCACACTGTTTCCTGCTGTGCCTCTACCTCCCCTTTATTTAGGGGTAAATTAGAGCTAAATAACAGCACAGAACATTGAGAGCCAGGACTGGAGGCTGTAAATAAATGTTATGGGGCTGTGGGAAACTTGGCCATGACCATAATAAGTGAGCATGTGGCTAACTAAAATCATGCTGGACCACAGATATTGCCAGACCAGAGAGTGCTGGGTGAGGGAGATTTAACCGGGTACTAGAAAAGAGCAGTGACAGTGTGCCTCAACAGGAATAGACAGCCATAAACTAAGCTTCTCAGTTTTCACCTCCTTTTACAACAAGAAAACCTGCTGCTGCTTACAAGAGTGTTGAGGTGAGGACTCACTGCTAGGATTTAAACGAGTGGTGCTGTCTGAAAACAGATCATGTAAATAGGTGCCTGAATAGAGATTCAGCCAAGTTTTCTGCAGCCAAGTCCAATAATGGTAATGACACTTTCGTAACAGGTATTTAGTACAAATTAGATGAGAGACTGAGTCGAGCCTCAGAAGTTGGCATCTGAATTTCAGCTAGTCCCATAATTTGGAGGTGTTCTGATATACAGCACATAGAATAGTGGGGCCCAACCTAACTGCTGCATGATCTTTAGACAGAGGCACCAGCTCTAATCAGCCTGTGAATTAGTTATTTCCATCAAGAAAAACAAAGCCCATGGAGCTGTCAATATCAGAGACCTCCCTTTTGATAAAAACTGATTGGGGACAAATATTCACTGTAGCTTGTAGTAATCTGCTGTAGTTAGCAATCCCAAAATGTAACGTAAGTATATTACATGCAAAATATGACATGATGTCAAAGAATGTAAAACACAGTAGATATATAAGAAATGAAAGCAGCTGTGGTTCAAAATATGGAGCTGATACCTAAAAATGGAAAACAATCTTTGCAAGAAAGTTTAATACTAAACTGATAAAAAATTAGAAGTTGTATCTGGGAAAAATCAGGAATCAGAGTTGACAAAAATAATGAGGAGTCTTGTGGCACCTTAGAAACTAACAGATTTCATGGGTAAAACTCAGTTCATCAGATGAGTTGGAGCAGAGATTGCAGACCAACAAAAAAAAGTTACTTGTCAAATATAGGACCAATATTAGTGATGCTAATCAAGTCAGAGTGGATGGGTCTCATTTACAGCATTTGGTGTAGAGATGTGAATATCAATAGAGGGGAAATTGCTACTTTTAAATCTGTTACTGAGATTATGTCTACACTATGGCATTTTTGCAGAAGAGGAAATACAAATGAGGTGCTAATTTGCAAATCTCATGCTCTCATTTGCATATTCTCTTCCAATCCTTTTTGCAGAAGAAGTTTTGGTGATCAAAACCACAGTGTAGACTGGGCCATTTTTTGGAAAAAAAACCCTTTTGTGCAAGATCCCTTATTCCTCAAAAAATGAGGTTTACAGGATCTTTCACAAAAGGGTTTTTTTTCCCAACAAATGGCCCCGTCTACACTGCGGTTTTTATCACCAAAACCTCTTTTGCAAAAAGGATCAGAAGAGAATATGCAAATGAGAGCATGAGATTTGCAAATGAGTGCTTCATTTGCATTTCCTCTTCCGCAAAAATGCTATAGCGTAGACGTAGCCTGAATGTCCAGGGATGTTCAAGAGTTTTGTCAGTATCTAAGGTGCTGCAAGACTATTCATTGTTTTTAAAGTTTTTCCAGTTACAGACTAACTTGGCTACCCTTCTGATGCTTTTGTTTCCCTATAGGTTTATGTGTGTTACCTTTAAATATATGGAGATATACCTATCTCATAGAGCTGGAAGGGACCTTGAAAGGTCACCAAGTCCAGTCCCCTGCCCTCACAGCAGGACCAAGCACCACCTCTGACAGATTTGTCCCAAATGGCCCCCTCAAGGACTGAACTCACAACACTGGGTTTAGCCAACCACTACGCAAACCATTGAGCTATCCCTCCCCCTGTGCCTGATTTATGTCCATTTATACTTTTGTGCAGAGACTGTCCAGTTTGGTCAATATACATGGCAGCATAGTTCCAGCTAACATGTGAGCCTGCGCGGCCACACACAAACAAGTCTGCGCCCACCCACCTCCTTTGCAGAGCCGCGCAGCAGCACTCACCTTCCTGCAGGAAGGTGAACGGTGTGCTGTGTTCCTGCTCCAGCAGGTAGCGGGGCTGTGCGGTAGGTCGCGTATGCGTGGCTGGAGCTGGACCACATTGAGACTGTCACTGCTAGGGAAGCCTCACTGCAGCCCTGGTTCCAGTTCCGGTGGCAGCCCTGAGCTGAAACCACTAGACCACTTCCCCTCGAAAGGGGACCAGGCGTGGTGAAGGGAAGGCGCGCTAGCGAGTTGCAGCTGAGTGTGTGTGTGTGGGGAGGGTTGGTTTGAGAAGAAGAAGAGGGTGACGGGGGAGAGGACTCGAGTTATTAGTCTGCTGGGAAGAAGTGGCGGCTCTGGATGTCTTTGTGTGCACATGGGAGAGTGGAGAGGCGCTGGCCATGCCTTGCTGGCAAGCTCTGGGATCCCGCACTTGCGCCCCAACTGCAGGCATGGCCCAGCCACCAGCAGCGCCCGGCTCACTTCCACCTGCTTCTCCAGTCCCTCGTGGGGCTTCTCCTCCCCATCCCCCATTCCCCGGAACAGACCATGCCTCTGATTCATGACACTGGTGGGCCTAAAGCAACTGATGGGGCTGCAGGTAGGTGGCTTCCCCTTGCTGCTCCTTTCCCTGCTCTAACCCCACAGCAGGGCCAGTTTTTGAAAGTTAATTGAAACAGAGAGGGGAGTCCAGGGAAGTCATTTGGGGGGACAGCAAAAATAGTATTTATCCCTCAAGGAGCTAATATTTATTTCCAATACTCCGTCAAGTCTCATCATCCTTACCATCAATATCCCTGATAGATTGTCTGTCCCGCCCACCAATTCACACCCACTCAACTCTGCCAGTCGAACCCATCCCAGCAGAGAACAAAGTTCCTTTTGCCCCAATGTCCTCCTATCCTCTTTCTGTCTTAGCCCACATCTTCCGCTCATTCCTAACCACTCCTACCTGAGACAACCAGATTCAGAAATCCCTCCCCTCTATCAGCTCAAAAACATTCCACTTCTTCTAGGATCCATCCTTCTGCCACTGCAAAAAAAATCCTTAGCCAGACTGCCTATAGCCTTGAACCCTTCTCTTCCCAAATGTTCCTTTACTCTGGCTCAGAACCCCTCCTGTTTCAACTCAGTGCTGTTCACACCACCCGTACTCGCAATATTATGCTGCCTTAGATAAACAATGCTAGCTGTGTGGCCCCACACAGTTTTATCCCATATTTTACTTTTTATTGCTATTCAGTCTAACATTCAGGCACTAAAGAAGCTTTATATTAAGTATCCACCATATCTCTGTTTTAATTCTGCTCTTTCTTTCCTTTCCCTCTTTCCGTCCCTTGCGACATGCATCATTTTTGGTGTAATTTTTCTAATAATTTTTGGTTTCCCTTTTTCCTTACTTTCTTATCCCACTTTGTCCTCTTTTTCTAATTCTGGGTTTTGTTCTCTCATCTTCTCCCCTCCAGCCTTCCGGTATTTATTTTCTCTTCTACTATACATTCCATTTTTAACTTATTCTTGTCTAATTTATGCCTTCACTGCATGCCAACTTTTTCCCTACCTGAATTTTCTTCATATTATCAATATGAAGGGCTTGATTGACACAGGGCAGTAGAAAGGGGGTTCAGACCTTATCTGACAGTTTATTTTAGGCTTGGTTTTACAAGGAGAAAAGGTTATCTGTCTCGTCTGGCACATACTGTAATATTTCTGGACATTTTTTTAATGTAAAGTATTCATCTCCACTTTTATGATATTTGTTAATAACTTGGAAGCCTGCCACGGTGGCACATATCCAAACGAGTACACATGACTTTAATATTGATGCACGAGAAAAAATTCACTTCACTCATGGATGGAAAATCTTAGAGGAAACTGCATGGCAGGGGACGTTGCTGGCACTAGATGGCATATATCACATTAGTGGATGTGCAGTTGTGGGAGCTCCTGGTGGTGGGGCTGATATGGTTAGGTCCTGTGATGGTATCACTTTTATAGGTGTTTAGACAGAGCTGACAATGGGGTTTGTTGCAGGGATAGGTTTCTTAGTAAGTGTTTCTGTGATGTGATATGTGGCTGCTGGTGAGTATTTGCTTCACGGTTGTGGGCTGTCTGGAGGAAAGGACTGGCCTGTCTCCCAAGGTCTGTGAGAGTGAGGGGATTGTTTTCCAAGATAAGTTGTAGATTGTCAATGGGATTTTGACAGTGATATACACAGAAATTTCCCTTTCTGGGTGTGCTGAAATATTTTCTGCACTGAATCAAGATTAAAAAAAGGTTTCTGCAAAAAGTAATGAGCTTCAGAACAAGGCTTAAAAAAAGAATTTTAGAACTTTGACTGTCCTCCCCGCCCCCAAAAAATTGTATCTGGCAACTGAGAGAGATTTTGAGTCAAAGATTTTAACTTTCCACTGTGAAGAGGATGCCAATTGTTAGGTCTCTCTTTGTTATGCTTTCCAAGATTGATTTAATAATCTGAATCACTGGTCATCACAAACATCATTCTTCAGATAATCAAAAATAATTTAGTTTTCTTTCTCAGTTGAATCTTTTATCTTTTGAAGATGCCGTAAAATGTGGCAATTTAATATGGCAATTTAATGTGGCAAATGTGCCAAATCTTATTACAATATAAGCAATTGTGAGTTTTTCCATTTGTTTCAGTAGACGAGGAAGAGTTTGTTTGTTTTGCTTTTTATATTCAACTAGAATGTTTGTGTGTTCTAATCACAGGATTGCAAAGTAGAAAATTCTCTAGTCATAATCCTATCTCAGACAGTGTGTCCAGGTGCAGCATTAGGAAAGTCTTACAGTCATTCTCTGCTTTCCCATCTCTAAAATGGGGTTAATAATATTTACCTACCTAACAACATTTCTCAATGTTTTAATGTATTAGTTAAATCGGTAAAAGTATTTAAATGTGTTGGTTAAACTTCTATCTTTCATAACACCAAAAGAAGTTGATATATTTTCAGCAACTTATCAGAGATGTCAGACAATATAACTTATGATAGGTATCAGACACTATGATACATATTAAAATTTAAGCAGGACATTAAGTATAGGTTTAATTTTCCAGTTACATTGTTATAAGGATCCTTTCCCTCTTTTAGAACAAGAAACTTTTATTAGAGAGCCTAGACTATAAAATATATTTAACTCTATGTATTTGTTTTCAAATATATGGAGGCTGTCATTAATGTGGTTTCTTTTTATAATGCCTTGGTTGTCTAAAGTTTCTTTGAAAGCTGGACTGTGTTTTGTCTTAAAAAGATTCCTTTAGTCAGATTTTGTTGCTGCCTTATTTCAGAATATTACAAACACAGCGAGGGTGCATCTACATTGTAGCATTTTTCTGGAAAAACAATACTTGAGTCCATACTGCCATTGAGGTCTTTCGATAAAGTCGAATGAACGAAAGGGTTTTTCTGATAGTGGGAAGCCTCATTCTATGAGGGAGAAGCCTTTTTCCGAAAAAGCTTTTTCAGAAAAAGGTGTGGGTGGACGCAGAAGAGGGAATTCTTTCGAAAGAAGAGGCCTCAAGGAAATAACACAGGTGCCCTGTGGCCACTCCGTCCAGACTAATCACAACTTAAATGTGAGATAGTGTCCAATCAGTGTAGACGCTATCTTTTGAAAAAGCACATCGCTTTTCCATTGAGCTTTTTCTGTGTGGATACTCTCTTTTGAAATAAGCTTTTCCGGAAGATCTCTTTTGGAAAAGCTTCTTCTGAAAGCTTAGACATAGCCCAAGTCTTGTCATTTGTGATTTTCAAGTATTGTCACTTTTCTAAGGGCAAATGCCATTAGTAAGCCTATACCTCTAAAGGATTAAAATAGGGTCAACTGTACTGTATTCCTATTGATGTCTTTTACTTAGAATTCTTTGTGTAGATTTTCAGAAGGGTTTGGCAATTGCATAAGTCTGTTCCCATTGACCTAGTCATTTTGAAAATTTATGTATACAAACCCACCAGCCATTTATGAACATTTTGGCCTTAATGCATGCCCACCAGTTTGGTTTCCAGGCATCATGGAAAGCTGAGTACTGAAAGTCAGACAATCTGTAACCTAACGGAAGAAGGTGGACAAATGATTCGTGCCAAATTCCACTCTCAAATAGAAAGGTGCAACTTACTAGGGATATAAAATATCAGTTAATTGAATAGTCTGTTAACCTCATGAATACTTATCGATTACTGGACTATTCTATAGTCCCAGGGGGGCCAGCAGGCAGTGTGCTTCGGCCCCACTCCTGAGGAGCCCTTGCCACTCCACATTCCTGCCTCTGTATCAGAGACAAAAGCATGGAATGCCAGGCAGGAGCTGGTCCAAAAAGGGAGCCAGTTTAAAAACCAGTTCCCCTTGCAGACTGACTAGGCCTGTTGCCCCATGCTGCTGCCTCTGTATCAGATACAGAGGCAGAAGCGTGAGGTGGCAGCAGCCCCCGTCTGGGGGGGTCTGAGCTCCCGGACCCAGCGCGAGCTGGAACGGAACTGGGCTGCCTGCCTGCCTACCTCCTAATACACTTTAAATGCAGAGTTGCAGCGGGGGTAGGTCCCAGACCTGTCGTAAGCCAGGACTGAGCTAGGCTGCTGGTCAGCCTGCTAAAAAATTTACTGGCTAAGGAGGCAGATGCGTGTAGTCTTTAGCATTAACTGATAAGCTTTTGCTAATCAGTTAATCAGCGACACAGCAATGACAAATGGAATTGTGTAGAAACAATTGCAGCATCAGCAACATCAGCATTTTTTGTCAAGTCAGTTGTCTCTTCTTGACTACGAGAAGTCATTTACTAGACGGCTGGAACTACATACGTAAAATCTCTCTATGAATTTTATATTTTTGTCCTTCAGGATGGTAGTTGAGCACCTTCCATGTAAGATCAATAACAGTAGCTAAGTCCTTAGTGGATTTTATGGATTTTTTTGGCACTTATCTATGCCAAGTAGAAGCTGTGCTTGTGGGTTGGATTTTTCTTTTTGAGTTTTTGCTTGTTGTTAACTTCCTTTTAAAAAAAAAAGTATTATGTGGGAAGGATATATTAATTGGCTTGGTGGCTTTTTTTTTTTTTTTTTTTTTTTTTTTTTTTTTTTTTTTTTTGTGGTAGAATGGATTTTGCTTTGAATGGAAAGTAGGAATACCCAGGCACTGAAACATTCTCTGTGGGGAGGAATAAAACTTGATTGCAATAAGTCAGAAAGTCACTTCCTGTCACTTTCCATATTGCTTCCCTAGGCAGTAATCTCCTTTAGATTCAGAACTCTCCTAAACCTTAGTTTGGCTTTGGATTGAGCTTTACTGATTTATTAAAAGGGTAAAGACATAATTACCTCCACATACTTTCACTGGCCACTTCATCCTTTTTCTCTCCCAGCTTTCCACCCATTCTTTTACTTCCAAAAATGGTGAAGCTGGTTTGCCAGATGATAGTGCCAATAAACAACTTTCTGTTGGTCCAGTTTGGAGCTATATCTTTCATTATAACTTTCCCTGTGAATAAAACTTCAATTCAGGTGGTTAATACACAGTTACAGTTTAGGATAAGATTCTTAACTGCCCTCTGCATGGCCTCATCCTCCATAATTCCAGACAAGGACTACTTCTTGTTAAATAGGAAAGATTAGCTGAGCCTATGGTATCAGTTAGTCTTGTTGTTTCATAAGTTCTTTTATGAGAGATGAGTCTCCTGTAACCATAACAGCCTTGTGGAATAATTTAATGCAACACCTGAATTATTTTGATTGACAGACAAAGTCAACAGTGAATTATATAATCTCTCTCTCTCTATAAAAAAAACTTCTCTTTCAGGGGCGACAGAGCTGAATTGCCCTGCTCCCCTCCCTAAACAAAGTCCCCAGAGGGGAAGTGTCAGCCATGGCTTGGGGTTTCCCAGTCCCTCTTCAGGGGGCGCCCTGGGCTCCCTACTGGCCCCCAGCTTGTAGGAGAGCCGATGCTCTGGGACCCAGCAGGGAACCACCACCTCCTCCTGGCCTGCTTTGGCCACCGCCTGCCTGGCACTCCAGCCTTGAACCCCTTCCCTCAAGATTAAAGCTCCAGCGCTGGCTTCCTGTGGGGGCTGGGGAAAGAAGAGAAAGCCCCAAGACTCCGCGCTGGATCTCCTTCCCTCAGCATAGTGAGCAAGGGGCACCGCCCCCCTAGTCTTTTCCAAAAAAAGTTTGAACATTCAGCTTTTATCCATCCCTACACCCACTGATCGTAAGTTCAAGACATTTGAAATATTTTAGTATGTTGCCAATTAAAGATCCCAAATATGCAATATCCCTGGATTGAACATACCTCATGTTTGCTTGCCTAAGATAAGAAGCTGCTGACTTCTTGTTCCTTATTTCAGACATAGAAGTTTAATGGATTTCGCTGTGTTTGGCTGCTGCACTGTCAGTTTTACAATGCACTTTTAAAGGCATTCTTACATAAAGTATTTTAATGTTTTTACAGTAAAAAGTAATTCTTTAACAAGGTAGTTAGTGCATTCTCAGTGGAATAAGGTTATATACTGCCTCACTTCTGCTTAAAAGGTTTTCTGTTACACTGTTTTGTCATAACATTTAGTATAACACTCATGTACTGTACCTTAAGACTGATACTGTAAGTCAGAAACACTTCATCTGCATAACATTTACCATATTAAAATGAGGCCTCCAGCCTCTATCTCTTTAGTTTCTGGGTCTGAGAAGTAAATATTTTAATAGTTAGGGTACATCTACATTGCAACTCTATTTTAGGGTACCAGAGTATCCCGAAATAGCATCTTCATAGGAAGCCCATTATTTTGGTGCTTGCTATTCCGATGGCCCTGTAAACAGGAGTAAGGGACGTTTTGGAATAGCACTTTATTTTGAAATTCGGAGCTGTGTAAACAGTGCCAAATGACGAAATAAGTTATTTCAAAATAGCATCGAAATAAGATACGCAATTTGAGTATTGAGTAAATTTCAAGTTATAGTGCTGTGTAGATGTACCTTTAGGATCCCTGCTAAGGAAGATCTATCTGTATGCAACCTAACTTTTGCATAAACCAGATTGTGCTTGTCAAAAATGGCTGTCGTTCATTAGCAACATGGAGAGTGAGTTACTCTGGGAGCTTTCCACTTGCAGATCTTGATGGCTATGGTTTGCTCTGTGATACTTCCATCAGCAGGTATTAGTGTGGTCAATAGGGGTATGTCTGTGCATATTTTGAAGTCTGCACTTTGATGCTACCTGGGGAATTTCAGTTGTTTTTCCTCACAGAGAGAATTTGTTTGCACCTGAGATTGGAAATGCTTGTCCAGATTTAGATTAATCAAAGTAAATAAACTTCATATTTGTCCAACTGTCCCTTTTTATAAATGTTGTGCCTAAAGCAATTGTGGTGCTCGACAGGTGCAGATCTCTGCTTGGATTAGGAGACATCCAGAGAGAGAACATTTCTAATGTTACCATAAATAAGTTCCCATTTATGCTGAGTTTCAGATCTATCCTGCAGATCTGACAGAAGGATTTCCCCTAAGGACTTAACATCTGAAAGTGGCATGACAGCTGAAGCTGCTAGGTCTGGTGTGTAATGCTTAATTAAATCCAAAGATCACCAAGCAGCTGTATGACAGATTTGTTCAATAGATGCACATGCGTTTCTTGCCCCAGAAGAACATTATAGCCTTTATGAAATAGGCATTAACATAAGGCGGTCAGGGAATTCTTTAAATTTGTATGTTTTTCAAATAGAAGATCTAACCTATTTTCCTGTAGTAAAATATGAAACTTGCAGGCTCTTTGTTAGCATTCATTCAGGAAATAAACTATTCGAAATACCAAAAGAACTAATATAATGTGTAAAATCATTCTAAAGCCCTGTCATCTCTGTGGCAGATGTGAAGTTACTATGGCATTATTTGTTAATACTGACTTTTCAGATACTGTATGTGACCATCTCCATGAGGTATAGTCACTGTATAGTTTACACTGGGTTATTGCACTTTCCTGTATTAATGTATTTATCTAACTTAAAAAGAGGTTGTTGGGAAAACAAGCGGCAAAGCAAACTAGCTCTAGATAAGCAACTTCCCAACAAATGGGGGAAGGGAGGAGGGCACCTACAGTTCGAGATAAGTAAGGAAAACTTGGGGAAAATTACAGGACAATGGCCTACTTCTAGGCTGCATCTCAAAGGTACATAGTTGTTTGGCCATGGCTGGAAGAGTAGAGATCAAAGGGACACTGGCTGAGAGGACACCCTGGAGAAAGAAAGGGGGAGAGAAAAAGGAGGAAGGAGATGAGTGTTCTGGCTGAGAGAATCTGTCATAGATGTGAAGGAAAAATAGGAACCTGTAAGAGAAAAATAGACTAGCATGTATAATGTTTATTGGTTTAATATCTGTTTTCTCAGAAATTATTTGGTTCTAAATAAAATGATGCTTTGCTTTAAGAAGGTTTTCTGGTCACTTGTCAGTTGTCCTGCAGGTCAGACCCTCTGATGTAATCACAGGAAATATCAGCGGACTGCAGGTCAAAGCCTGTTTTAAGAGTGGGAATTTTTTTTTAAGAATGGGAGACTTTCTTCACCTGAGATCTGAGGGGGTGTGCTCAGAGAGACCAGGAAGAGTCTGAAGTGCCATTAGTCTGGTCACTGTGTCAATCATTTGTTCTGGTTTTTGGACAGAGGAAAAGCCAGTAAATTTGGCCATGTATACACTACACAGATGATTAGTGTTGCTGCAGTCGATCTTCCGGGGTTCTAATTATTGGGTATAGCAAAGACCTACTAATTTGAAGTGAGAGGGCACCCCTGACTGTGCCTGCTCCACATGAGAAGTAAGGGAAGTTGATGGGAGTGTTTGCTCCTATTGACCTTCCGCTGTGTGGACGGCCCTAAGACATGATTTAAGATACGTCGACTCCTGCTACATACTTAACATAGCTGAAATTGCATATGTTAAGTCAACTTTCCTCTTTAGTGTAGACCAGGCCTTTGTGAGAAAGTTGAAGGCAAGTTTGAAAACTACACTGAGGCTATATCTACACTATGCTGTTCTTCCGGAAAAAGCGATGCAAATTGCGAACCGCAAATTGCGTAGCTTTTTCCACTTCTTTTATTAGAAGAGGCTTTTCTGACATTTGGCCCATCTATGCTGGGCCAAATGTCAGGAAAAAATCTTTTTCAGAACATCCCTTCTTCCTCATAAAACAAGGTTTACAGGTATGTCAAAAAAGCGCATCTGCTCTTCTGAAAAAAATTTCAGAAGAGCAGACGCGTTCTCTGATACTATCCCGGAAAAACTCTGTAGTGTAGACGTAGCCTCTGAGTAACTGCATGCAATAGTGGAATCACCCAATGTTGCTGGGTAATATGCTCGTTGAGGGTACGTCTAGACTACAGGTTTTTGTCAACAGAAGCTTTGTCGACAGATACTGTCGACAAAGCTTCTGTCGACA
>CM057845.1:224028554-224047576 GCA_030068395.1 Apalone spinifera
CATTTGCATAGCTTTGGCGCAAAAGTGCGCCAATGTAGACGTAGCCTTGATGTATGGCAGTATCTAGTCTACCAAGGCCTCATCTGCACTGTGTTTTTATGGATTCATAGATTCCAAAGCTAAAAGGGATCATTATGATAATCTAGATTAAACTCTTGGATAACACAAGCCATGGAACTTCCCCCAAATAATTCCAAGACTGTATCTTTTTCAATCTCGATTTTAAAATTATCAGTGATGGAGAATCTACCATGACTCTTGGTAAATAGATCCAGTAGTTTATTATTCTCACCATAAAAAATTTAAAACTTTTTTCCAGTCTGAATTTCTCTAGCTTCAGCTTCCAGCCATTAGGTTGTTATACCTCTCTCTGCTAGACTGAAGAACTCATTGTAAAATATTTATTCCCTGTGTAAGGTACTCCCTGTGCAACTGAGCCACTCTTAACTTTTTTGTTAAGCTAAATACACTGAGCTCTTGGAGAGACTCACTGTGAGCCTTGTTTTTTACTCTTTTAATCATCATCATGGCTCTTCTCTGAAATCAGAGGTAAAATAACCTCTCTACTTGTACCTGAGATACCCCTCTCACTCTGAATCAGTGACCTTTCTTCTTCATTATTTATCATTTCCCCAATTTTTGTATCATCTGAAAATTTTATCAGTGATGTTTTAATGTGTTCTTATATGTCATTGATTTAAAAAACTGTTAAATAGTTTAGGGCCAAGAATCAAACCCTGGAGGACACCCTTGGAAACACACACACTTGATGACAATTCTATGTTTAATATTAAATTTGGAGAATTATAAGTTAGACATTGAGAGTGATAATCACAGGTGATGGTGAAAATGTAGCCAAACTGATGGTGAAAACACTGTTGAAAAGAAGTCAAGATGTTATCTGACTTGCTTGTTTCATCTTTGTCTCATTACAGTGGTGCTGTATATTGTTCTTTTTCAAGAGTCACAAAAGCACACGATAACTTGTGTTCTGTTGAATTGGAACCTCTTGCTTCAGCTGGTGATGTCGCTTTTTTTACTTTTGCAAATCAGATAGTAGTTTTCCTTTGATAAATTGATGTGATTCCATCATTTGGGCGACATCCAGCTGATTTCCAGTGATCTGTTACCTTGCAAAAGATCAACAAGAAGCAAAGAAAACACTGCACAAAATTGATATTTAATGCGTGGTACTGTCCAAATGGGGCCAAGTTGCTTTTCAAACCCAGAGGAAAAGAGATTTTGTTAGGTTTTCTTAATTCTTCTCTGGCCTCTTTCATTTTTATTACTGGCAACACAAAGAATAGGCGCAGTTTCAATATTAGGACTGTTTTGAAGTAATTAAATGTGTTCATTCACTGATGTATTTATTGTTATCCCAGTTTTTGTAAGAAAGCAGCACATAGTTCACAAAGTAGGGAATCAAGAATTTAGTATTTATCTCATCAGTAGAAGTAGGTACGGTACGGTACCTAGAAGTAGGTACAGTATCTAGAAGTAGGCCAGGGATGCTGGCTTTTAGTGTGTTTTTATTAAAGAGTCTTTAATTTCGGAAACTCTCTATTCGATTTTCTGTATATTTTCAGAATGGATAGAAATTGCCAATGAGACTGAGCAACCCCCCTGTAATTACTAGCCTTTGGGGTTTCGCTTTTAATGTGCAAATCCACCCTAAAATAACACCATTATTACAACATTAACTACTGGGAGGCCTCACCTCTCTATAATGATTTTTATTGTATTTTTCTTTTCATTTGTCCCCAAAGATGACCTTTCATCCCCAGCTATTTTTCTCATTGTTTCCTATGAATGGCATTGATTTCTAATACTGAATTCTTTGTTACACAAAAATAATTATTATGTGTGATTTCAATTTCAACATCAGTTTTTGCCATAAATATATACTGAGGAACCCACTTTCCCAAATTACTTTGCTCTTGTTGATACTATTTTAATAGATTTAGGTTTATTACAGCTTCCTGCTAACCATAAATTACTCCCACCAACATACCGGGAAGTTTTCAGTTTCATGGATACCAAAGGGCTGAATGTGAAGTTCCAGAAAAGTCTTTTTCCCCAAAACTCCACTGGAAATGGTTTAATCTTTTAATCCCCTTGGTAAAGACACATTGTATTTTTTTGTTCTGGTATAAGGGGATTGACTTTTATTAGTCCTGCCTTCTTTTTGTCCTTCTGTCACCAAAGATACTTTCTTCTCTGGTACATGTGTAGAACATATTTGGCGGCTTAATGATGAACTGCAAAGCTTCAACCCGCCTGTGTCTTCTCTTTCAACCCTGCTAATGACATTACTAACACCTGTATCACTGTAGGGATCTTAATTTCTTGCAGTTATGTATTAGTAATGTCTTCAGAGTTCTAATACAAAGACATGGCCTAGTGTTGTAGCATATATGCATAGAAGGAAATGATTTTTTAACTATTTTATTTTGAGATTTAGGTATGTGCGAAATTTAATTATATCTGTGTCCAGTTAATAAACTGAGATCTTCAACATTTTCAATTTATTTATTTTTCAAATAGCCTATTTGCTTTTAACCATTTTGCTCTCAATCTATGTGATTTGGTACTACAAAATTTAAGACATAATCATTATGGGTTATCATTTGAAAATGAAAATGGAATTACAAAGATTAGAAAACTCTGAAACACTTCTAACCAATCACAGCAAAAAAGACGTTAACATTCTAATAACATTTTCCAAAAGAGTTGTTGTCTCATTCTGTTTAGTATTGTCATATTGTATACTTATTTATATATTAAAAAATTGCAAGGAACCCTGAAAATGAAGGTAAGGAGCTTAATCTTGATATGGAAATACTGGAAACCAGCAAAGGGTAAAGAGGGCATGATCAAAGCACCATGAATACGAGATTATTTTACCTGCATCATGAAGGATATATTGAATAAGAGAGAGAAGATCTCCAGTCCAAAGTGATTGAGAGGTGCTTCTCACCTCTCCCCAACCTGCTGTGGTGAGAGAGAGATAGGGTAGACCACTGTCCCTGGGGCTGGAAGACAGGGCAAATTTTAGTTGCTTAAAAGTCAGAACTAATTAACTGATTTTCTTTCTCTTAGTTTGCCCTCACTCCTACTTACATATCTGCATGCTACAATAAATTAATGAATAAATCATCTCCATCCTTGGTGCTTTACACCTCTCCAAATATTTGTAAACTTACCTCCCTCATCTCCTTAACTGTTGATAAAGCAAGATATGCATATTGTGGTGGTGCCACTATGCCAGCAAAGTCAAGCTTGCAATCAATTTTGCATGTAATGTTCTTTCACATACCCTGTTTTATATCCATGTGCATCTATTCAAAATTTTCAGCACATAATTTCTGAGTGGATTTTGTGGAAGATCCATCACCAGTGTTCCCTCTAATTTTTTCCATCCATGGGCAGAATACATTTTGTTATGTGCACCAAGGCATGTGTGAATGTTAACCACCAGTAGAAACACATGGTTCTGGCTGTGGGCACTGCGGGTGACCTTTCAAGCACTCACCTTACAGAAAACCTTGCCTATCACCTGAGATTCTTACAGGCAGATTGAACAAAAGCCATCAATTGAAAATGTCCAGTGGGTAGCCATGATGCATTGGCAGCAAAATGGCCTCAATAACTTTATAGTGTTCTTCCATCACTAACTTCTATGATTGTGCTTCAGTGCAGTAGTAACACGTGCATCTAAAGGACTAATTTCAGTGTGACATTGACATTGTGTTTACAAGAATTGCATCTTTGGGAAGTAAACAGGGTCCAGAGTCTGTTCATCCCTCTCTGTGTGGCTGACAGAGGCCAAGGACAGGACTTGGCACATCTTCCTTGATGATCCAAGGCCTAGCAAGTTAACCGGTCACTCCCTGTTCAGTGGATGAGGACATTTGGTGAGTATTTTAGGAATCTACTTCTTATTGGCACATAGAAGGTGGTGATTCAACTTGAGATCAGTTTGCAAACCATAGAAGGGAAGAACTGAATAGAAAGCCTATAGAAATGCTCCTTCCAGGAGAGATACATTATTCACCAATACCTGTTCCTAGTCATATATTCAACATTTCCTAGGCTCTGGTGCCAATGCTCTATAGCCATGCTTCCTTTGGACATGTCTGAGACACTTGGTGGTCATTTCCTCATTCTGACTTCATCAAGAGTTTCTTTGAGAGGAGCAATCAGACAATGGTCTTCATCTCCTCACCTGTAAGAGGCAAAAAGGGAAGAATACTTACTCTCAACTGCAGCAGCCTACTACATTAACAGGGCGACACTCACCTCTTGCAAGCGTCCCGTCTGCCCTCATGCATGTGCCTTCACTCTCAATCTTTTAACAGGGTTGCAGCTACTCAGCCCTCTGGCCAAGTCACACCCTGTGTGAATTAAACACCCCTTCTGTGATACACCTTTACCAGGGGCCCATCTCGGCGCCCTCTGTATAGTCTCTCAGTCTATTCCCTGCTTGGATAGAGAGTGGTGCCTCCAGAGCTTCCCCTCTTTGAGATAGTGTCCTTGCCCATACCTCAGGGCTCTATCACAGGTCATCATATATGGTGTGTCTAGACTACAGGGTTTTTTCAACAAAAGTGGACTTTTGTCGACAAAACTATACCTGCATCTACATTACTGCCGAGTTCTGTCAACATAACGTCGACAGAACTCAGCAGTTTTGTCGATGGCAGTAAACCTCATTCTACAAGGAATAATGCCTTTTATTGACAGAGTTCTGTCGACAGAAGGCGTTATTGCATCTACACTGTCCTTTGTGTCTACATTTTCATGTGGACAAAGTGGCTTGCTTTGTCGACAGAACTGGATGTAGTCTAGATGCTCTTTGTCGACAGAAGTTTTGTCGACGGTATCTATCGACAAAGCCTCTGTCGACAAAAGCCTGTAGTCTAGACGTACCCATAGTCTCTCTGGAGTCCACAGTCTCTAATAGCATTCCACTCAGAGCTGTCCCTGGTGCTGCCACTCAGCTAGCCAGTCACCTGTGATATTCAGTCCTTCACATCTGGGCTGCAACTGAGTGCTGCTGTGCTTTGCAGCTCCTTTTACTGACTTTCCTGGCTCCTGTTTGTCTAGTTCCTCCACAGCTGCTCTAGTCTTGGAGGACTTCTCTATGGCCCTTTTCTGTCCTCAGGGTCTGGTCTTCCCCATCACAAATACTCACCAGTCCCCCTGAAGAATTTGATAGGGTTGGGCATAGACACCACAAAGGATTAGGACAGGTCCCAGTAAGAAATTAGAATAGAAATTTGAGCCATTGCCTTCACAGCCCCACTGACACCAAAACTGCAGTGTTTAAAAAGTGACTCAATAAGGATGAGGTTTATGTGTCATTCTCTGAGGTTTACTTATAGTGGTTAAGGTATAGAAATGTTATCAGTTCTGGCCTATCAAGCTTTCAGCATCTTTGGCTGTTGTTTATAGTCACACTAGGTTCTTGAATTTTCCCTCATTTTCCCCACAATTCTTCCAGCGTAATAGTCAGATAATTTAGTTAATACTGTGACATCCATTAGCAGAAATACAAGTAACTACAGCCGCTCCCCTAGTTACAACCACCTCCACTTACGACCATCCGCACTTACGACCAAAGTGGTCGTAAATGCGGATCCAAGTTACGAACGGCGATCCGCGCTTACCAACAGCATGGTTGCCATGTAACTCTATGGGATCCGAGTTACGAACACTTCAAGTTACGGACCAAGTGTTGGTCCGTAACTCGTTCGTAACTCAGGGAGCAGCTGTACGTCACACTGTTATAATCTATACAAAAGATTGGGTTTATTGAAGATTTACTTGGGTTTTCACTATGATTTGAATAGGCTGAACGAACCTTTTGGGTTGTAGAATTCTGTTCACTGATGGGCATTTGCTAGAACTTGTACTGTAATTTGCATTTACAGACAATTTTGAGAGCACACCAGTGTTGAAGTATTCAATAATGCCACCACAATTAAGGTTCAACTGAGTTTTCTTTACAAAACTCAATTTCTGGGGTTAAATATGTCCAGTGTTTCAAATCCCATCAAGTTGAAACAGGTATTTAAATTGTCCTGTTGGGGTTTTTGTGTGCGTTTAACATAATTACAGCAATCAAAGTATTTGAAGCAGCAGCAGCACGACTTGCTGAGTGCTGTAGCTCTAATGACAAGTTTGGGCAAATAACTACAAAGCCTTAGAAAAAAACTACTGTTCCCCCCTTTTTTGGGCTCCCCTGCCACACATTTTTCATATTTTTTAAAATGGGTTTCCCCAACAAAGACCTCTTTTTACTGTAATGCTAAAAATCAATCAGGTGTTGCAGGTTTACTAGCCACTAGTCAATAATATTGGTTCAGATGAGGCATAAAGTTAAAAAGTGAATTTAAAGTATTTTGGTATATTGTTGATATCTCTGGCATCCTGTTGATGTTTAAAGTGAAAGTAATTAGGACATGTGCATTTTACAACATTTTTACAGAAAACCCTTAAGTGAACATTATATATACAGATGAGGATTTCTCCACCCCAAATATATTTGATGGGAAAATATTTTTAGAGAGTTTTTTTTTTCTTTTTGCTTTCTTGGTCTTCTCAGGCACTTACTTTAACACCTTTAACTCATATTGAAGAAGGTCTGACTCTTCTTCTATGCCTTACATTAACCTCCAAAAGGCCTGGGACCCCAATTTTTGCACATACTTTAATCTAATTTTTCAAGAGTACATAGCACCCATCAATCCCAGTGAGATCAATGAGAGCTGAAGTTGTCTTTGAAAATCAGGTTATTAATGCAATGACTTTATTGACTTTGAGTGACCTGCTCACTGAAGTGCAGTTATTCACATACTCGGTACTTTCAGAATCAGACTCTAGATTAATTTTTTTATTTTCCCTCAGTTAAGGTTCCATGAACCCTGAAAGGTTTGGTTCATGAAGAGGATCTTGCATTGAACTATGCAGTGAGTCAGCATTTAGAAGCAAGCCAGCTACTATGGCTTCATTTAGAGGTTATAGTTTAATTTCCAACCTCCAAGCATAATCCCTAACAACAAGCCATTTCATTGTCCCCTCATGAAATCCCCTCTACCATACCAGCCTGTTCCCTCCCTGCCCATTTTATCTCAGATCTCTGGAGAGAGGGATTGTGTAGCTAGTTGGAAGGAACACAAGAGATGTTGATGTAGAGGAGAGAAGAGGAAAACAGGTGCAAGGAAGGATGTTTACTGAGTTCTGAGTGAACAAACTCAGCTCATGTTTTCAACCATTCTCAAGTACAGGCTGGGATATGCTTCTAACATGAGGATTTGAGAATATTTTGCATCACTTTGGTTTAAGCCTTTTTTATTTACTTATTTTAATTCTTTCTATTATAATCTCGACTGTTTCAAAGCTTACAAATAATGGACTATCTTCAACCCTCACCATACGTGGATCATCTTTACTAAAGATAGTGGAGTTTTGCTTGCTGACATTAAAAAAGGAATTTGGGGCAATGTTGACAGTTCTTTTGTCTTTCAAAAACTCTCCTTTATTTCCCAGATTCCTGCTAAAAGCTGTTTAACAAATTCTTTCCAGCCTTCTGTTTTTCAAAAACTTTCCACTTAATTACTGAATTCTTGCTGAAAACTTTTTACCAATTTCTTTCTATCACAAACCTGCAGAAAAGGAGTGTTGGTACAGTGCATAAAGATTAGAAATCAAAACTCCTGGGTACTAATTCTGACTATTTAAAGAGAGTGAATTCCAAGGTTGGAAGTTAATATGGGTAGTACAAAGGAGGGTGGGATATAATTAAGAGCAGTGGGATACTACCAAGAAAGGGAACATTTAGGCTGATATTGAGACGTGGTAGCCTTTGAAATAGTCTCTGCAAGGAAGTGGTAGCAGCTCCTTTACTTACCATCATGTGAGCCTTATCAGCTGGGAAGTATAAGACACTTGAAAATGTATTGAAAGGAATAATTCTGAATTGATAGGGATGATGTGCATGATATAGAAGATATCTTCCTTTTCTAACTTCTATGATTAGAAGTAATAAGAAGACATAGAGCTGACACAAATACAATCTGATGCTAACCTGATATTTCAGGTTTACACTAAAGTACTTTAGAATTCTTCCTAATTTCTTCCCAGAGTAAGTCTTTGTTCATTTAATCTCCACCTTGTCTTTTGAGCACCAAACTGAGCAAGATCAGATTGATATTAAATAAAGCTAGCTCCTGCATATGCTTGGTTCTTCAACATAGTCTTTTTTTCAATAATGCCACGGGTGTGCTTAATTCATAACCGGACAATTTGTTAATTGTAGAGGTGTTCGGGATTTATATTAGTCATTTCCTATTCTCCAGCACAGGGAATATACAAAGCAAAGAATTATATAAGCAGTTACATTAGGCAACTTGGGTGCAAAAGGTGTTTTCTTCCACAGTGGAAGCTAGAGGTCAATATAATTGGCAGAGTTAATGGTACCTGAACATTCTCCTCCCCTCTCCTCCCCCCCCCCCCCCCCCCCCCCCCCCCCGCCCCCACTCCTTCTCTCTCTTTTCCTATAGGTTAACCAGATATTCAAAATGAGGGACTGGGACGCCAGGGTTACAAAAAGCGAATAGTGAAGGGAAAATTATTATCTCTCTCTGCAGCTGCTTGCTTGTTTTTTTTTCTCCTAGTCTCAGCCTCTCATCTGTTGTGATCTAGCTCTTTGTGTACTTTCTCCAATGTGCTCCCTTGTATACTCCACCTCATCATTTCCCCCCCCCCACTTGTTCACCCACACTCACACTGTCACTCATTAATGCATCCTCTTCGTTCCTCTTACACTCCATTCAGCCATACTCAACTTTGCCAACCTAGCCTGTTATCCTCCTGGCTCAAACCCATTCCCCACTACAGCTCCTAAGGTCTCTCTCTCCAATCCAAACCTCTTGCATTCAGAAATCACCTCCTATCAGAACCTCTGAGGCTCAGGCTTAGGTGCCATCTTAGCTCAAAAATTTCCCCCATTCAGACTAAGAATGTGGTAGCTCAGATGCTCTACTCTGAACCTGTTCTCAGACTCTTAACCCTCACTCCCCAATCCTGTTTGTCTTATCTGAGACTCTGAACTCTTGCCTCTGTTCCTCGACTCCCATTTCCCATGGCTCAAACTCCATAGTTCAGACCTCTCTGTGCCTTGACCCCCACTTCCCTCTGCCCACGCAGAATTTACACACACCATTGTCTGGGGTCTGGAGACGCAAGGGCAGAGTCAGAAGGAAGGAACCGTAACTGTGGCAATAGGTTATGAGGAATAGAGAGTCCCATACCTTGCCTCTGAGGGGGCTAATCTTTACTACACCTGCAAAGGTCTCAATTTCCTGGTGTGACTGCTCCCTCCGATGCTTTGTCGAGCAGGATCAGCAATAGGAAGTCTTTCTCTAGCAAGGCTACACCAGTGATATTAAATTGTATTGAACTTCAGTCAGACTCTAGAGTGGACATTGTCATCCACAGCATAAGTACTATGCAGTTGTAATGCTGACAGGCAGAACCGAAGCTCAGACCTCTAGAGCTTAGTGCTTAAGCCTCTACTGCATGAGCTAAAAGCCAGCTGCCTCTCACCTAAGGCTATAGAACAGAATCATTATTCTCTCTGTAAGTAGTCTCAGTGCCATAGATGGGACAGTACACCATACCCAGATGGTGTATACATTACATAGTACCTATGACATAACTAATAACTAGCACCTTTTTCATGAAGTGTAGTTTAATCAGTCCTGCCCTTTTGTACTTGTAGATCAGGGGTCTCCAACCTTTTTGAGCACAAGATCACTTTTTGAATTTAAGTGCAATCCAAGATATACTTCCAATATAAATACCCTTGCCCCACCTCCTTCGTGCCCCTTCTTCAAGGCCTCACCCCTGTTCACTCCATCCTGCCTCTCTTGCCCATCTTCACTCACTTTCACCAGGCTGGGACAGAGGGTTGGGGTACAGGCTCTGGTCTTGGATTAAGGAATCTGGAGTGTGAGAGGGGCTCTGAGTTGCTCTTAGGGCAGGCAGTAGGGATGTAGGAGGGGGTTCAAGGTATAGGCTGTGGGAGGGCATTTGGATCCAGTGGTGCTCAGGGGTAGGGCAGGGACTTGGGGTGCAGGAGGGGATTCATGACTAGGGTAGGAGTTTGGGATGTGGGCTCCCGCTGGGCACTGGTGGTGGCTTCTGGGTGGTGGTGCAGTGGGGCTAAAGCAGGCTCACCCCTTCCCTTGCCCTGCACCACACCCTAAAGCAGCCAGCAAACCCCATCCCAAGTCCTGTTGTGCCCCCTCTCTGCTCTGTGGAGATAGGATACAGAGTGAGAGACGGCACCTTGACATCAGCACCCTCCTCTCCCTCCCCTGCCCTGCACAAAAAGCAGGAGGCTTCCAGAGGGAGGGGCAGCTCCAAGGCAAAGGGCAGGAGATGAGCAGCAGTGGGGGAAGAGGGCAGCTGAAGTGCCAGTCCTTGATAGCTCTTGGCCAAACCAGTCAGGCTCACCTGTAGACCTCCAAGATCTACCAGTATTTTCATCAAATCAGCTAAAGGAAAACACATTTTTGAAAAAAAGTGTAATTCCCCTTAAGTAATTGAAATGTAAAAGAAAATGTCTTTACTTCTGTGTCAAATAAACTGATTAAGTAAACTCATACTAGTATTATTACTAGTAGACGCAATAGTAAACTTTGGAAGACCTAAGATGAGTTTGTGTGCAAGGTACTGGAATGAAAATCAGGAAACCTGAGAGCAGTTCTTCTATCAAAGATTTCTTGTGTGCCATTAGGCAGATCATGAAAGGTCTGATTTGCTCATATGCTCATATGCACCCATAACACAATCTGAGATGCAAATCCTGCCTTTAATCCCTTGTGTCTCAGTTTTATCTGTAAAAATGGTGAGGAGTAAAAATTCACACTTATGTGGGACGTGCTGATATATTCTAATAGTGGCAGCTATATAGATAGGTGACTCATACTGTGGGTCTTTCAATTTTCATTCATAATGGTCTCAAAATATTTCAAGAGGAAAAAAAGTTTATAAGAACAATCACACCCCAAGTTTTATTTTCATTTGAAGAATGTTGAACTTTGCTCATTCATATACTCTTCAGTTTCATGTGCATGGTTTTTTAATAGATTTGTTTCTTGTATACCAAGTCAGGCATAAAATTCTTTAAATGATGAAAGTACAATCATTCTTTTAATCAGGCTGTACATCCTATTGACATTTAATGAAATACATTTATAATTTATACGTTTGTAGCTATAATGTGAATTGTCATTTAATAGCATGAAACCGGAATAGAATTTTAAATGTGTTCAACCTGGATAAAGAGTAACAGTTCATCTTCAAGTGATTGCTCATGTGCATTCTAATAGGTGTCCGTGCACTGCGTGCACGATCATTGGAGAATTTTTCTCTTAGTGATACCCCCTCCTCCAGTCCCGGTCTTGGTGGTTGTGTACTCAGGTGGCCTGGGCAGGGGTTCCTTTCTGTAAGCCCCAGCCCATGCTCACCATCACCACACCTCATATGCTTTAGAGATGGAGTGGGATACACTTTGGGACACAGGGGCTGTGGTCCCAATCAGCTCTCTTACTGCACATCAACTTCAGGGAGCTGCAGGCAGTGAGCCTCACCGGCCAGGCATTCCAGACCCAACTGCCATATCAGTACCTCTCGGTGCTGACAGACAACACTGTGGCAATATTTTGTATAAACAAACAGGGGGTTGCTACCTTCTTTATCCTCTGCCAAGAAGCCCTTTTCCTGTGGGACTTCTGCATATCCCATCACATCTATCTGTAAGCATCATTCCTAGCAGGGGTGCAGAACAGTCTAGCAGACAGCCTCAGCCGCTTGGTCAGCACCCACAAATAGTCACTCAGGGTGGACATCATCTTGTCTGTCTTCCGCAGGTGGGGTCTTCCTGAGGTGGACCTTTTTGCAGCCAGGAGCAACCAGAGATGCAACCTGTTGTCCTTCTAACAAAGTCACAGCCAGGGGTCCATAGCAGATGTGTTTCACTTGTCCTGGTTGAATCACCTCTTGTACGCCTTCCCACCCTTCCCTCTCATACACAGGATCCTCCTCACATTGCAGCTGGACAATGCGTCCTTCATTTTGGTGGCCCTGACTTGTTCCAGGCAGCACTGATTCACTACACTACTAAACCTGTCAGTAGACAGGCCTTTGGTATTGCCTCTGCTTATGGATCTTATCACCCAGGTCCAAGGACACCTTCAGCCCCCAAACTGGAGTCCCTCCACCTCATGGTGTGGATGCTCCATGGTTGACTCAACTTGAATGGCTGTGCTTGGATGTGGTCTGTGAGGTCCTCTTGGATGCCCATAAGCCCTCTACCCAGGCAACATATCTGGCTAAGTGGAAATGATTCACCATTTGGTCCATTCAACAGGATGCCCATCCACAACAAGCTCCTATTTCCATTATTCCAGAATACCTCCTGTACCTCAAGCATCAAGGCCTGGCCATCTCACCCACCAGGATCCATCTAGTGCCATCTTAACATTTCCCTCAGGGGAGGTAGTAGATTCATCTTTGCAAACCCTATGATGGGGATGTTCCTCAATGGTCTAGACAGTCTGTACCTCCAGGTAAAAGACCCAATTCCCCAATGGCATCTGAATGTGGCCCTTTCCCACCTTTCCTCTATCAGAATAATAGAGCAAGAAGGAACAGAAAGGGTGGGAGGTTGGCAGTGTCCTATATACTGTGTAATGAATGTTTCATGCCAAGGAGCTCCACAGCCAACCTGAGAGGTAAAGCTAAGGGAAAGTCATGCACATGCTTATTGGAATGGACATGACGAACTCATCTCAAAGAACAACCATTTCAAAAGAAAGGTAAGTGTTTTACCTGGCACCTACAAAAATCGACATCAGGAAAACATAATCTGAATACCTTGCATATAATTCATTGTGAGATAACTGGTATAATTAACCTCTTTTACAGGGGGAGAATGGAGGCACAGAGAATTAAGATCAAAAGTATCCACTAATTTTAGATGCCTAATTTGAGATACTTAAGACTGATTATCCAGAGTACTTAGCATTGTTTAATATTTAATTTGTGCAGTCACAGCTTCTGTTTACTTTGTTTGCAGTTACAATTGCTCAGCACTTCTTCAAATTGAGCCTCTGTGTCTCAAATTGGACACCTTTAAAATGAGGAGCATACAATTAGTAACCATCTGTGAAAAGGCTGGTTTAAGTATCTTTTCTAGTATCACTAGAAAGATAAAATCTAGTTCTCTTGAATAGCATTTGTCAGCCTTAACCATCCTTCCTCTTCCTGAAATCCCCTGCCTCATTCACTGCACATCTTCTAACTTTTGCAAGAAATG
The DNA here is from genome assembly GCA_030068395.1 of Apalone spinifera. NCBI lineage: Eukaryota > Metazoa > Chordata > Testudines > Trionychidae > Apalone > Apalone spinifera. The sequence goes on from CM057845.1 coordinate 224,041,942, forward strand.
AAACAAGGATCCTACAGACAAAACTCTCCATCAGCACACACCCCTTCTTCATCCCCAGAGCAAATCTATCCTGTGTACTGGATGAACCTATGTTCCTATGGAAAAAATATGTGATATTACAAAACATAATTAGAAAAATATAATTAAAGAGTGTATTATAATGCTTCTGCTCAAGGGGACTGAATTTGGTTGCATGGATATCCTTTACTCTGACATTTCCTAATTTTTGACTGCTTGACTTTGCAACCTTAATAAAATTCAGAATGTTGATTTGTTTTGTATATGTATGGGTACAAGCTGGTATGTTATTTTCATACAAACAATGCTATTTAAGGTATGGGGCCAGATTTTGTCCCACTTCCTCGCACTTACTTAGCATGGTAATTGGCAAGGCTCCAGATCAGTAAAAGACTTGGGGACCTTTAAAACACATTTTGCTGATTTGGGGTCCGAAGTGCTCCCACTGATGGTAAAGAAGCTATTTGTGGAATAAAGTATGACTGAATTGCTGCAGAATCCAGCCAATAGTGAATATTTTAGAGAATAACAACAACAATAACAGTGCACTATAAAGAGCTCTCAAGAAGTCTTTTAAAGAAGCAAAACTATACAAGTTAGTTTCACGTAAACCTCATACACTAGCAAAATAAAATTCAATTAGTTCAAAATATATTTTGCTCATACAAGAGCACTCTTGTTTTTCTTTTTTATTTGTGTTCAAACCTCTTCCCCTTTCGGGGGGAATGATGGAAAGAAAAGAAAAAAACAACAGCACAGGCTCTGACATACCAATTTAGGCCTCAGTCCTGTAATTTGCTACTTTTGGGCAGTATGCTGAACCCATATAGAACCCTAGTGAAATACTCTTTGCATCATTAATTCCAGTTCAGATTTCTGATAGGAAGCTCTTGTCCCTTGGAGAATTACTGCTCTCAACCCAACCTCCAAAGTTTTCTAATAGCCTAGCCCCATATATTTCCAGCAAATGAGCATCTACAAGTGACGATGAGAGCATGTGAAAGATTTGAGATTTGCCTCTTTTCCCACACCATGGGGCATATGTACACTAGGAAATTATTTCAAAATAACTAAATTCGACATCATAACTCCCGATGTAACAAAATCAAAATAGCATGTGCCCACTACGAGGAAGTATCAAAATTAGTCAGAATTATTTCAAAATAGCGCATCCACACTGATTAGAATCTACCTCAAACTTACAGCCCCTGGAAGAACTCTGGGGAGGGCACCGGAAGGGCAGAGACTTCCTATGGTTGCTTGGTCAGGCAAGCTGTGACACATGCTTTCAGGGGCTCCTTTCTATGGCCGTGTCTCACACGCTACTCCTTCACAGCCTCCCTCCTTGTGGGACACAAAAGGGATGCAGTGTGCTCTGGTGCCCTTGTGGACACCATATGAAGCCAGAGCTGCTGCAGAGCAGTGGCAGTCTCATGGGCCTCGTGCTGTGCTCGATATATACGCCTCCTCCTCCCACTCGTAGGTCCCTTCAAAATATCAATTAAATGAGTTTCAGTACTCTTAATTTTCCAAGCAACATGATTAAAATCTTCAGACCTATTTTATTAGTTTTATCATATGATTGTAGCATACTTATTACTCCCTAAAGTCTCATGAGATACCTTCATAAGTCCAGTGAGAGTTATCAAGAATTTTTATATTACAGTACATAAATATAGGACAACAGGATTTTCCTATCAAACTGTATTCCTTTGTTGTTTGAAAAATATGCTTGATGCTAATATTTTTTAAAATAAATCCTTTGAAGTTAACTTCAATAGAAACTCAAACCATAAAGACCAAAAGAGATTTGGATTATTAATTAGTGACTTTACTTAATTATAATTTAGTACATATAAAAAACAATTTATAATTATAGATTTTTTCTTTTTGAAACACTATTATTTTTTTATTAATTAAATTTTTTAAGTACAATTATGTATGCTGATGGAAAAATTTTGAAATGCCTTTTACATTATTTAGATCACTTTCATTTAATTACCCAGCTTTGGTTGGGCTTTTGCTTGTCAGGCAGATAGAGCTCCGGCCAGGTTTTACAAGGGCGTAGGGCAAAATATAGAAGTAGGGTTCCTCTGAAGTCCTGTCCTATGGCCCTGTGGCAACTTCCCATGCCACCCTTTTTGTCATCACCACCCAGCAGCTCTACCTGACATTCTTATATCAAATCAATCACTATGGAGTCCAAGCACTTTGTTCTCCTTTGTTTCAGTCCGATTCTTCTGCTGTGTATCTGCCATCACCAGGAGCTTTGCTGCATCTTGTTTGAGTTCTTGTATCATATGACGAGATATTTACGGTTATAACTGGGACAGCTGTTCTGCAGGGAATGGACAAACAGGAATATGTGGGTTGGATGTTTAGAGAGCACCCAGGAAACTCAGGCTGTGACTGTCACAGTTAGAGGGCAACTGCACCTGCATTTCCTATTGTAGGGAATGTCTACTCAGCAGGCCTAAAGTCAAATTAAGCTACGCAACTTCAGCTAGATCAGTTGTGTAACTGAAGTTGAAATAGCTTAATTCGGCTTTTGGCACTGTCTACACTGCAGGAAGTTGAAGGAAGAACACTCTTCCTTTGACTTCCCTTATTCCTCGTGAAATGAGGGTTACCAAGAGTCAGAGTAAGAAGTCCTTCATCTTGACATTATTTTGAAGAAAGTCTTGTAGTGGAGATGTGCATTGCTGCTGTGTAGACGTAGCCTTAGGGACCAACCAAGGCATCCCACTCTAGACTCCTACCTCCTCAGCTATCACCTCTCATGGGTGGAGGTCATTTCTGTCTCACTGGGTTCCCTCTAAGAAGCCCAGCCATGCAACTGCCCAACAAGCCCCGTGTGGAGGCTCAGGGCTGTCTCAGTGTTGCTGGGGGCTGGAGGAAAGTGCCCCTCTCCCAGTCATGGCAGGGCTTGGCTTTCCTCTCCCCCGGCCTCAGCCTAGTAACATCCCAGCTCCCTTCCCTCTCTTGGTGCAGTGTGTGCACGGCAGCCAAGCACTCACTTAGCCATGGCATCTTCTTGATGTTTACTGGGCAGAAAGAGAGGAAAAGTGTCAGGAGCCCTCACTGTAGAAAAGAGGCATAGTTTATGCTCTGTGGAAGGACAGAGAGTGGGACTAAGTTTTGACTGAGTTAAGGTAAAGCTAACATGGCCCTTCATAAAGCTTAAGCCTTTTATAATGTTACTGGTTTTCTAGCTATCACATCTTGGCCTTAGGATGTAGGATGACATATCAACATAAATGCCTAGATAAATAGCTAACAGCTGTGGGGCTGTGTGCTGATGTCGCAACTCTTTAGTACACAAATGTATGCAGAAGCCTTTATGTGTGGCTATCACAGACAGGGTCTCAGAGGCTCAGCGCAGAGTCCCAGTACTGTGCTTCAGTGATGTAGAGGTTCATTTAATTTCATTTGCAAAGCAACTGTTATAAGAGAAAATAGATGGTGAGCCTGAATCCAAAGAATTTTGATTAAGTCAAATTATTCATCTGATTTTTTTTCTAGTGTTGCTTTTGTTTTATTTCAAACGCAATCTTTGCTTTTGTATGTAAATCTTTTTTAGTTTTGGTAAAGGATGTAGTAATTAAACTATGCATGGAGCTGTTAGGAAATTCTGTTCTTATTTCTCCCCAATCATGGAGATGCCAATAAAATGTTAATCCCTATCTTGCCAAGTATTTTGTGTTTCTGTTCAGCTTTTCTAAGTAAGTGCCTTCTAAAAAGATAAAAATTACTTTTCCATAGATGTCCTTTGCATTGTAGTTATAATACATATTTTGTAGCTGATAGCTCTTTTTCAAATATTTTAAGTCCCTTTGTATGATACAGGCATGAACATGCTTTTAGTGATATCACTGTGCGCTGTTGTACATTGAAATTCCTGTTCCTAATGTAGAATGCTTTCTTAGGAAGCCTGACATTTTTTGCTCCTGTCTGCCATCATAGACATGTCTTTTATGAAGTGAAAATGTTGTTTGGACAGACAAGTACAGACAATAGCATTCTGTACTGTCAACTCACAGGGGCATGGCCAAACAGGATTATGGATTCACTTCACCACAGAGTTGATTAGGAATGGTTGCTTTTATTAATCTCATTATGTCACAACTGTTACATAGTTAATGCTGCCCTGTGGTTACACAGCTACTGCAAAGTGACACATCAATAAGCACAGGCAGAGCAATGCATAAGAGAGCAACAGGCACTTAGAAATGCTTACACCCATTCAGACAGGAGAGCCCCATTCCTGTCACCTTGTACCAGTGGACATGGCTCCAGCTGGGGGAATCCAGGGCACTCTCCAAGGTCTAGGTCCCTGGTGAGACTCACCGGGGCACGGGAATCCCTACACTGGTTATATTCCAGTTGTTTACCGGGTGTGCGCGTAACTGGCTCAATGCCATTCTTATCACTCTTAAGAGATGACACCGAGATCAGACTTGTTTACCACTTAGTAGTTTCCCAACTCAAGTGCATGGGTTAAAGCTGATAAAGGCCAGCTGCTGTTTGTGCTTGCAAGGTCCCAGGCTATATACTCCAAGGATGAAAACTTCCATTACAGGGCCTGCTAAGCTGCAGGACCCACATATGACTTTTTATGTGACAATTATCACTGTGCCATGGAATAGTCACCTGACAGCTCTCTGTACCAGAGCACATAAGAAAGGACTGGAGACATGTTAACGTCATGGAAGGGTCTTGCCCAGTGCAGATCTACTCGTTCAAAATGCTGTTGTACTTTATAAACAGCTGAAATCACACAGGAGATTATGTGCAACGTAATTTACCCCTTTCTTCCCAAAGATTTCAAGTCATCACATCCATCTATAATAGGCAGATATAGCGGAGTCAAAAACTCTTCCACATAGGGCTGTCTTTTCTCTTTATTTTACAAGTTGCCAAAAACAAAAATTGTATAGGTCAATAATAGGAGAAAACTAAGCAAAAATGCTTCTTCCTCATCAAATTGCCTCAAAATTGTCCATTCTTGGAGTCTCTGTGCCATTTGGAACTACCGACAGAAGTATGCCTAAGGAGTGGCCTTGTACACCTCTCAGGCTTTGTGCTGAAAATGAGGTTATAAAGAGGGCCAGCAGCTCCTACTCCTTCAGAATCTCCAATTTTGACATATCAATTGACTTCTGAAGTACTGATCTTCCATAGGCCTTCTCTTCCCTTTTGTCTTCTATTTATTTAGAACTAGAAGATTTACCTGGCATTGCTTGGGCCCTTAGCTCAAGTAATGTTTGTTTTTCTTCAGCTAAATCATTGCTATGAGGTGTGGGTGAGGAGGAGGGATTCAGTTTGCAGGTTGCCCTGCAGAGTGAGAACTACCCCAGCCCTCTGTTACCGCAGCAGCTTGGGGCCAGGTGAGAAGCACCTCTCTAAGACTACTACAGCTCCAGCGAGCACTGCCAAGGTAGGGATGCATGTCCCCTGGGTGGGGCAGGCCTAGGTTCATCTGCCTTCTGCACTCTCCAGACAGAGTAATGAACGGAGCGAACTGTGCACTTTCCCCTCAGTCCCTGATGAAGGGGAACAGCCAGCAAGCCAGTAAAGTCCCTGTACAAATCGCGGGGGGGGGGGGGGGGGGGGGGGG
>CM057845.1:224047586-224069451 GCA_030068395.1 Apalone spinifera
GAGTTTCAGCACCCCCAACCTCCCTAAAGGGCACCTGGGGGTGGGAGGCACTGGGAACTCCTCCCTCCCCCCGCACCCCCAGCCATCCCATTTCACCTATCTGGTTATTCTGTCTCTTCTGTATGGTTTTATGCATCACCATATAAATGGGGGGGGAGAGGGCTTCAACCTCCCCCCCCAACACACACACAACCAAACCCTTACTTTGCTTTAAGTTAGGATAAGAGGAAGCTGCATTCTAAATTTGTTGTTCCTCTTACCGTTTAGGAGGAGTTCTTGAACAAACAGCTCGACAGAAAGAAAAACTCGCTTGTTTACAGACAAACTTTCTCAAATATATAGTAGATTTCTTATAATTGAAGAAAATTATCCTCATTCTCTCTCTTGTAGCAGTACTTTTTTTTCATTTGAAAATAAATATGGCATTTTCCTCAGGCCCTATCATTGTTCTCTCATAATATATTAAAGACAGCTGTGATTAAAAGGTGTGCTTCATGCACACATAAGATGTCACTGTCAAAGAAATTATGTGTTTGGCCTGCCCCTCACTGTGTCTTCGTTCCCTCATGAGCTTGAAGGAACCAGAGGGAATGGTTCAGGATTTTCCTAACAGAAGAAGCCTTTAGCTCTGCAGTCCTCCAGACCATTGTGAGCTTTTTCAGCTCCCTCATGTCTTGAGACTTTATCAAAATACCTGCACTGATCTCATGGAATTTAAATGCATTCCTCATAGAGACTTAAATGTTTTCTTCAGCTAAAGCACTGGGCAAGAATTCTCTCCTGAAGATCCACTTCTTCAAGTAATGTGCAGAAGAGACTAGCTATCTCAGTTATCTATCTAGGACTAAATTGCTCATCGGTGAAGAAGAAAATGAGTAAGGACCTTGAAATTTCAGCTGGGTTTAGTGTTTGGAAGAAAGGTTTGAATTGTGAAGGGAAGAAAGGAAGGGGAATTGAATTTATTTAACTAATAAAGAGTCAAATGTTGCTATTATTACTCAGGTTAATTAAAGCCTTGCTCTTCAAGCAATACTATTAAATGTGAAGAATCCCTTGGGCTTCTGGGGGTACGATACTGCTCAATGTAAATCAGTGTGAGAGAATCAGAGCCATTGCTTACATCAGGGGTTCCCAACCTGGGTTACTAAAACCCCCAGGGGGTACGAGAAGCTTGTCAAGGGAGTATGGGGAATATTTGGTAAATAACTAGGTTATCCTAATTGAAATATTCCAAAAGTAATAGTGTTAGTGAAAAAAGTTGTGGATTCTAGAGTCTTGAATGTATTTCGTTTCATATTGAATAGGGGGTACGGGAAGGTTTACTAAAAGCCAAGGAGATACGGGGACCGAAAAAGGTTGGGAACACCTGGCTTACATGTTTTAATGTACATTTTTTTAACTTGGGATGTCTTTGGAATACAGATTGTTTCTTCTCCATGTTTGGAAAGTATCCTGCATAGTTTGGGTTCTACTACAATAGCATAGCCATAACACAAAATAAGTAAATCTTTACTAAAGTATGATTTTCATGGGTGATTCACTTCCTATAAATAACTGACATTTCAATGACTTTGAGTTTGAACTGGGATTTGAATTAGGGGAAGTGGGTTGTTGAATTACTTTCAGGAAAACATTCTGGGGAAAATTTCCAAAGACATAAAGGTCGGTTAGGTACTGTATCCAGTTCCTGTTGAAAGTCAATGGAAGTCAGGTGCTTAACTCCCATTTATTTGCACTGTTGAAAATCTATCCCTTCATGGATTCAGGAGGCATGAAAGAAGGAATGAGGACAGTCATGGTAGAAATTAATAAAGAGGGCAGTAGCCTGACCTTGTTCGCAGAGCATTGTGAGTTGGAGAAGGCTGTCTGGAGAAGATATTTTGTGTTCTTGTGCCAAACACCTTTTTGGCAGTGTGTTTTCTACTACTTTGCACGCTGGGTGTAGTTTGCTGGTTTCTGGTAATGAGCCTTTCACAAGTCATGAAGAGGTTTCCACGCCAACATGTAATCTGAGCCACATCATTTACCAATCTTTGCTACTTTCTTAGACTCCATAAAGGCACACTTTTTTTATTGTTTGATGTACTGGACTTCTATAGAGTCTTTATTCTGATTTTTTAACGAGAATGTTATGGTAAATTTAAAATATATGGGGGCATTAAATTGTCATTTGAAAAATATAAAGCTGATTACTGTAGCATTATAACTGCTACAGGATATACTTTGTTAAAACTAAAAAAAAAAAAAAGCCTTTATAGCAGGGGTGAGCAAATACCAGACCACTGGTTGGATCTGGTCTGTCACAGTTAGCCCCTGACAAGGCTGCCACATCATTGTATTTACCTGAGCCTCCGTAGATATGGGGGATCAGAGCTCCCATTGGCTGTGGATTGCCATTCCCGGCCAATGGGAGCTGTGATCACCCATACCTGTGGAAGTGTAGATAAATTTAGTGACACTCTGGTTAATTGCTGCCATTTTATTGTCCACCACTGCTTTATAGTGACTACTGTCATTCTGAGAGGCTGTTTCTTCTTTATTAGCAGCTCATGATATACTGGTATTATCTCCCAGGACTGCCTCTTCCCTTATATAATGCCACTGAGCTTGTGAGCATGACTTCTCATTGCATCCTAGCACAGGGTTGGGCTCTTCACTAGCTGGCTGACATTCAAATGGAGAAAAACATTAAAGGGATTTCTTGGAGAATTAGGTATTGAAAGAGGAGTCGTACAGTCTAAAGATGTTTCTGATCCCTTCCTATCGAAATGCTAATGGAAGAGAAAATTGTTCATTCTTACAATAGCTGTCAGACCCCTCCAGTTTTGAAGACATAGGAGCAATCAAACTTTTTCAGCAAACCAGAGGGGGAAATCTCCCTTGAATATTATTGAAAAAAGAAAAACTTTCTTTAAAAGCTTGTTCTCTACTCTGTCTCAGCTCTTTTTTGGATAAAATGCTGGGAGTTTCTTCCTCCCAGGGCTGGACTAATGACTAACTGGTAACTGAGGTGTGTGGGAGCTGGGAAATCATTTGTATGGAGTTTATTCATACCCTATTCTGCAAACCAATGCTTAGCTCAAGGTGTTCTACAGCTCTCAAATGGAAAACTGGGATTTTTAGCTATGTACAGTAGATTAACCTTTCTCCTCAATAAGTGCACATACTTTGCAGTTCATGGGATTGTGTGGCTTTGAAAGCTAAATGTATTTTGATCTGGGCGTGCTAGTTTCATTATATGAGGCAAGGGAAATGAGGGAGAATGGTTAAGGAGCCCTGATGTTAAATATCCGGCCTTGGAGTGAGGCCAGTTGAATTTAATGTCAAGCCCTGCCACAGACTTCCTGTGTGAGTCACTTGCTCACTTTGTGTCTCAGTTCCCCATCTGTAAAATGAGTATAAGAGTCCCTCCCTATCTCATAGGTGCGGTGTGAAAATAAATATACTTATAACTGGATACAACACTGATAAGAGTCCAGGTAAGTACCTCAGGGTACGTCTACACAGCAGTTTTATTTCAGAATAACTAACGTTATTTCGAAATAATAAAATGTGCATCTACATAGCAAGCCATTATTTCAAAAAAATATCAAGATGAAGGACTTCTTACTTCGACTCTTGTAACCCTCATTTCATGGGGGAAGTCAAAGGAAGAGTGTTCTTCTTTCGACTTCCTGCTCTGTACATAGCACCAAAAGCCGAATTAAGCTATTTCGACTTCAGCTGCGCAATTGATGTAGCTAGAGTTGCATATCTTAATTTGACTTTTGCCCTGCTGTGTAGACGTGCCCTCATTGGATAGATATCAGGAGAAGTGTGATTGCTTACTATATACAATGTACTTGGTCAAATTTATTCTTCTTGTAATTTTGATGAAGTCAGTGGAATTATAGCATTTACCTGTGGAATTTATCTTACGTTATTTTTACTTTTTCTATAAGAATGATTTTGTGATGTTCTCCTGTGGCATTGGATTTTCTTCTTTTGTTAAGGGAAAAAGTTCATCACAAATTCTTGTTATTCTGGTTTTACTTAGCATTATTTGATCAATATGAAACCACAGTTTTAAGGAAATTACTAGTGTAGTGATGACACACTAGGAGTCTTAAAGGCTGACGGGAAGGTAATAATCTTAATGCATTATTGTTGTTAGGAACAATTTATGTTGTATTTTTAGTGTTCTTTTATGTTGCAGCTGCCACTCTCATCAGTTGCTAAGAACCAGATTGCAGTCACATGAAAGCTTGCTCACTTCCTCTGTATGTTTTTCAGAGAAAATGACATCTCTTTATTTGCAGATTTATAAATCGGTGAGAAGGATTCAAATGAATCTGAAATAACCCATTAGTTTGTGGCTTCTGGGGCAGCAAAGTCACCCATCTACATGTTTTGTTAGTCTTTAAGGTGCTAAAATTTGTTGTTTTTTAATTTTTTTCAGTTACAGACTAACACAGCTACCCCTCTGTTTTTCTTTTTGTTTGTGATTCTTGTAAGTTTGTAGCAGGTGAAAAGTGGCTGTTGCGGAGGCAGTATGCTTCATTCTGTACAGCTAGTCATTACAATGTGTTAAATTAACAAGATGTAGCTTAATTGAGCTAGGTGCAGGTACGTTTTTTATCCACACTAGGATTTCAATTCATGCACAACCCATCTGGGTGTGTTATGTGAAATAGTACTTCTTTGTTTTAAGTTTGCTGCATGTTAATTTCATCTGGTAACCTCTTGTTTTTTGCATTATGAGAAGGGGGTAAATAACACTTCCTTTTCCACTTTCTCCCCATGATTAATGATTCTTCTTTGAGTGCTTGTTCATGTCCATGCCATTCTAGGATTGCGCATGCCACAAGCACCTTACTGGAGATTTTTTCCTCAGGGATAACTGTAGAACTGATTGGAGTGCTCTCTGGAGCTGTGCTGGTATAAGGCTTAAGGCTGTGTGCTCAAAAAGCTCCGTCTTTTGCAGACACAGGAGATTGTCCAGGTTTGCAGTGGTTCAATGCCACTGCCAATTCATCACGCTTCCATATGACCAGTCAGCAGCCTCCTCCTACTTTGCCCTGCCCTCTTACCTTCATAGGTTGTATGGCAGTGTTAGCAGCCTTCCTCAGACATCAAGTCATGCAAGTCTACCTGTACCTTGACAACTAACTGATCAAGGCTCAGGTCCAGCACAGCTTTGGTACCGTATAAGCCACCTTTCATGTTCTGGTACTGTTAACCAATGAGCACAAGTCAAATTTGGTCCCGGTTCAGAGAATAGAGTTCAGTCAGGGTAGTACTTGACCTACTTACTGGAAGCCAGATTCTGAGCTATGTTGGACCTGATCTCCAAGATCATGACCCACCAGTTAACAATAGCTTGGGTTTGCCTCAAACTGTTGGGTGATATGGCAGCCGGTACCTATGTGTGCATTTATTCCATCAGCTGTGCCTCAGACCTCCTACAGATGTGACTTCCCAAGCAGACACCAGTAGGACATGATACTCATGATTCCACCGCCAGCTCTTGTTTCTTTGACTTGATGGGATGGGGACAGTTCCTTAGATTTGTCACCTAATGATACACAGTTTCACTTCTGTTATTGCAAATTACATTGTCCAGCTTCATTGGTGCTCAGTACCTCCTAGCCTTTTTCCCAGTACAGGCTTCAGTAATCCTCAAAGGATTACTTCTTAAATCTTCTTAAATTTCATTGCCAGCAGTCTGGTTACCTTTTGGATAAGGTGACGACCATACTTTCCTTAGAAGGGTTTCTAGTTCCTAATAACTAACCTCATTATTTCTATAGTGTTGTTTCATCAGCACATTTTACACAGATTTGTTGGTTTGCTAAAACCGTTTGGTACTGCTTTATGCCTTAAGCTAGCCAGAAATTCCCAGGGGAATCTCCATTGAAGTAGGTCTGGTGATAGCACTATAGCCACCTCCTATATCAGTCACCTCATTTCTGACATCAGAGGAAGGGACCACATAAGGGGTTGGGTGAGGTTATTGGGAACACAGTATGGAATACAACAGAGCTCTGTTCCATGGTGCTTGATGCATTGCTGGCATTTCATCAGAGTAAATTATGACAGGACCCCTCTTGTTCTCACTAGGGGTACGTCTAGACTACAGGCGTACAGATACAGACAGATACTGTCGACAAAGCTTCTGTTGACAAAGAGTGTCTAGACTACATCCAGGTCTGTCGACAAAGCAAGCCGCTTTGTCGACATGACAGTGTAGACACAAAGGACAGGGTAGATGCAATAATGCCTTCTGTTGACAGAACTCTGTCGACAAAAGGCATTATTCCTCATAGAATGAGGTTTACAGCCGTTGACAAAACTGCTGAGTTCTGTCGACGTTATGTCAACAGAACTCAGTGGCAGTGTAGACGCAGGTATAGTTTTGTCGACAAAAGTCCACTTTTGTCGAAAAAACCCTGTAGTCTAGACACACACTAGGAGACAGTCAGGGAACTATGACCGCTTCCTTCCACTCTCCATTATGTCTGAGCTGGGACATTTGGCTCTAATTTCTTCTGGCTCTAAGTGTAAAACTAGTCATATTTCAAAATGTATCCCAAAACTGGAACTGTTTTCGTTTATGAATGTTTGTTTTAAGTACCATACGTAATGCCTCAGATCCATAAAGGGGCAGTATTTCACAGACTCATTTATAAGCACACCAGTGCATGATAGGAAAAAAAGACCATTCCTTACAGTGTAGGGACAATAGTTAATAATTAGAAGTTCACATATTTTTCAGCTTCAGTGGAATTTGCTAAAATGTTCTTATCTTTTTCAAGCAATCACAAAGTATGTTAAAAGCAAATTAATTTATAGAAAATAAGCTACATGACTTGTAAAATGCCCTGCATTACTCTGCAAATAAAAGGAAACATTTCCTGCAATTTGCAACCATTACTTTCACAATTTTCTACCAGCTCAGATGGCCATTAACCAAGAGGCTGAAAATGAAATTTATCCCATTCATGCTATGAATTCTATATGATTAGTAGTGTATAGAATGTGATTTTGTAAAGCTCCTTTCATACTCAAGGTATTTCAGCACAGTTTCAGAACAAAATGATAACATATACTAACATATATGCCACAAGTATATTCAACCTGTATGCTGCCAAAAGCTCGCATTTTTCCATTGGCTAAAATGAGTCTTTGCTCAGTGGTCCATATAATACATGTGCTGTAGACTTGAACAGTCACATGTTATTCCCTCTTTGCCCCCTGGCTCCTGGACAAGAAACCTGTTCCTATTCTAACTAACCTATCAGGCCAGATTACTTCCTCTACCCCGATTCACCCAGCTCTACTAACTCGGGATGTTAAATTGCATTTAATCAGCTAATTGAGTAGTCCGTGGAAGTTCATCAACTACTCGATTAGTCGATAAGGGGAGAAACTGCAGAGCCGCAATGGGGTTAGCTCCCAGCCCCAGGAGCTAACTCCGCTGTTTCTCTGCTTTTTAAATGTATTAAGAGCCACCAGAAATCAGCTGGGAGAGTGCCCAGTCCCCCTCTTTGCGTCTCTTGACTTTTAAATGCATTAAGCACCTTGCAACTCTGATTCCTGCCTTGCATCCTGTCCTCCTGCTAGCCTCTGCCTCCCCTGTCCCTTCCCGATTCCTCCCAGCACAGGCTCTTGCTTCTCCCCGCCTTGGTGACTCTCTCTGATAGAGGCAGCGGGGAAGGAATCCTCGTCAAATCACTACTCAACTACCCAATAAGCATATGCTCATCAGGTAGTCGACTAGTTGTTTATATCCCTATTACTAACCAGTGATCACCTAATGCTTAAGGTGTTTGCAAAAGATCTGGCTTATTCTGTGTACAGTGCCAATTAGCTGTGCATAACAAGTATTTCATGGTGTCCTGGCCAGACTCTCTGTCTAGGAAGCTTAACCCATCAAAGCACAGACCATCTTCCCTTCTAAGCCAAAACTTAATAACAACTTAAAAAGAAACATAAATATAACACAGAATTACAAGTAATTATAACTGACCTAATAACTAAACTAAATGTATTCAATTAATCTTTGAGATGCCCTGCCACCATTGCTTGAACCTATGGGGCTTCCTAAGACCATCAGCATTACTACTGTCAGGAAGCAGCAAATCCACTTGTTCTGGTTGCTGCATGGGCAAGGGCTCTGCTGTCTCTATCCGCTGAGGTGGTTGACTATGTGAGACCTTCTTGCGCAAAAGATCAGACTCTGTTCCCTTGATCGCTATCTCTTCTGAGAGTTAGAAAAGTAATCACCTGTTTCTCCTCAGTATGTGTCAGTCTAGGATGACAACCTCATATTGTTATCCCTTGGAGAACTAGGGCTGTTTGCAACCAATTTCCCATGATAGACACTCACCAAGAACAAGTTAGCTATGGTAGTCAAGTCTGGGCAAGTAAAATATGAATTATTGAAACAAATATTTATTGTATGTATATCCATACATTTATGATGGAACTTTCTTTGCTTTGCTACTTTGTAGGAGTAAAGGGAGTTAGAGGATCAGCCTGGGAGAGCTCTGTTGAGGGTGAGGAGCAAGCCAAAGGCCCAGCAGCCTCCTAGGGGCTCAGGCTGAGGCTGGTTATAAATAACCCCTGAGCTGCTACTGCTGCAGGCCCCTCCGCAGACACAGGGCCCTCTCCAGCCAGCACTGCTCAGACTCCAGCCCCGCCAGCAGCTTCAGCCCAAGCCACTAGGAGTCTGCTTGACACTGGGGGGCCCCTACCCCCTTGGCGGGAACTCTTCCAGGCTGGACCCTCCTGATCTAGGCCCCCATCGGGGGGAATAGGGACGTCCTGACTTACCTATCATCAATTTCTACACTATCTTAGATCCACTTGTCCTTGTCCCCACAAAGCATTGTGGGAAAACCTTTCCCCCTCCCTGCTCCTTTCCCACAGGAGCAGAGCAAAGAAAGTTATATCATAAAATGTATAAAAATATAACTGGTTCAGGTACACAAAGTTTATGTGTACATTGTATATTAATCCTATATTTATTAAATCAAATGAATATAACATGACATTTCCTCAGTCATATACCAGTATACAAAATATATAGCAACGAATAGAGCCCCTCCGAATTCTTTGAAAATGTTACCAATTTCATAATGTTGTGAACATATTTTAAATGCAAAATCACTGGATCTGATCCTCAGCCAGGGGTGAGACATTCTTAGAGCGGGGGTGGGGGCACAAGGCAAAGATTCTGGAGGGGCATGTGACTGCCCCACACATCACCTTTGGCCCCTTTCCCACTCCCCTCTGCACTCTCACACCCATTCTCTTCACAGCTCCTTCCCCACTTACTTCTCCCATCACCTTCCTGCTGGTGATGCAGTGTGGATCACAACAGGTTCCAGTACCTACTGTCAAGCCATGGAAACTGCGACTACAGATGAGGAAATGACAGTGCTCAGCAGGCTTCCCCATGCCCGCTGTGGTGGAACTGTGCTGCCAACCTAGTCGTTCTTCTGTTTTGGGCACCTCCTACTGAGTCTCAGCTGGAGCACAGGTGCCAATGCCTTTCCCTGGAACATCCTCTTCAGCCACACTCAACCCTGACAGAAATCTGAGGGGAGGGTCTGGGGGGCAAGGAGAGAATGAAGATAAGGAGAACTGAATTCATGGGAAAGAGCAGGTGAACAAGTCTTATCACAGCCTCTGTTTTAGCATTCTGCTCTTTCTTGGCTTTTTGTTACTCCATTCTGCCCTATTTCTCCTCTTCCTCCTCCTCTCATCATTGATTCAGCATTGCATTTGCCAGACACTTGTCTCTTCCGCTTTCCATGTTTTTGGCTCCTGTCTATTTCTTTCTCTAGGTGAACTCATCCGACATATGGCTTTGACCAGAATCTTTACATGAGTTATTCACAAATTTATCTCTCCCTTCCTGATATATTCCCTATTGTCTAAACCCTCACCTAGGCATATTTCCCTAAAGATGGAGCAAGTGAATGAATAATACCCCCACACAGAGCGCGCAGAGTTATATCAATGAGTTACACTCACTGATGCCATATTTTAATTTGGCCCTGTAACCTTAATGTGCTTATTTGAATTCTAAAATATTGTTTTGTGCTTTGCAATGAAGTCATCCAGTATTTGAACTGGTTCTTTCAATCAGCAGTTTATGTTATTCTGCCTATCAATATTAGTTGTTGCGAGCAATATTATCCTACCCTCTGCCATACTATTGTACCTCCAAGAAACTTTGTATAATTGACTCCATAACATAGGGGCTTTGTGAATGCTCTGGGTATCTGGCAGCATGCTGGGTATACCATGAACTTGCAGGCTGGATTTCCAGGCCATATGAGTTGAAGGAAACCTTGTTATGGGTTGAATGAGAATCCCATTGAGATTGACTGATAAGTGTGATCTCACTCTTCAATTCATATAATTGTAAGCATAACCCCCCACCTAAGACAAAAGCTGTATGTGAACTTGTCCAGAAGTTTGTCTGTGTCTGTGTGTGTGCACGAGCATATCTGAAAGGCAGTGACACAAAACCTGAAAATCAACAAGTTCAGAGAGAGAGAGAAAGCCAAGCAGGAACTTGTAACTATAGCGTGACCCTGGAAAATGGTGGAGAGAGAGCTTTTGGATCTGGTGTTGGTGAAAGTGTCTTGGGAGCACTAAGTTAAGAAACTGTTCCTTTTATTCTTGGTTTCTTTTGTGGTCAGACACACAGGACTTTGAATATTCCTTGTAAATAAAGATATTGCAATAAGGACAATGCCAGACTTCATCTTTCTTTACTTCCAGCTTGAACATTGCCAGTGTTCCAAACTCTGACGAGCCACTCTAGTTGAAAAGGGGCAACACAGACACTAAACTCTATGGCATACAGTCTGCTAATGTCCCCATTAGCACTTTCAGATTCTGAGCAAGTAGTGCATTGTATTAATAGAATTGCCAGAAACTAAAATGCACGAAAAGTTTTGTTACAATAAAAGATCAAACCAGCTGTTCCCAACCCAGCTCCTGGAAGCTGTCCAAAAGAGGAGTATAAAAGTAACAAGAAGCCTGTACTTGGCTTTCCTCCTCTGTACATGCAGTTGCCCCTATGTCTCCTTCTTGCTGGCACTGTGTTGTACACCATCCTCCTGCTATGGCTGCAACTTTTTCACCGTGTTCAGTCCCACCCTCAGGCTGGTACTACAGGTTCAAACTCTCTGATCTGGATTTTTTTGGTCCTGCATCCATGGGCTGGCATGATTTTGGTTAGCTGGATGTCCACTTACCATTGTTTTGAACAAGTTTCTCAGGGCCCCATAAAGTTTTATTTACAGCCACCTGTCCTGGCTCTCAGTATTCTGTGCTGTTATTTAGCTCAGATCATAGAATCATAGAGCTGGAAGAGACCTCAGGAGATCATCAAGTCCAGCCCCTTGCCCAAGACAGGACCAATCCCAACTAAATCAACCTAGCCAGGGTTTTGTCAAGCTGAGACTTACAAACCTCTAAGGATGGAGATTCCACCACCTTCTTAGGTAACCCATTCCAGTACTTTACCACCCTCCTAGTGAAACAATTTTTCCTAATATCCAATCTAGGCCTCCCCCACTGTAACTTGAGACCATTGCTCCTTGCTCTGTCATCTGTCACTACTGAGAACAGCCTCTCTCCATCTTCTTTGGAACCTCCCTTCAGGAAGTTAAAGGCTACTATCAAATTCCTCCTGACTTTTGTCTTCTGCACGCTAAACAAACCCAAATCCCTCAGCCTCTCCTCATAGGTCATGTGTTTCAGCCCACTAATCATTTTGATTGCCCTCCGCTGGACCCTCTCCAATGCGTCCACATCCTTTCTATAGTGGGGGACCCAGAACTGGACACAATACTCCAGATGTGGCCTCACCAGACCCGAATAAAGAGGAATAATCACTTCTCTAAATCTACTGGCAATGCTCCTCATAATTCAACCTAATATGCCATTAGCCTTCTTGGCCACAAGGACACATTGTTGACTCATATCCAGCTTCTCATCCACTGTAATCCCCAGGTCCTTTTCTGCTGAACTGCTACTTAGCCAGTCGGGGTCTCCAGTCTGTAACAATGTTTGGGATTCTTCTGTCTCACGTGCAGGACTCTACACTTGTCCTTGTTGAACTTCAGATTTCTTTTGGCCCAATCCTCTAATCTGTCTAGGTCACTCTGGACCTGATCCCTACCCTCCAAAGTATCTACCTCTCCCCCTATCTTAGTGTCATTTGCAAACTTGCTGAGGGTGCAATCCATCCCCTCATCCAGGTCATTAATAAAGATGTTGAACAAAACTGGCCCTTGAACTGATCTTTGGGGCACTCCACTAGAAACCAACTGCCAACCTGACATCGAGCTGTTGATCACTACCCATTGAGCTTGACAGTCTAGCCAGCTTGCTATCCATCTTAAAGTCCATTTATCCAATCCATACTCCCTTAACTTGCTGGCAAGAATATTGTGGGAGACCATATCAAAAGCTTTGCTAAAGTCCAGGTATATCACATCCACTGACTTTCCCATATCCACAGAGCCAGTTACCTCATCATAGAAGCTAATCAAATTGGTTAGGAATGACATGTGCGTTGTAATAATAGTATTATCATTTGAGTTTATGCTGATATATATTTATAACGCTGATGCCTAAACAAGGAAACAGTTACAGCCATATTAAAATCATAAAAAATGTCTGACAACGGGAAAAATAGGTAGACAGAAATATAGCTAAGTATTTTAAAAGTATATTAGAAACAATGGAAATATTAAACAGTGAAACATTTATAAAAGTTGACTAGAAAATAATTGAAAAAATGACAGCGAATATAAATTAATTGGAGCAAAATGATATATTTGACTGTAAGACAAATAGTAATTTGCAATCAGTTTATGAAGATTTATACAATATACT
Organism: Apalone spinifera; assembly: GCA_030068395.1. NCBI lineage: Eukaryota > Metazoa > Chordata > Testudines > Trionychidae > Apalone > Apalone spinifera. The sequence goes on from CM057845.1 coordinate 224,060,490, forward strand.
ATGATTATGTTAAAAAGACATAAATTGCTGTGTATGCATCATTTGAATGATAAAGTTTTACATATTTAAAGAATATACTTCTTGTGTTTTTGTTTTTTCTTCCTCTACAGAAAATGATGAGGTCATCAATATTTCATATGTTCATACTGAGCATGGTGGCAGTAGATGTCATTGTTGCTGCTAGTAATTACTACAAAGGGGAGACTTTCAAAAGACAGCATGATGAATTTTACCTAGCTGAGGTGAGTCTACTGGACCTTCTATCCAGATAGTTCTCAAGATGAAAAAAAGTAGACAAAGCTATGTGAATGTCAAGCAACTTGTCATTTCTTTATTCCCTTAAGCAATCTGAGAGTTTTATTGCAAGTTATTCAAGTTCCTCTGACAGCCCTTTAAAAAACAAAACAGCTTTCTGAAAGGTAATCTCCTCAAACAAAATGTCACTGGTAATGAACTGAGGCTTTAGTACAACCTCTGCAGGCAATGTACAGCTGATAAAAATAAAACTTATCTACAGGAGTGCAAGCAGAAAAAATTCACTTGTTTTTAATTAAAACCAAATAACAAACATACCTTGTAAAAGATAGATCTTATTCTGGAAGGCGTCCCTGTTCAGGAAAGCTCTTAAGCACCTGCTTAACTGTAATCTTGTTCTTAAATGTAGCCTGAACAGTACTCAAAGTACACTGTATTTGGGAACATTGTGGGCATGATGCATAAAAAATATATTCAGTAGGGGTTTTGGAGAGGGCTTAGGTTGAAAGGGAGTTGTTTACAGGTGGTTGGATAATATTGTTCATGTTGCTAGCATTCTGTTGTAGAATTGTAGAACTGTAGGACTGCAGGGGACCTTGAGGAGTCATCTATACTGTCCCCCGCATTCATGACAGGACCAAGCACCATATAGACCAGGGGTGGGCAAGATACCACTCATGGTTTGGATGCTGCCCACCAAGCCACCAGATCTGGCCCATGGATACTTTCCTGGGACCCTCAGGCACGCAGGAGCCACTGTTTTAAGCACAGGGCTGCTCCATGTGGCTCTCTGCTTTAGAGAGAGGAGGAGGCTACGTGTTATCTCCCTGCCCCCAGCCCAATCCTCAGCTCCTATTGGCTGGAAACAACAGGTCAATAGGAACAGACCCCAGCCAATCTCTCAGTTCCTGCTGGTCAAAAATAATCAGTCAATAGGAGCTGAGAAATTGGCCTGGTGGATTGGGGCAGCTCAAGCCCCTCCCCTGTCCCGGAGCTGAGAACCACATGGAGGGAGCAGCCTGCAGTTTTAAGTGGTCTGGGGCTGCAGCAGGCAGGGAGTGGTAAGTGCCTCCCAGCCAGACCCTGCCTCTGGCATTCGTGCCCCTCCCATACCCCAACTCCTTCCCCAAGGTCACCATGCAAACCCTCTGCACCCTCTTGCCCCAGGTCACAGCTCCCTCCCAGACACTGTACCCCTTTCTACACATTTTCCCCAGTCCAGAATCCTCTTCTGCACCCAGACCCCCTCCCAGACCTACATCCCAATCCCCTGATCCAGGTCACAACCCCTCCTTCACCCAAACTCCTTCTCAGGCACCTCCTGCACCCCTGTTCCTTACTCCGTGCTCCCTTCTACACCCAACCTCCATCCTAGACCCTGCACCCCCTCCACAGAAAAGTGTGGCCCTGGACCATTTTCCAAAATCTTGGAATGGCCCCCCCTCCAAAAATTATTGCCCACCGATGAGCTAGACCATCTCTGACAGGTGTTTGTCCAGTCTGGTTTTAAAAATATCCAATGGTGGAGATTCCAAAACCTCCCTAAGCAATTTATTCTAGTGATAACCACACTAACAGGAAATTTTTCCTAATGTCCAACCTAAACTGCCTGTGCTGAAATTTAAGACCATTGCTTCTTGTCCTATCCTCAGAGGTTAGAGAGAGCAATTTTTCTCTCTTGTAACAACCTTTTATGTACTTGAAAATTGTTACCATTTCCCCTCTCATTTCTTCTCCAGATGAAACAAACCCCATATTGTCCTTCATAGGTAGTATTTTCTATATTTTTAAAGATTTTTGTTGCTCTTCTCTGAACTTTCTCCAATTTGTCCAAATCTTTCCTGAAATGTGGCAACCAGAAGTGGATACAGTACTCCAGTTGAAGCCTAACCAATGCAGAGTAGGGTGGAAGAATTACTTCTCATGTCTTGTTTACAACAGTTCAGCTAATGCATCCCAGACATATATTGGCTTTTTTTTTCAATCATATTACACTGTTGATTCATTTAACTTGTAACCCACTCTGACCTCATCTCCCAATCTCTTTCCGCAGTACTCCTTCCCAGGCAGTCATTTCCCATTTTGTATGTTTACAATTGACTAGTCTTTCCAAAATTGAGTACTTTACACTTGTCCGTAATGAATTTCACCCTATTTACTTCAGATCATTTTGAATTTTAATCCTGTCCTCTAACACACTTGCAGCTCCTTCCAGCTTGGTTTCATCCACAGACTGTATAAGTGTGCTCTCCATGCTATTTCCTAAATCATTGGTGAAGACATTGAACAGAACCAGTCCCAAAACTGACCACTGTGGGCCCCCCTTTGGTATACCTCTTTGATATACTCTTGCAGCTTGAGGTTGAGCCACTGATAACTACTTACTGGGAACTGTTTTCCAACCAGCTATGCACCCACCTTATAATAATTATATCTAGGTTGTATTTCCCTAGTTTGTTTATGAGAAGGTCATGTGCAACAGTATCAAAAGTCTTAGTAAAGTCAAAATACACTAAATGGAGTCAAGTTCAAATCCCTGCTCTACTTTAGCCCAAACAGGGAACTAGACCTTGGTCTGCTACACCATAACTCACTGTTCTAATCACTGTGTTAAAGATTATGAATGAAGTTGCTTCTTCCAGCTGTATTATATGGGTTTAGGTGTTTTCTAAGAATTCCTGCGAGACTGGAATCCACAGAGAATGCCCAGTTTGAGAATCCTGCAGGGGCAGAGGATGAATGTGCCTGTTGGATATGTGCATGCTCACTGGCAGAAACATACATGGCTAAGAAGCTTTAAGTGGAAACTCAGACTATTAGGTATTTTAATTACCTCCAAGATTAGGCAGTAGCTCAGCATGGGTTTTGAGGGTCTCAGTGATGCTCACTTTAATTGTCACTTCGGGCACATAGGTGCTTACATCAATTTTTGGCACCAGTCCCAGGTTCCTAAAATAAGACACTAATGGTACGTCTACACAGCAGCGTTATTTCGAAGTAACTGACGTGTCTACACTGTAAGCCATTATTTTGAAATAATGGTGAGCTGGAGGACTTCTTACTCCGACTCCTGTAACCCTCATTTCACAAGGAGAAAGGGAAGTAGAATGAAGAGTGTTCTTCCTTCAACTTCCTGCTGTGTAGACAGCACCAAAAGCCAAAATAAGCTATTTCGACTTCAACTACACAATTAACATAGCTCAAGTTGCAAAGCTTAATTCGACTTTTGCCCTGCTGTGTAGACATGCCCCTACATTTGAAGTTTGAGCTCATGAGCAAGCAATAGTTTATGGGTAACTTTTATTTCACTAATTGTTTTCATTATTAGTGTTGCCTGTCTCATTACTATATTGGATCACAGTTAATATCTGGTATTTTTAAATTCTGAGAGCCATAAGCTTCCCTCAGCTGTGAGACAAAGATGGGAGCCAAGAAAAATAAAATAGGGTACCAAAGCCCATGCTCCTGAAAGAGCAGACAGTGGAGAGGAGCCAAGGCAGCATTGCTCATCTTCATCCCTGGGCTTGTGGAACCTTACACCCTCAGCGCCAAATGTGTAGCCGGTGTTTCAGAGCTCTGAGAATGGTGATATACGTAGGGCTTATGCTGGAGGGTGGTCAGTCTGCAATCATTGATCCCAATTTAGGAAAACACTTAACAATGTAGACTCAGACTTTAAGGCCAAAAGGAATTAGGCCATGATTACACATGCACATCACAGTCCTCAGAACCTCCCTCCTCCCACCACAGTCCCGTAATAAACCCCAAACCTCTAGCTGAATTACTAAAGTCCTTAAATCTTGATGCAAAGATTTTAAGTTATAGAGAATCTGCCATTTACTCTCAGTCAGACCACCAAGTGACTTGTGTCCCATGCTTCTGACAAAAACAATCCTCACTTTGTACTTAAGTTCATCCTATTTAGGAAAGCATAAAGGCTTGTGCTTCATTTTAAATATGCCTTTATGTCCAATTGACTAAACATATACCTAGTCATGTTTCCTGATCGGGGTGCTTTCCTGAATTGGAGCCACTGCTCACACAAATAAAAATTAGTACCACTAATTCATACTGTCCCGTGTCGTCAAACTGACAACTATGGCAAATGGCAAAAAAGCACTGTAGGGAACCAAACTATCAGCAATTGGAGAAACACAGCTCCAAAGCCAGCACAAAATGGCAACGTCCCACTAAAGTTGTATATTCCTTTTCTTGCACAACCCTGGATTCCCCTATGTTGGAGGACATATTTCCTGTGTCGGGAGCCCACAGCCACAAAAATTAAAATACAGCCCAATATTTCACAGACAAATGCCATTACATTGACCCAAAGAAATCCTAATATTTAACTCCTCAGCAAAGTCCCGTCTCTAAGTAGGAATCTGTTTCAAAGTATATGTACCTATTCAGTTAAATTGCATTTATAAAGTAGTATTTTATTTAACAAGATTTCAATGATTTCCATAATAAACCTACTGAAAATGGAAGGTTGGAGGAATTTGAATTTGTTTTAATAGATGTGTTAGCCTTCCATCATATTATAGTGGAAACAAAATTTTTCCTCCTAAATGAATCCCTTTCCCATAACAGAGCAAAATATTCCAAACTAATCAATGATAAATTTGGACTGCACCAAAAATCCAAAGTTCAGCACATTTAAAGACCTTGCTATATCGTTCAGTACACAATAAATAGACTGCAGAGGTCAGAGTCAATAACATAACTGATATGACTTGACATTTTCATATTTTTAAACAATGGTCTTAAAAGGACGCTGTCAAGTCCGTTCACTTCAGGCTGTTTAAACAAGCTTTTGAATGAAAATTGCATTTTTACTAGATTGCCCAGCATTGGAGTTGGTACAGATTTTGTTGACTGAGTAGGAACAAGCTGAGATTTGCATTTGGACCACTGCTGTTAAGCTTCTCATAAATAGTCTTGAAAATGGGGTAAATAGTGAGGTGGCAAAATTTGCAGATGCTACAAAATTACTCAAAATAATTAAATCCAAAACTGACTGCAAAGAATTACAAAGGGAACTCACAAAACTGGGTGACTGGGCAAAACAAGGGCAGATGGAATTCAGTGTTGATAAATGCAAAGTAATGTACATGGAAACATATAATTTCAGCTAAACATACAAAAATGATGTTATCACTCAAGAAAGCGCTCTTGGAATCATTGTGGATAGTTCCCTGAAAACATCTGCTCAATGTGCAGTTGCAGTCCAAAAACTAAAAAGCTAACAGAATATTGGGAATCTCTAGAAAAGGAATAGATAATAAGACAGAAAATATCATATTTCCTTTGTATAAAGTTATGTTATGTCCACACCTTGAATATTGTATGCAGATCTGATCCCCCCATCTATAAAAAAGATATATTGGATTTGGAAAAGGTACTAAAAAGTCAACAGAAATTATTAGGAGATAAGGAATAGCTTCCACATGAGGAAAGATGAAAAAGACTGGGACTTTTCAGCTTGGAAAATAAATGACTGAAGGGTGGGGGGATCTGGTAGGGGTCTAGAAAATCATGAATGGCGTGAAAAAATAGAATAACACAAGAAACTCACCCAATGAAATTTATAGGCAGCAAATTTAAAACAAACAATATAAATTATTTCTTAACTCTTTGCCAGGAGATAGTGGAAAGTGTTACCAGATTGGCCCGTTACTCCTGGGTGTGCTCATTTATTAGGGTTACTCTTATGGGGCTGGGTGGAGGTTAATAATTCTATCCATGTGCTGCTTATGCTACTGAATTTTCCCTGCTGCCAATTTCCCCTCCCAATGGAGCTCTCCTGCAGGAACTAGGTTCCTCAAGACGGGGTTCTTCCCACCTTAGAAACACATGGACACTCACAGCCACTAACAGAGAACTTATGAGAGGACTGGTTAATCAGCACTCTCAAGCTGATCCCTTATATGTCCCTGGACTCAGTAGGCTGAGTTTAACAGCAATACCGAGCTGTACCCTCAGTGGGCTGGATTTAACAGCACTTTAAGTTGCCATCCTCACATGCCCCCAAGTTCAGCACCTCCCACTTTCACGCCACAATAACTCTGCTGGTAAACCATGTGATGAGCAAACCCCATAGGATTTTTGGGCACTACAAGGATCTTTAGCTTGGGTACAAGTAGCGTTTTTGCAGCGTGAATGGGGAAGCCAAAACAATACCCCCGAGGAAGAATGAGAGAGAGAGAGAGAGGGAAAAAAAGAGAGAGAGAAGCAACTAGCTTAACAATGAAAGTTATTTATTTCTGGGTAGTGAATATATATATATATGTATGAGGAGCCAAACACACAAAACAATTACAATATTAAATCTAACAGTTACAATATTAAATCTAAATTTAAACTGATTACAGATGTTGGGGCTAGCAAACCATATAACTGATTACATAAGGCAGGGTCAGGAGGCTATGCCTAGAGAGAGATGGGGGAAGAGAGATCTCACAACTCCGTGGAGCGTGTACTGATTGGGGTTCCCAGATGGTGATCGTAGCTGGGGTCCAGAGGGCAGGAGACAAACAGAGCAGACAAGGGCAGGAGATCCTTTTCTGCAGAGCAGAGCCCCCAGATGATCAGGCAGGAGATGATGAAGTCTCAATGGAACTGATGCAGAGGTTACATCCAAGCATCAGAACCATTTTTCTTGAGCAAGGGTAGGCATTTTTGTAGGGATAGGACAACAGTTTAAGGAGAATACTGGATTTATTTATGGGTAAACAGAGGTGAGACAATAGAAACTGATCACACCTGGCTATGGGTGATTTTCCTTGAAAGGAGATCACAATGCAACAAGACAGTTTCAGTATTTTGGATGTCAATAAGATCCATTACTAGAATTTGGTCTGATAATGACTAATTTGGGTGTGAGCAGGCCTGGGTTAATTAGCATCTGGAGCAGAGATTTACCATCAGGCAATGCTTCTCTGCTTTTGGTATCCCATAGTTCAGTGCGGTTCCTGCTTTGGAAGAGCTGTTCTCCATTCTGTATGCTAATGGAGATGTCTCTCTGTTCTCCCTTCAATGAAGATGAGGCTGGGGTGTTTCGTTAATTCTGCCACCCTTGTCAGGAGGAGTTTACGTGTGTCTTCCCCTGCCTTTTTGTTGCTTTGTCTGTGATTCAAGCAGAGGCCTGGGGAAGGGGAAATTGTTTTCCATGAGTATGATTCCCTGACTCCCCAAGAGCACAGGGCTGATAGGTGGCCATGCTCTGGTTCCCCAACAACACAGACCTGGTAGGTAACAAAAGGCCAAAACCATAACAGGGTTCCAATAAGAACAAAATTAGTTCAAGGAGGATAGGTCCGTCAATGGCTACTAGCCAGAATGGGCAGGGATGGCGTCCCTCATCTGTTTCCCAGAATCTGGGAATCAGCAACAAGGGGGATGCATCATTTGATGATTGCCTCTTCTGTATGTGCCTTCAGAAGCACCTGACATTGAACAATATTGGAAGACAGGATTCAGGGCTAGCAGGACGATTGGTCTGACCTATGGCCATTCTGATGTTCTTATATAGAGTCAAAATGTATCTGCCCCCAGCTCTATATATGAGACCCCACACGCCTTCCAGAAAGCCCAGGAGTCATGACAGTCTCTCTCTCCACAGAGTTAGTAACAAAGTAATAATATATATTAAAATTTGAATGCTAATCAGTGTGCCTCGAGTGACTTATGACAAGATGTCAGAACAGGTGTGTTGTGAGCAAGACACAAGAAGTCATTCTTCCACTCTACTTTGCGCTGATTATGCCTCAGTTGGAGTATTGTGTCCAGTTCTGGGTGCCACATTTCAAGAAAGATATGAAGAAATTGGAGAAGGTTCAGAGAAGAGCAACAAGAATGATTAAAGGTCTAGAGAACATGACCTATGAAGGAAGACTGAAAGAATTGGGCTTGTTTAGTTTGGAAAAGAGAAGATTGAGAGGGGACATGATAGCGGTTTTCAGGTATCCCTAAAAGGGTGTCCCAAGGAGGAAGGAGAAAACTTGTTCTTGCTGGCCTCTGAGGATAGAACAAGAAGCAATGGGCTTACACTGCAGCAAGGGAGGTTTAGGTTCGACATTAGGAAAAAGTTCCTAACTGTCAGGGTGGTTAAACACTGGAATAAATTGCCTAGGGAGGTTGTGGAATCTCCCTCTCTGGAGATATTTAAGAGTAGGTTAGATAAATCTCTATAAGGGATGGTCTAGACAGTACTGGGTCCTACCATGAGGGCAGGGGACTGTATTTGATGACCTCTCAAGATCCCTTCTGGTCCTAGTGTTCTATGATATGTTAGTGTTAGAGCTGAGTGGGTCTAATATATATTTAATTTTCTTTCTTTTATATAGCAATTAGATACAGTGCTTCTGTCAGCTAATTAGTAAGTTATCTGCCCAAAAAAACCACACTAGAGTTTTCCAGTGCTTTCATAGCCACTGAAAAGAGGTGATGTGTATATGGATGGAGGGCAGATGGAATCGCCTCCCTCCCTCCTCCCAATTTGCTGCTTGGCTTGTACTGAGCATACTCAGTAACACAGCTGAAACTGATGTCTTCACTCCCCATGCTCTCACTCTTCGCCCCCCCCCCCTTCTCCCAAGGCATGCATAAGATGGCTCCCCTCTTACCAATTGAAATAGAGTGACCTAGACAGATTAAGTATCAGAGGGGTAGCCGTGTTAGCCTGAATCTGCAAAAGCGGCGAGGAGTC
>CM057845.1:224074739-224087283 GCA_030068395.1 Apalone spinifera
TAACGGAAAACTTTTCCATTAAAAGCATTTCCGAAAAATCATGCCAATCTAGACACAGCCTTGCTGTTTCATCACAGAATTTTTGATATGTGTTTTTTATTGAAATAGCTATCTGAAAAGACATACGTTTTATAAGCAAAAGCACCTGCTACACTGAAACATCTGGGTCACATTCTACAATCCAGATCCCTTGCAGGCAAATGACACAGAGAATGGAAAATACCTTTGTCCGTGTGCAGTCATCTACACACCATGTACCCAGGCAATCAGATTTCTAGCAAAGCTATGTAACAGATCTCCAATTCAATTAAGGTCAAAAAGTGATGTTCACAGGGATACTTCTGGAGGTTAGGCAGATCTTCAAGTATTTTAATATTAATTGTGACAGGGTTGCTGTGTTCCTAGACAGCCAACAAAAACATAGCTTAAAACAGAGTTCTTTGTTGAATACCCTCTGGTTTATCAAACAGCTTGTTTTCCACCTTTCCAGCTGTCCCCAATGTATAATATAGTTTACATTATTTATCTGTCTTCACAGATAACCTCTTGTCAACACATCAGTTACAGCTCACCTTCCCAACCACCTCCCTCTGCATGTCAGTATTAATTCTTGTTCACAGCAATATACAAACCACTCTGTGACAGAAAATTAACATAATTTACAGTAAAGCAACCTTTCTGTGATCCTTAGTAGTCAATGGAAAGACTCCATATTTTATATATTACAGAAAAGTCCTATAAAGGGTTTTTTTTTGGAATGCAATGACTGTATTGTGTTTTGAAGACAGAAGGTGGTGTTTTTTACTGGGAAAAAGAATTATAGAATCTCCTTCTGAGGTAAACATTACTATATCTTGAGAGACACAATCAGATAAATTTTATGTAACAAAACTTGTAGGTTCTTTTTAATTTCCACTTTGAATTGCTGTACAAAAACTTTTGCATATTTTATTTCCAAAAGTGTACACCATACTATATAAAAATCTTTTTAAAATTGTATGCATTAGTCTGTAGCATGGAAAACAAGAATGTCATTATGATAAAACTTCGCTAGATTTGATTCCTAATGAAAACAAATAAAATGGCAAAATAGCACCAATAAAGATTAATGTGCTACTTGAAGGTTAGTTAGTGCTCTTCAGGCAGAGAAAAAAAAATAAAGCTAGGTGAGAGAGTTAAATATAAAACAGGACTCAGAATACAGACTAGTGGTTCAATACTGAACCCTATTGTTCATAATGACTTGAGTGCTGCTAGAATTTCACCCCAAGGATAGATTTGTTGAATAAAGGTATCATTTTTACTTATCCACACTTCAAGGGAGAATTGTATAGTTAAAAAAAAAATCAACAATTCCAGGCCAAACTCAATTGACCACTTCGTGGGCAGCCAATATAAAGTATACTGATTGTTCCTAGTATGATCAGTGAACAAATGTGCTACAGCATTTTGAACAAACTGCAAACTATAGATAGGATGACCATCCATCCCATTTTTACTGGGACAATCCCTTATTTAAGATCTCTGCCCCGCATCCTGACTTTTTTTAAAAAATGGGCATATTATCCTATATTTCTCCTGCAGTGCGGAGTGGGAAGGAACCGCCAGAGCTCAGGGCTTCAGCTGCTGAAACCCCAAGCACTGGCGGTTCCGCTTCCCCGTTGTGAGGCTGAAGCCCTGAGTGCCAGCTGCTCGCCTCCCCTCCCACCCTGCATGCTGCCAGGTTGAACTTCATCCCTGCAGCAGGGCATGGTGAGTGGGGAGTTGCTGGCACTTGGAGCTTCAGCCGCTAAAGCCCCAAGTGCCAGTGGCTCCTCCCCCGCCTTCCCCACTATGGGGCTGAAGCCCCAAGCACCAGTGGCTCTCTTCCCCCTCCCTGCCATGCTGTTGGGCTAAAGCCCCAAGCGTTGGCAGCTCTCCTCCGCCCACCCCCCGCTCTGTGGGGCTGAAGCCCCAAGCATCGGCAGTCCCCCCCTTTGGCATAGGGAAATTTGGTCACCCTAACTATATAGAAGCCTTATAGCAGCAGTAATGAAGCATCAGTCATGAAGGCACATATTCTTGTTACAAAATGAATAAGTGGGTAGCCTATGTAATTTTACACAACATAAAAAACATATTAGACCCTCATGAAAGCAACACATGGTTTGCCATGGAAATGATGTAGTCATTTCAGAATACTGACCTTAGCTCACTAAAGGAAGAGAGGACTTTCCCATAAGGTCAATTTGAGTCCCGAAGTAAAACTTCTATTTACCCCAAATTGGGGACAAGGTAGTTGCAGTATATCCAGTGGTAGTGTCATCTTCATGACTCGGAAGTCAGAATTTATGGGGTCCATGGACCATGAGAAGCATGCATTTGTTTAGATTGTAAACTGTTTAGGGCAGGCACACTCTGTTGTGTGTTTGTACTGTACCTAGCACAACTGGGTGCTGGGTCCATTTAGGATTCTATGTGCTTTTAATGATTATTATTTGTGAAACAGCTGTGTATCACCAGCACCCTGATAATATTCTCCCTGTGTTGAGAAACTATCACTGAAAGGTCTCTCATTCAGTGTAGTATTAAACAATCGCATGCATTAGCTAAAGAAATATTTAATTATTGACGTTTTATAGTATATCATGCAACTCTTTTCATTTAGATCCATGGTTAACTAGCTCTCAGGTCATTCTATAGACAAACTATCTATGGGGTTACAGATGGCTGTTCTCTGCATAAATATATAATCCAGTGTTAATGTATTCTGTTAAAAGACCCATCTTTTTCTTATATTTCCACTGAAAAAGATTGTGGCCTGAGACTATTAATATAGGAAGGAAAAAATTCCAAGTGAAGCAACGAACTAAAAAGATTAGTATTTCAAATGCATGGTTCTGAGCAGTAGGGAGAAACTTTAATAAATATGCTGTATCATCCTAAATTGGTTTCAAACTGTGAATAAGATATACATTTTTAACAGGGAACATAAATTAACCGTTGGAACAATTTAACTCAAGATGTAGTGAATTCCCCATCACTTGTAATATTTAAATCAAGGTTGCTTTTCATTTATGGACACAATTTATGGATTTGATGCAGAAATTGTTGAGTGAGGTTCTTGGACCTGTGTTATGCAGATCAGATTAGATATATGATCAGAAAGATATAACCTTAAAATCTATGAGTCTATGAAAATTGATGGATAATAAAATCCAACAAACTAATATGATTATAGTTGGGTATTTTATCTTTCCCTTTCTCTTTGCAGGTTCTTAGAGTAGTTCGACTTATAAAGATTTCTCCAGCTTTGGAGGATTTTGTGTATAAGATATTTGGACCTGGAAAAAAACTTGGGAGCTTGGTCGTATTCACTGCTAGCCTTTTAATTGTAATGTCAGCAATTAGTTTGCAGATGTTCTGCTTTGTGGAAGAACTGGACAGATTTACAACTTTTCCAAGGGTAAGTATAAGAAGGATTGACTACTTACTTGTTAGATTATTATAGGGCTACCTTTATATCTAATCTAGTTTTGATCACCATGAAACCTTATTACCTTATAGAAGATAAAATAATAGTCTGTTCTTTGCTGTATGGTTTTCCTGCAGTCCTACAGTGGCATAGAGACATTAGAGTTAGGCTGTTTGTATTTGTTTTTATTGCTTAGAGAAGCTTAGGATGGACAGATGTACATATAATGGCACAGCAAATAGTATGGATCTAAAAGTGGTCAAGGATACAATGGAGAGAGTTTGCATGAATAGTGTATAAGATAGGGAATGTTGCACTTGGATATGTGTTATAACCAGGCTTGGCAGAAATCAATTTAATTTTAATTTTTATAATAGCAAAAGATATCAATTTTGATTTTTAAGAATTTTTTAAAATATATCATCTAAAATTTTCAGAGTTGTGGGAAATTGTGGGGTGTCAGTCAATAATTATTTAATGATTTGAGACTCAAAATGTAAAACATTAAGTATTAAAAACACAAATAGTTAGCATCACATTTCAAAATAGACAAATTAAAATATCCTTAATTCACACTCTAATAAATTCTTAGGCAGCATTTTTTTTTACTTTGCCTATCTGTAATTTTAAATTATGAATGGAAATACTTTGTCAGTTTATGAGAGTACAGTGAAATTGATGTTTCCTGATATTTACCAATAAATAGCTAATAATTTCCAGTCTGTGTACCATGGGAATATAAAAAAATGATTGCTCTTGAAATGTTCAAGAATGTTTATTTTGCATAGGATTATAAAACCTCTGTGTATTGCCAAAATATGCATCCATCTTTTGGACATAAATAAATAGTTATTATGGGTAAAAGTGAAATTAGAATGAGACTCTGAAATTCAATAGAAATAAGAGCTAGTATAGTTAGTGACAACACTATTTTGAATGAAAACACTGTCATTTCTTTAATAATATGTTAGACTGAGTGTAGATGGATTGGTTCTAGTGATACTTTACTGCTTTCAGTCATCCTATATTGGTTTCATAATCTATTTGCTTAGATGCAAGTTCATTGGTTGGGACAATTAAATAAGAATGAGTAATACAGCCTCAAGGGTCATGCATTTAACAAACAAAATAGTTAACCAACAATTTCAATTGATCTTCTTTATTACATGTTACATGGAATGTTAGCCATCTAAAATTAGACAAGAAATAGATATCCTAAGGGAAGGAATGTTATGTTACAATTCCAATTCTAGAAAGCCTGTCTGAAAAAAGAATCAGTAATATCATGGTAAATATAATTATGTTTCTTTTTCAAACACTAGAGAAGGAAGAGAAAACAGAATGCTATGAGGCAAGTTTATTTAAAAAAATAGGCATCTGTCTAATTGGGGTGATAATTTTACAACTTATGTTGTATTACCAATTCCAATATATAGTTTTAGGAAAACCTTTGATAATAAACTGAAAGTATGAAACTCCTGTGCACTTGATTTCTAGCATGTGTTTAAGTTTTGAACTATGACTATCTCAGCGAAAACCCTGAGATTTATACTTATGTAATCTAGGTAAGATACAATCTGCAATTTGCTGTAAGGGTAACTGATGTAATGATCTGTGAAAGATCAAATTTAAATATTGTCAAGCTCTGTCATGCTATTAGTAACTTTGTATATTAATTTGGGCATTTTTACCTAGACCAGACTTATATATGTATTTATTCTATAAATGTTTAGTTTTGGCAGAGATGTGTAGGTAATAAAGTATACCATCCAAAGGAAAAGAGGATATTCCCATTAGTACATTATTGAGTTGCTAAAAGATAGAAAAATGTGGATTTTATGTTTTTCTGCTTGAATTCTCAATTAAATATAAGCTGGGTTATTAATAGTAATGGATTAGTGGAAATCAAATGAAAAAGTTTTAAAATCCATCTTATATAATAGTTTGACTTAATAGTCTCCAATTATTTTTTTTCTAAATATCAGTCTTGTACTGGATACAGTTTCACTAAAGTATAAGGGTTTGAGAAGTAGAATTGGCAATGTGTGTTTTTCCTTTTTACTTCTGCTGCTTTGGGATGTCTGACATAATAAATGAAAATTTGCAGTAAAGAAAATTTAATTTGGGGTGAAATTGGACCCTACAATGTCTCTATAATGTGTCCCTGTAATAAGTTGGACTTATCACAGCAGCACCTCCTGCTGGTCTTCCAGCTAATTAGCTCTTGTCAACTCTGAGGAATCCTCCTCTGGTGGTGCCTCACACACAGTTAACTGCCCTTTCTGTCTCCTCTGTGCCCACATCCCTCCCAGAACGTGGAAGTCCTCCCCTTTGGGTACTGCCCTCTGGCGGTGTCCATTTTCTGGTTTCCCCCTCTTCAGGAAACAGTTATGCCTAATCCCTCCACTTGCTTCAGTGCCCACTGCTGTTGTTATTCTAGCCCTTGCCCCAGGGCCAGGCTGCAGGCTGAATTAGCCAAACTCACCACTGGCAAAGGGGGTGGACCTGCTTCCTCTTTCATTCCTCTGGCTGGTATTCTGCAGTCCTACTAGCCCCTCTGGGGGAGCAGCCATACTATTGTGCGGATGGCAATAAGGGCTTTGCAACAAAAAAAAAAAAATCAGGCTGGAGCCCTGCTGGTTCCCTAGTCTCTCCCATCACTGCTCTATCCATAGTACCAGTCTGTTAGGCTGTTTAGTCTATCTCCTTGAAGAGAGACTACAATCCCTCTTCACCAGCAGCCCTTCTTAGAGGGCCTAACTTGGCCCTGCTTGGCTCCCAGAGCTGTTTTAAGTCCTTTTGGTCCTGTGTGGGGCAACAGCACCATCACACTCCCTCTGACAAAGATTGGGGGACCACCATTACCATAAGTAAGATGATGCATCTGAATGACAGCAGAATCAGGCTTACAGGAAACATGCATATCAGTGTTCATGAAAGTATAAAGTATTCTGTTTAATGGTTCTAGAAGGAATCTGAAATGGCAGGCCTGGTACACTTACAAAAAGGGTGACAAACTAGGATACATTTTGAGCCTGAACACTAAAGTCCTTTTAACACTGAAACAACAGACTAAAAATAAAATCTGTCCTTAACCATAAATATCCTATAACGAGGCACAGTATGGGTTTTGGAAACACTAGGCCTCCATCTTTCCATAATGCCTATAAATTGCATGTTTTCACATGGTTATCTGAACAGTCAATAAGCACAAGCTCAGTGTTGCTATGGTTACAAATGTCAATGTTCCTTTGACCAGTGCAGCTTCTCAGATGGCCTGACTGCATCTTTAAGTCAATACTAAGTGCAGAAAATAAAGATCTTTGCTATACCACTTTTAACCGCTTTAAACTACTCAAAATAGCTAAGAACAAAGTAGACTGTGATGAGCTTCGAAAGGATCTCACAAAATTAGGCGATTGGACAACCAAATGGCAAATGAATTTTAATATTGATAAATGCAAAGTAATGCACATTGGAAAAAATAATCCCAATTATACAAACAAATGATGGGGACTAATTTAGCTTTAACTATTCAAGAGAGAGATCTTGGACTCATTATGGATAGTTCTCTGAAAACATCCACTCAATGTGCAGCGATAGTCAAAAAAGCAAAACAGAATGTTAGGAATTATTAAAAAGGGGATAGAGAATAAGACAAAGAACATGTTATTGCCCCTATATAAATCCATGGTACACCCATATTTTGAATGCTGTGTACAGATGTGGTCACCTCATCTCAGAAAAGATATATTAGCATTGGAAAACGTTCAGAAAAGACAATAAAAATGATTGGAACGGGTGCTATATGAAGAGATTAAACTGATTGGAGGTATGTCTACACTGCATGGCTATTTCAAAATAAGCTATTCCAGAATAGTTATTCCAAAATAGTTTATTTTGAAATAGCACATCTACACCGCAGGGAAGCCTCAAAATTTGTCAGAGGCTGGCTTCCCAAATGTAGATGTGCTATCTCGAATCAGAGCCCCAGGAGGCACTGAGGAGGAACAACTTAGAATAGCCCTGGTAAGGGGCTATTTTGAAATAGCAGCAGTGAAGTGTCTACACACACCTCATTTCAAAATAGCTATTTTGGAATAGGTGTTACTTCTTGTAGAATGAGGTTTACAGATTTTGGAATAAGCCATCCGTTATTTTGAAATTATTTCAAAATAATGGAATGGCTGTGTAGACGCTTGTATTGTTATTTCGAAATAACGCTGGTTATCTTGAAATAACGGTGCAGTGTAGATGTACCCTGGGACTTTTCAGCTTAGAGAAGAGGGGGGATATGATAGAGGTCTATAAAATCATAACAGGTATGGAGAAACTGAATAAGGAAAAGTTATTTATTTGTTCCCACAATATAAGAACTAGGGGTCACCAAATGAAATTAATACGTAGCAGGTTTAAAACAAATAAAAGGATGTTTTTCTTCATGCAGCGCATGGTTGGCCTGTGGAACTAATTGCCAGAGGATGTTGTGAAGACCAGGACTTTAACAGGGTTCAAAAAGAACTAGATAAATTCATGGAGGTTAGGTCCATCAGTGGTGCCCCTGGCCTCTGTTTGTCAGGGGCTAGAAATGAATGAAAGGAGAAGGATCACTCAGTGATTCCTGTTCTTTTCACTCCCTCTGGGGCATCTAGCATTGGCCATTGTCGGCAGACAGGATACTGGGCTAGATGGACCTCTGGGCTGACCCAGCATGGCCGTTCTTGTGTTCTTATGTTCTCACCGATCCATCTTCTTTGTTTATTTAGGAACCATCTCCCAAAATTAATAAAATAGCAAAGTATTCTGCAGCATCTTAAATAGCATTATTGGGTCATATTCTACCACATGATCCCATTGGATATTGTAACAGGATGGCATAGTCCTTTAAGGATTAGAGGCCTGCAATCCAGATGAGAAGAGAGTTCCTTATAAAGAGCTACAAGAAATTAGAAAGCTGCATAAAGGGATAGCCCCTGCAGTAGTTTCTGGAGGAGGAAGAGGACTCCAAGGAGGAAAGTGTAGAGGAGCAACCCAAGGGTGTTGTTTCAGGCGGATGGGGGGGGGGGCAACAGCATTGTGCACTGGGATGTGGCTTGTTTTTTATCCCGTTCACCGAACTATCAGGGAGTGAGAGGAAAGTACTTGCATGCCATGCATGCCTCTCATACCTGGTTGGTGAAGGGAGGGAGCCAGAGGAGCAAATCACGGCATGCAAGTATCTTCCCCTCACTCCCTGATAGGCAGGGAATGGGATGAAAAGCAAGCCACGTCCTGCTGCACATAGCTGCTGCCCCCCACACACACATACACTCCTGAAACTCTACCCTTGGAGCAGTCCTATGGCCACTGCTTTGTATAAGGGGCAGAGAATTAGGAGAGAATGGAAGGGGAAGAAAAAGTAGGGCCTGAAGAGCAGCAGACAGGATATTTTCTGCCAATCTCTCTGAGTGTTAGAGTAAAGAAAGGCCTAAAAGAGAACATCATGGCCGCTCTCCTGTGCAAAAGGCAAGGAGCTGAGGAAACTATGAGGGACATGTAGGGCTGCCAGTTTTAGTTGGGCATTCCTGGAGATTTAATCATATGACATAATATTTAATCAAAGATTATTTTAATTCTTGAAGACTCTAGGTGAATCCTGGAGGGTTGGCAACCAAAGTGACATGAGGCTTTTATGAAGCCCAGGGTGAGTGGATATTTTTTTGTGTTAGTGATACATTTGTAGCAAGGCTGGGAAATGAAGAAGAGTTGAAAGTGACAAAAGCTGAGCCTAAGGTGGGGGGTGACAGAGGGGCTCTGACCACTCCAACTTGGCCTGGGGCACCCCAGTGGGACTCCGGCCCTAGTCTCACAGGATTGCCCGGCAGTGTCCTGGCACCAGCCATGCGGGAGTGGGTTGGAGGGATATCAGTGTTGGCCACACAGTGTGGCTCAGCGGGTCTGTGGCTCTAGCCGTGTGGAGTTCCCTGGCGGTGTCCTGGCCCTGGCCATGCAGGGTGTCCCAGTGGTGTCCCAGCCCCACCTATGTGGAGAAGGCACAGAGGGATTCTGGCCCCAGCTACACAGGAGTGGCATGTAGGGTCTCCAGTCCTGGCCACATGGGAGCAGCCTGGAGGGACTGCAGCCCTGGCCAGCCCCACCAACTCGGCCCAGATAGGTCGACACTCCCCTCCCACCCCCGCCGTCCTGTCAGAGCAGCCCACTCTGGGTAAGTGGTTAACTGGTTAAGCATTAAAATTTTAATAATTTAACTGGTTAACTATTTAAATGCTTTTTTACATCCCTACCTGAGATGTATGGGACTTCAGCTGGTATCTCTGAAATGTGAAATAATCAGTTATTCCGTCTTTGGAGTTACATGCAATATACGCCAACAAGAATTTGGCACACTGTTTCTTGAGCAGCTTGACAACCTGGCACTGCTCAGAATGGACCTGTGCAAAGATCCAGAGCCTCATCTAGCCAGCTAAGAAGCTTTTACTAGAACAGTGAGATATAAAGGCTATAGTGGGAGAATCCTTCCTCCGGTGATCAAAATAGTCCACTGGAGCAATATTTTTAACAGTGGTAAGTGAAAGGCCATACACTGAAAAGCACGCCCCTGCTGGGAAATCCAAATAGCTATTCCGTCACAAATACCTTGATTTCCTTCAAAAGAACAACCAACTAAGACACAAATAAATAAATTACATTGTGTCTTTCTTCTCAGCCTGTATTGAGCCCTGAGGAGGGAAATAAAAGGCAGCTGAACTATAGGTACACAGGGAGAGTGAAAAGTCGAATGGTATAAATAAGTTAGGTACTGCAGTCCCATTTGTGCCTTTGCACGTCTCTGCTAAGATTGCTTAGAAATGTCCAGATCATCAAAAGGGTTCATTGTAGTTTCTTAATTAGCTGCACCTCCCAAAGCAGACTGTATTTCTCTGAGTCTTGGGGATCAACACGGTAGCTGCTTCAGTGTGAATGAAAAGAGGATCACAATTTAAAAATGTGCCCAAAGTAACATGGAAAGCAGAGGTCAAATCCTGGCTCCATTGAAGTCAATGGCAAACCAATCACTGACTTTATCATGAACAGGATTTCACTTCTGAGGTAAAAACTGAAAGAGGCTTGGCCAGAGATATGTATTAGTTCCACACAATCATAACAAAAATTAATTGTATTAGTTCTTAAATAATCAATTGTTTATTCTTTAGAGCCATTATTACCTAAAACCTGTTGATGTGTTTTTACAGGCTGACGTTTCTTATCATTGTATGTTATTCTTCTTGGTATGTGGCAGGGAGAAAGAGAGGTGAGACAGGGGGACAGATCAGCATTTACACGAAGTTGATCCTAAATTATCTTCATTTAGATTTTAGTGGGACTGCTCATGAATAAGGCCATGATATTTTGCATACAAGCAAAGTTATTGAACAAGTAAGTTCAGAGTGCATCTACTCAGCACTGTAACTTGAAATAAGATACACAATTTGAGCTACGCAAATTGTGTATCTTATTTCAATGTTATTTTGAAAGAGCTTGTTTCATCATTTCAAAATAAAGCGCTATTCTGAAACATCTCTTACTCCTCTTAAAATGCGGTTTACAGGGACGTCAGAAAAGCTAGCCCGAAATAATGGGCTTCCTGTGAAGACGCAGGACAGCTATTTTGGGGTACTCTCTTATCCTGAAATAGCATTGCAGTGTAGACTTACCCTGAGTGAACCCTAGATTTTGAAAAACTGCACATTTTCCCCCTTTATCTATAGTCATTTGTACAGCATTATCTATTTAATGGCTGGACAAAAAAATCAGAATTGTCACTTTGACTCACACATTGCTGGGAACATGCCCTGTTTGCTGATCTTCCACTTTATACAAATGCAATTTGACGACCATCATCAAAACAGCTAATTAAGTAATGAGGCATAAAGACTCATAGAACCTGACAGCCATTTCCATAACATGAATTAATTCAGAAGTCCTCCATTTGCATAAATCTCTAAGTCTCATTTTCACAGCTGTTAGTTCTGTCAGTTAGATAGTTGCATTTCATTTTAACATAAATAGTAGGAAAGGTACCTTTCAACTAAAAATATCTTTTTCTGAAAGAAAGATTGCTGGGTACAAAACACAAAACCATTATTCACTGCTATATTATTTTCTTTAAACTAATGTTTTTTCAATATAGGGAACTTTAATAATAAGAGGAAAGATTTAAATTTATTTAAAGGATACCATTAGAGCTAACCACATTATGCATTACAATTTTAAAAGGAAAGCTAAGTTTTCATCGCATTGAAAGGGTACTTTTCAACTTAAAAATTAATGTATGAAGATTTTGCAAGGGGGAAAAGGGTGTGCAGTCATGTATTATAGATATCTATACACCTTGAAGCAAATAACTAAAATGGAAGTTTCCCATTAAAAGGTGATTAAATAATATTAAGTAATTGATATATCATTAATAGAGAAAGGCTAAACTGGTTCAACAATTATTAGTAATGCCCACAGAGGTGGTGAGTCTGAAGTAAATGAGAATAACTTTTATGTAATATCCCTCACTTTTTGCTTCAGTTGGGGGATAACATATCAGAGTAGTAGGATATAGCCACTTCTGGGTCCCAGACCAGCCTTAGGGAAAACGGCACCCTGGATGAACTTATATTTTGACTCCCTTTCTTTGGATTTAAGTGTAGGTACACAGTATGATCACGCATCTTGACTTTACTGGGAAGGCTTTTAAGTTACAGTAGGGACTGTGTGCAGCTACATCAGACACTGGCAACCATACACTCAGCTCTGACTCACTGTAGCCCTCGAACCTCTGGCACCAGTAGTGAGAATGCTGGTCTGGTGGCAGTGCAAAGCACTGGGAGGTGAGAGGGTAACAGCACTACAAGGCTCAAACTATGTTTCCAGGGTTTCCAGGGTTCTGGTTTCTGACTGCAACACCCAGTAAAAAAGGGATCCTGGCTGCTTTGGTCAACATCACTGATAGGGCCATAAAGGGTATGTCTAGACTGCATTCCTCTGTCAGCAGAGGGATGCAGGTTCGGCAGGTCAACATTGCAAATGAAGCGGGGATTTAAATATCCCGTGCTTAATTTG
>CM057845.1:224095438-224109470 GCA_030068395.1 Apalone spinifera
TTCATTTGCAACTCCGGTCGCCTCATTTGCCTACCTAGCTCGAATTAATGAGCTGGTGTAGACATACCCTAATAGATTAGTAAGACATGATTTCCCTTAACAGAAACCGTGTTGACTTTTGCCCAACAAAAGTAGTGGAGCTCTGCTTTGGGCACCTCCTAAGAGTTGGGGCCTCAGGCAGAGGGAGGCAGGGCTGAAGGCTAGTCTCCTCCACCTATCCCTATCAATCTTAACAGAAGCCAACAAGTTAATACTGAACATTGAAGGACAGCTGTTGAGTAGACAGTCAGTTCACAGTGCTGTTTATGCTTTATATAAGCCTTCAGGTCTGGCCAGTCACTTGAAGAACTAATATTTTTTCAGGGGAGAAAAGACAAAACATTTGTTTGATTACTTAATATCTTAGATCAGTTGAAGATTCATGGAAGTAGACTTCAATGTGCATAAAGTACATATAGTACAGGCAATAGCTGAAAATATCTTTTTAAAACTCATCTGAGCTGAACTGAAAACTAAAACTACTCATGCTGACAGTCATTGTCCAGCTCTGGGTTGTGATATCAATGACCCACAGAAAGCTCTGAAAAGGGTCACGTGTTTCAGGTTTTCTGTATGTCCTATAGCGCATTAATGTTAGTCTGCGAAGAGAAAGTCACTAAACAAACAGCAAGAGCCAAAATTGCATGGGGCATATAGAGTGTAGATAACCGCATTATAAGTGCATAGCTTAACATTTTGAACCAATTCTACCTCTTTAAATCTAAAACATTTCTCAAAATTCTTAGGATACCATTTTGATCTGACAAGTCTTGTTTTTCATATAATTTATATCAGTGGAACAAAATTCTCTTATTTATTTGTGTGACACCACATTCTTCCTGTTGATTTACTGATGCTGTAGGTGAGTTTAGGATTCCTGGGATGTTACATGAGAGTAATCAAGAACAGACTTAGCCTTTTAGTATTGCAATGAGACTTTCATTTGCATTTACACATGTTTGTACTGCTTCCTTTCAAAATGTAAAAACATATTAGAAAACTTTACAGGAAGGAAGAGAACTGTGTATGTTTCAAAGAAATGGGGGAAAATAGAAATGTGTGTGAGGAGAAATAATCCATTCTCTTCTTCCAGTGATTTCAAATCATGAAAATATTAGATGTGAAATCCTAGGTTCATTTGAAGTCAGTGGATGTTTTGACATTAAAGGCAGTGGAGCCAACATTTCATCCTCCGTGGATGTATAAAACTAAGTGTCACTTAGGGCACATCTGCACTGCAGGCTAAAGTCAAATTAAGATACGTAACTTCAACTACGTTATAATTGTGTACCTAAAGTTGAAGTAGCTTAACTTGGCTTTTGGTGCTGTCTACACAGCAGGAAGCCAAAGGAAGAATGTTCTGCCTCCGCCTTCCCTTACTTCTCGTGAAATGAGGGTTACAGAAGTTGAAGTAAGAAGCCTGTTATTTCAAAACTATTTTAAATAACGGGCTTGCTATGTAGACACACACACTGTTATTTCGAAATAAGCGTGCAGTGTAGACATAGCTTTAGTGATCTTAATGATGCCTATTATCCTCTCTCCTCCTGCTTACTTCGTGTATACATCACTTTTGAGAACTAAAAATCCTCTGTAGGCACTTGAAACAACAATGCTAGAAATTGAAGCTCACTGTCCACCTCAGGAAACCCAGATAACTGTAAGGTAGTGCACAGTTTTCACCTGCCATAAAAATACAACGTCAGATTATTATTGGCAGCATGATTTAATACATCTTATGTATAATGGTCAATCACTAGGTAAGTTTCCTAATCATTTTGCTAACAGTCCACACTCATGGACTTTTTATGTCGAATATAAACTTAGGACAGTATACATTCAGACCTGTGATTGCTTCACTGTCTTCCAGAACTGTCCTCAAAGTGTGAAGGCCCAACAGGGGAAACATTCTCTCATCTGTCACCAATATTGGGAAGTGTGACTCACAGACCTTGTTCTATACTGATTCCTAAATTCAGCTTCTCAGCCCTTCTCCTGCTAACCCTTCTTTGTTGAGCTTTGCAGACTATGTGCTGTGTCCTTTTCAAAACTGAAAAATATCATTCCATTGTTTCCCTCAGACCAGACTTCTTACATGATTGTGGACAAGTCACTCAGGGCCAAATTCTCATTAACCATTTTCACCTCCCTGGCAACGTAAAGGGGATTTAGGGCATGTCTACACTGCAGCTGTTGGCAACAAGGCGGTATCAACACAGAGTCAGCATGTGTGAATGCTGTTTGTTGGCACTTTTGCCAACAAAATACTTCCACTGTCTATGAGCAGCGTTTCCTTTTTGGCAGGGGAACGCTCCTGCTGACAAAGCAGTGTTCACATTTGCACTTGCTGTGGCAAAACTGTGTCAATCATGAGCAGTTAAGTACTAATGAACAACAAAAGTTTTGTTGATAAAGTGCAAATGTAGACATAGCCTTAGGCTAAGTGTACACTGCCACTATACTGTGCTGCAACTTTCTGGCTCCAGGATGTAAAAAACACCCCTACCACAAGCAGTAAGTTACAGTGCTGTAAAGCACCAGTGTAAATGGGTACTGTGCCCTAAATACTGTTACCTACTCTCTTTGTGGAGGTGGGTTACACAAAGCACTGCACTCTCTCCTGCTCTGTGGCCACAGCCATACTTTTACTTTAAAGCACTGCCACAGCCGTGCTGTCATCACGGAACTTAATTTTAGGGTACATCTACACTGGATGGCTATTTCGGGATACCAGAGCTACCCCGAAACAGCTACCCCACATCTACACAAGCCGCCCATTATTTCAAAATATTTTTCAAAGTAACAGGTGCAATATTTCACCATCCTGGTAAACCTCATTGCATGAGGATTAAGGGATGGCTCAAAATAGCACACTACTTCTAAATTTGGCACTGTGTAAATGCGCTGAATTTTAAAATAAGCTATTTCAAAAAAGATTTGAGATAAGATATGCATTTTGCATAGAACAAATTACATATCTTATTTCAAGTTTAGGGTGCTGTGTAGACTCACCCTTAGAAGTGTAGACAAAGTCTTAGGCTACGTCTACACTGGCATGATTTTCCGGAAATGCTTAAAACGGAACAGTTTTCCGTTATAAGTATTTCCGGAAAAAGAGCGTCTACATTGGCAGGATGCTTTTCTGGAAAAGCCCTTTTTCTGGAAAAGCATCCGTGGCCAATGTAAATGCGCTTTTCTGGAAAAAAGCCCCAATCGTCATTTTCGCGATTGGGGCTTTTTTGCGGAAAACACTACTGTGCTGTCTACACTGGCCCTTTTCCGGAACAATTTTCCGGAAAAAGGACTTTTGCCCAAGCGGGAGCAGCATAGTTTTTCCGGAAAAGCAGCTGATTTCTTACAGTAGATCGTCAGTGCTTTTCTGGAAATTCAAGGGGCCAGTGTAGACAGCTCACAGCTTATTCCAGAAAAGCGGCTGATTTTCCGGAATAAGTGGCCCAGTGTAGACACAGCCCTGGTGTAAAAGCTTATCTACTCCTGGAACTCCCTGTCCCTTAGTTCCTTTATCCTGACTAGAGTATTGTGTCTGTCAAGTATTTAGAGTAAGCTCCTCAGGGTATGGATTGGCTCTTTACTACGTGTTTGCAAAGTACTTAGCATGATGCCCCATCTCAGTTGTGGCCTCTATGCACTATAATGCTAAAAACAATACTTTATATATTATAATGGGGACCTTTACTGGGGCACAAGAGGTCCTATCTCTTATACAGCCAGTCACAATCTGGACCATAATCAGTAAAGTATATAAGGAAATGTACACATTAAACCATGCTCTTTCAGCTAGCTCCTGCCAACTCCTATTCATATGAGCAGTCGTTTTGAAATCGGTGGATAAAAATGTGGCTCTCAGTTAGTGAGGACACCTATCAGAAAGAGTAGTAGTAGTAGTACTCCTGACCTTTTGGGCTACGTTTACATTGGCAAGATTTTGCGCAAATACTTTTAACACAAGAGTTTTTGTGTTAAAGGATTTGCGCAAGAGAGCGTCTACACTGGCATGTGCTTTTGCGCAAAAGCATCCGTGCCACTGTAGATGTTCTCTTGTGCAAGAAAGCTCCGATAGCCATTTTAGCCATCGGGCTTTCTTGCGCAAGAAATTCATATTGCCCATCTATACTGGCCTCTTGCGCAAGAACAGTTGCGCAAGAGGGCTTATTCCTGAGCGGGAGCATCATAGTTCTTGAGCAAGAAGCACTGATTTCACACATTAGAACATCAGTGTTCTTGCGCAAGAACTCCCCGCCAGTGTAAACAGGCAGAATGTTTTTGCGCAAAAGCGGCCGCTTTGGCGCAAGATCATGCCAATATAGACATAGCCTTGGTGTTTGGACACATTTGATTAACAGAGAAAACTATTCACAAAGGGGATTTTTTTTCAGTCTGTTCTTCTTTTTAAACATAAACTCCCCACTTTGGGATGCTTAACCACTAATAAAGATTGAATTCCTCCTGAACATGTTTTTCTGCTGTCCAAGTTGTCATATTTCTGAATTCATGTCACACAGGGAATGGAGCAATTAGGGGTTAGAAAGCTGGAGGCTCTTAAATCAGACATGGCTCTGTGAAATGGCAAAAACGCAGGCAAAACTATCCTATCAGTATGATAACTTAGCCTGCTTTCTTACAAACAAAAGTCTAGATTATAG
This sequence comes from Apalone spinifera, assembly GCA_030068395.1. Lineage (NCBI taxonomy): Eukaryota > Metazoa > Chordata > Testudines > Trionychidae > Apalone > Apalone spinifera. The sequence continues at coordinate 224,100,142 of CM057845.1, forward strand.
TGCCTGGAGGTTTTGCATATCAAGGACTTGGTTCTGCAAACACTCACTAATATTAGTGTTTGCAGCACTGGGCTCTGAGCATCTGACTTTTAATGAGGAAATCCTTCAGAATTGGAAGCCCAATTGCAGCTCATTCTGTGCTAATGTGAAGGAATGAAGGTGTCCAAGCAGAGTAGTTGGAGGGGTGTATGCGTGTGGTCTCTCTAACTACTTTGGCCAGCTACCTATGCTATAAATAGCAGTATGCGTGGGACAGAAGCTACATTCCCTCTTATGTATTTATATGTGTGAATAATGAACAGTAAAGAGGGTTGGGAACAGCCTTAGCTTCACCTTCATGCTGGAATTGTGGGGAACATATCCTGTGTAAAATATAGGGTGGTTGCAAGGTATTCCTCTTAGAGTAAGAGGAAATCAGGCAGTAGATCTTCGCTTTTTGAGCTTCCAATTTTCTGACGAGGCCGTGCACCCCCCAAAGCTGAAGTACATGGCAAAGGAATAGTTGTCTACTTAATAAAGTATGAAAAGGTTCATTCAAATTTTTAACTGGACACATCCTTCTAAATAAAATGTGCCACTCAATGGTAGTGTTATTTAAAATATTTAACATTTACCTTAAAATAAATAAGAAACAGCGTTAGTATTTATCTTAAGTCAAACACCAGACACATTCCGAATTTTTTACTTATTTCACCATTGCTGTGAGGTAGTTAAAATGCCTTCAATGTGCTACATTCTATTCTGAATTAAAAATAACATGAGAGTTCTAGCAGAATGAGGTGCCCTCTAGGCAGTAGTATAAGCAATTGTGTTTGAGGCCAAAACAGTGCTGATCAAAATGTCAGAATGAGCTCGTCTTTTCTCACTTGATTTTATATTTGATGAAAAAGAGATACTGAGAATATTTGCCAATGCCTAGATGTATTTATGTTTCTGTTATTATAGAGATTCTAGCATCAATTCCTAGATGTATTTTTGGGTCCATTTTCAGCCCAACTTCAAGTTGGCCTGGTTTTTTTTTTTTTTACCATACAGATCTAAATAACTGATTTGTTGCTGTAGAAGTGAAGGTCAACTTCTAAAATTCTAAACCTATTTTATATATATTTCATTTTAAATCATAGAATCCTAGGGCTGGAAGAGACCTCAGAAGGTCATCAAGTCCAGCCCCCTGCCCAAAGCAGGACCAACTCCAACTAAATCATCCCAGCCAGGGCTTTGCCAAGCCAGGACTTAAAAACTTCTAGGGATAGAGATTCCACCACCTCCTTATGTAACCCATTACAGTGCTTCTCCACCTTCCAAGTGAAATAGTTTTTCCTAATATCCAACCTAAACCTCCCCGACTGTAACTTGAGACCGTTGCTCCTTGTATTGCCATCTGTCATTATTGAGAACAGCTTCTTTCCATCCTTTCTGGAACCTCCCTTCAGGAAGTTAAAGACTGCTATCAAATCACCCCTCACTCTTCTCTTCTGTAGACTAAATAAACCCAAATCCCTCAGTCTTTCCTCATAAGTCATGTGCTCCAGCCCCTAATCATTTTGATTGCTCTCCACTGGACCCTCTTCAATGTGTCCGCATCCTTCCTATAGTGGGGGGAGGGACCAGAACTGGACACAGTACTCCAGATGTGGCCTCACCAGACCCGAATAAAGGGGAATAATCACTTCTCTAGATCTGCTGGAAAAGCTGCTCCTAATGCACCCTAATATGCCGTTAGCATTCTTGGTTACAAGGACACACTGTTGGCTCATATCCAGCTTTCCACCCACTGTAATCCCCAGGTCCTTTTCTGCTGAACTGCTACTTAGCCAGTCAGTCCCCAGCCTGTAACAACGCTTGGGATTCTTCCATCCCAAGTGCAGAACTCTGCACTTGTCCTTGTTGAACTTCATCAGATTTCTTTTGGCCCAATCCTCTAATCTCTCTGGGTCACTCTGGACCCTGTCCCTACCCTTCAATGTATCTACCTCTTCTCCTAGCTTAGTGCCATCTGCAAACTTGCTGAGGGTGCAATCCATGCCCTCATCCAGATCATTAATAAAGATGTTAGACAAAACTGGCCCTAGAACCAATCCTTGGGGCACCCCGCTTGAAACCGACCATCAACCAGACGTCGAGCCATTGATCACTACCCGTTGAGCCTGACAATCTAGCCAGCTTTCCAGCCACCTTACAGTCCATTTATCGAATCCATACTTTCGTAACTTGCTGGCAAGAATATTGTGGGAGACCGTATCAAAAGTTTTGCTAAAGTCAAGGTATATCACATCCACTGACTTTCCCATGTCCACAGAGCCAGTTACCTGATCATAGAAGCTAATCCAGTTGGTCAGGCATGACTTGCCCTTGGTGAATCTATGTTGAATATTCCTGATCACTTTTCCCTCTTCCAAGTACTTCAAAATGGAATCTTTGAGGATCCCCTCCATGATTTTTCAAGGACTGAGGTAAGGCTGGCTGGTCTGTAGTTCCCTGGATTGTCCTTCTTGAAAGATGGGCACTACATTTGCTTTTTTCCAATCATCTGGAACCTCTCCCGATCTCCACGAGTTTTCAAAGATAATCACGAAAGGCTCTGCAATGACATTTGCCAACTCCCTCAGTACCCTTAGATGCATTAAATCAGACCCATGGATTTGTGTATGTCTAGCTTTTCTAAACAGTTCTTAGCCTGTTCTTTCTCCACCTCCTTCCCATACTGTGTTGCCTAGTGTAGTAGTCTGGGAGCTAACCTTGTCTGTGAAGACAGAGGCAAAAAAAGCATTGAGTACTTCAGTTTTTCCCACATCATCTATTACTAGGTTACCTCCATCATCCAGTATGGGTCCCAAATCCTCCATGATCACACTTTTATTACTAACATGCCTGTAGAACCTTCTTGTTATCCTTCACATCCCGTGCTAGCAGCAATTCCAATTGTGCTTTCGCCTTCCTGATTACTCCCCTGCATTCTTGAGCAATATATTTATACTCCTTCCTAGTCACCTGTCCAAGTTTCCTCTTCTTATAAGCTTCCTTTTTGTGTTTAAGCTCACCAAAGATTTCCCTGGTAAGCCAATCTGGCCGCCTACCACATCTGCTTTTCTTACTGCACATCAGGATGGTTTGTTCCTGTGTCTTCATAAGGCTTCTTTAAAATACAGCCAGCTCTCCTGGACTCCTTTCCCCTTCATGTTAGCATCCCAGGGGATCCTGCCCATCAGTTTTCTGAGATAGTCAAAGTCAGCTTTTCTGAAGTCCAGGGTGTGTATTTTGCTACTTTCCTTTCTTCCTTTGGTCAGGATCCTGAAATCTACCATCTCATGATCACTGCTGCCCAGGTTGCCATCCACATCTACTTCCCCTATTAGTTCCTCCCTGTTTGTGAGCAGCAGGTCAAGCTGCGCATGGTCCCTGGTTGGTTCCCTCAGCACTTGTACCAGGAAGTTATCCCCAACGTTCTCCAAAAACTTCCTGGATTGTCTGTGTACTGCTGAATTGGTCTTCCAGCAGATGTCAGGGTGATTAAAGTCCCCCATGAGAGCTAAGGCCTGTGATTTGAAAGCTACTCTTAGTTATCTAAAGAAACCCTCGTCTACCTCATCCACCTGATCTGGAGGTTTATAGCAGACATCAACCACAACATCACCCCTGTTGCTCCTGCCTCTAAACTTAACCCATAGACTCTCAACAGGCTTTTCTCCCTCCATATACTAGAGCTCTGAGCAATCATACTGCTCTCTTACATACAGTGAAACTCCTCCTCCTTTTCTCCCCTGCCTGTCCTTCCTGAACAGTTTATACCCTTCCTGAACAGTTTATACAGTGCTCCAATCATGTGAGTCATCCCACCAAGTCTCCGTTATTCCAATCACCTCATAGTTCTTTGACTGTGCCAGGGCGTCTAATTCTTCCTGTTTGTTTCCCAGGCTTCTTGCATTCATGTACAAACACCTTAGATACTAGCTGATTGCCCTACTTTCTCCACATATATGAGATTTTCCAGCATATCCTGATTTTTCAAAAAGACTGAGCACCCACAAATCCCATTCAACCTTTAGAAATCAGGACCTTTTTATATAATTTCTTAGTATAGCAATAACGTTTGGAAAAAAATATATATGCCCATGCCTTATTGGAAAATAGCTTTAAAAATTATAATCTTGACAGCTCCAACAGTGCCAGATACAATTTAACACTTCTAATGAACTTTCTTGTGTTCGGTTTTCTCAAACTTAACTTACTAGTGTCTTAATTCCACATAGCGCTTTTACCTACTATTAGTAGCACGGAAGGACACCATCTACTGGTTTATCATACTTTTAGTGACAGTGGACTCAGTTCTGAGAGTGACTCTTAGTTAGAAGATTTTACTTGCGTGCAAAATGAGTAAGGTTAAAATTTTATCATGGGTTTTTATAGAAGTAGTCAGGGACAGGTGACAAGCAATCAACCAAAATATGTGGAAACCTGCAACCTGTCTGCAACTTATGAAAAATACCTGGGGATGGAGGATGAGTAACAGTCTGAGCACTTAAAGGGGCTGGCATCCAGTAGCTGCTCTAGCCCTGCCACTGCTCCAGCTCCTGGGGAGCTGACCCAACCCCATGGCGTCAGCCCTGAAACCACTGCTCTGGTGGACCTGTGGCTGACCACCAGCTGGTGTGCCGGTGGCCTTGGGGACCACTACCATGCCAGCCCTGTAACTGATTGCTGCTCCACTGGTCTCAATAACCACTGCTATCTGCTGCTCCCGCAGCCCCTGCTCTGAGGGCCCTGGGGCTGGCTGCAGGCTGTTGCTCTAGTGGCCCCAGGGATGAACACCACTCACTAGTGGCCCTGGGATCACTGCTTTGGCAGTGCCAGACCTCTGGCAGCTGCTCTAGCAACTGTGGGGACTACTAACTGCTGTTGCCCTGGCAGCCTCAGCTCCAGAAGCTTTGGGGCCAACCACGGGCTGCTGGTCCAGTGGCCTCATGGCTGCCCGCTGCTTCAATGGCCTGGGGGCAAGGTCACTGCTCCAGCAGCCCCAGAGCCAGTTGTTGACCCCTGCTCTGGTGGCTCCAGCTTTGCCACTGCAGAAGAATAACGGAGGTCCCAGAGAGTTGTGCAATCCATGATCTCTCTGTCAGAATTGTACCTTTACAAATTATGGAAACAGTGAATCCAAACGGAGGAATGCTCTGCCCCCAGCATGTTATCTAGCTCTAGGAGCCCTACATAGAAAGTCCAAAGCAGCAACTTCTTCAGTATATGCTAAAATAGATGCAGCTTCATGTTCCCTATGCAACCCTTTTTCCCTCATGATGCTTCGCAGCAGAGAAGATTGGAGAGCAGAAATTGGTTATCTTGGTAGGTAAAAAATAAAAATGTCTTCCTATTAAATCATAATGAAGATCTCTTGATAAATCCATTTTCCCCAATGGACTTATAGGGATGATAGTATCCATCTGACATGCTGTATTACAGAGTATGAGAATTAAAATCTAGTAACCTCATTCACTGTGGAATACATATTTTACTTTTCTGTAAGTGCTTTGTACTGGGGTAAAAGTATATTGTTGCAGTTAAAATGTAAATACTATATTCTAAAGAGCATTTCCATGTAAGTACAGTTAAACCTCTTTTTCTGGTCTAATAGCTCTTCCATTATGCAAGGTGCATAATGTTGGAAATTAAGTAGCTGAAATGCACATTAGTGCATTTAAGAAAAGATAAAAGCAACCACTATATCTTGTTGCATTTAAATTAACAGTTTGAAGTCCTTATTTTCCTTCTTATTTCAAAAATAAGATTAACTGGAGATTTTAAGATGACTACATTTCTAATTAAAGCATTGCATGTATTGAGGAGGCTGAAATTCTAATGTTAAACTCTAGTAGATTTTTAAAATGATAACTGTATTAAGTCTAAATATACTGGTATTCACATACTTCACCAGAATAATTTCAGAGATGACTGGTTATTAAACAACATAATATATGAAATTCATTCCTATTGTTTTCTCCAATGCTTTACAACATATTGGGTGTTCTATCCAACTAATTAGTACTGATAGAAAACATTTCTATAAGCAGCTGTCACAGATACTTAATTTTTCACAAAACAGAATTTCCTATCCTAGAAAGCAAGTTCAACATGAGTCAGTATGAGGAGATGAAACAATTGAGGCCGACAGAAGAAAAAATCTTCTGGATTTTTTTTTATTGAGGATCATATTCCCTTATTCATTTACCTCTACAATACACTTGGCAAAGTATCAATCAGGGAGTTCTAAACATACATCTAATTAGTATTTTCATGTTGAAATTTTTGTTTCCCTTTAAGATTTTTTTCCCTTTTAGGCTTTTTATATTTCTCTACAGATAAATACACTGACAAAATGTGATTCTGCCTTATTACACATCTGTCATCACTTTTTTTTCAAGAACAGCAAAAAACTTTGAGCAACATTGAAAATAATTTGTTGAATAATGTAATGCTTAGTTTAACTCCACTGACTTAAAAAAACAATGAATAGCACCTTAGAGACTAACAAAAAATGTAGATGGTATGAGCATCCACTGACTTCAGTGATGATGAGAGATGCTGTAGTGCTACTTATTCTGCTTTCTGCATGTATACAAACATTCAGGCTAAGTGAATTTTGTCATATGTTTTAAAGATGAGCATGCTGTGCTCAGTCAACAGTGAATGGCTGTATTTGAACAAGAACTGAGCTACATTCTGTCCTTTTTGTAACTTGAAGAGAGAATAATTTATTGTTGATTAAATGCACAATTCATAACAAGTAAGTTCCCAGTTTACATGAGAATGTAATGCAATTTTCTTCATTGAATTGATGTATACAGGTCATATTTTTATCATAGTGAAGTTGCTTTTATGACTCCGTAACCCTTGCATGAAAGCAAAACCAGCTCAATTATTTATCCCAAGGGAATGAATGAAAAGAAGCTGTCATCACTTCAACATGAAAATGCTATTAATTCATAGAAAACATTAAATATATGCTCAGAAACAAGGTGGATGTATTGTTGCAGTCCAGAAAGCAACTGTTGATTGATCCTTTTTATTCAGCAATATGGAGATTCTGTGTGACCATATACAGGTTTCACCTCCCTAAACTAGGACTCTCTGGTCCAGCCAGACCACGGATGTTCCCAGGCCAGGAGCTAGGCAGCAGCCCAGCAGGGGAGCCATTAGGGGAGCTGTGGCTGAGCGAGCAGTGGAGCCATCAGGGGCAATGGGGCTGGGGTTGAGTGCAAGGGAGACGGGGTCATGTGGCAACTCAGCAGGGGTGGGAGGGCCACATGAACTGGGAAGCCAGGGCCATGTGGCAGCCTGGCAGAGGGCCGGAGCTATGCACGTCAGGGAGCTGGAGCTGAAGCTGGAGCCATGTGGCAGCCCAGTAGGGGAGCCAGATACAGGGCCACAACAGTGCGGCAAGGGGACCGGGCTGTGGCAGCCTGGCAGGGAGTGGGGACTGCAGCCCAGCAGAGGAGCTGGGCCAGAGCTGCACAGCAGCTCACCAAGCTGGGACCCTCGGTAGGCAGCCCATCTGGGGCCGTTAGCAGTGTGACCAGTCAGAGCCGAAAGCGGAGGTTATCTAGCCATGACATTCTGTTCCATAATGCATCTTTCTGTTTGTGGTGTAACAGCAGTTGGATGATAGGGGTACAGCCAGTTTTTATATTCTACTTTACAAATAATGGTGGAATGCCTATAGATAGTCCAAAGATAGATATGAAAGGCAGATGATCTCTCAGAGACATAAATCTTTGTCCATAGCACTACTGATGCCAACTGCACTTTGACAATAATTCTTCACAGTTCCCACTGAGTTTGTGCATAGATGCTTTTTGCTTTCTGTTTGTTTCTTCTCTGTCATACTTTTGATTTCTTACAACTAATATAGTTTCACAGGTGGGCCCAGGAGACCCTGACTTACTTGCTTCGGAGGAAGGGTATGTCTACCCTACAGAGTTTGGTCGGAAAAACAGCTGTTTTTCTGACAAAGCCTGAGTTATGTCCACACTGCAATCACATTCTTCCTAAAGTAAATCGAAAGAACAGAGCATTTTTCTGGCATTGGTAATCTTCTTTCTGAGAGGAAGAAGCCTTTTTCTGAAAGAGCTCTTTTGGAAAAAGGCATGTGTGGACAGGGAAGAGGGAGGTCTTTCAAAAGAAGAGGAAAGAGGAAAGATGCCCTGGTGACCACTCCATCCACAGTAATCACAGCTTAAATGCAAGATAGCCTCCATTCAGTGTGGACTCTATCTTTCGAAAAAGCAGATGCACTTTTGTGTGTGGACGCTCTCTTTTGGAAAAAGTTTTTTCAGAAAATCCCTTCTGAAAAGCAGTTCTTCCAAAAGAAGCCTGCAGTCTAGACATAGCCAAAGGGAAAGGACAAGGCCTGGCTAGCATTTCTCTGCCACATGGACAGGCTGAGGTGTGCTGGTGGGAGGCAATGGAAGGTTTACAGATCCCTTTTTTGTTCTGTGGCCTAAATATTGAGGAGCTATGAGAAGAAATCCAGGAAGCTAGAAAGCTAAAGGGATTGAGTTAAATATATCCAGAAAAGTTTAAAAACTGTAAAAACTCAGAATCTCTCTCATCAGACACAACGGAAATAGTGAACAATCATGTTCAAGCAGAAGCATGGCATTAGCATTTCAAACTACTCTCAATTCCCAATATGTCTCATTTCACAGGTCTCTTTACTGTTCTTATACCACTATATTTGCAACTATGGCAGCTAAAGTAACAATAACCTTATTTCTTGTTCCGTCACATAAACTGATTGTTTGCTAGTGTCAAGAAGAAATTGCAGCCCTCACCAATTGTGCAATATATTGAGTTTCATCATCTCCTGAAGCACTGGATGTTAACCAAATCTTGAACTGGAAGGATATTGTCAGATGAACCTATAGTCCAAAACATCTTTCTGAAATATTTTATACATTGGGTAGGAATGGTGGCCCTAGCCTTTGTTTGTCGAGGCTGGAAATGGGCGACTTGATGATTCTCTGTTCTGTTCACTCCTTCTGGAGCATCTGGCATTGGCCACTGTAGAAAGGCAAGATACTGGGCTAGATGGCCCTTTTGTCTGACCCAGTATGGCCCTTCTTATGCTTTTATCACTGGCTATGTATATACTGCATCAGTTTTGCGCAAGAAATATGCAAATGAGGCTAAGAGTCTACATGGCTCCTTTTTGCGCAAAAAACCCCTCTTGCGCAAGAGCTGTTCTTCCGGAAAAAAAATGTGGATGGCTCCTTTTTGCGCAAAAGCCTCTTGTGCAAAAAGTGGGCACTCATTAATTATGCGAATGAGGCTCAGTGATA
>CM057845.1:224123296-224135600 GCA_030068395.1 Apalone spinifera
TTAATTAGGATGGCCTTTTCTTGCCTTATCAAAGCTTGTTTACAACATAGGCACTCTAGGCCAGTGCATAAGGCCCCAGGTCGTGATTAGATCAGACTATCATCTTTTTTTTTTAATTAGTTTATAACCCTCAGGGTTGGTAAGAAAATCTTGAAAACATTACTCAAGTATATTCAATGTAGCAATGTCTTCCTAGTCTGTAGACAGCCTGAAACAATATGGCCTCTGACAAATGCATCCTGTTTATTTTAGTTTATCAGTAGGAGGTCCGTGTCAGGGTGTGCCTGGGGTTCCAGATTACCTTAATCTGGCCCCAGACCCTTGTACATTAAATTTAATCAATTTCAGTCACTTGTTACTAAAGAAGTTCTCTTCATTTTGTAAATTCCAATCACATCTTGTCAGCCACAAAGGCTTCATCGGAACTAGAATTAGAGAAAGGAAGGTATTAACAAAATACATTTTTTAAACTTCATTCAATTTCTTCTTAATAAAGAAGGCTTTATCACAAAATTGGGGAATGAGTTATTTAAATGAATAACTAAACAATGGGAATCACAGTACAATATGACACTACATATAGCTCACAAGCTCTAAGATACAGAAAAGCTGTAGTTTACTGTGATGGGTTCCCCTCCCTAGCTTTATGAGATTGACTTATGGATACAAATATGTGTAATTCAAAGATGCTTTGGACAGAATATGTCATGTAACCTGTCAATTTTAATGTCACAATCTGCTGGATCTGTATATCTTATTTTGATATATGTATCACTCTTGTATGTAAAGTTAGAAATATGGGGTATGGAATGGTTTATTGTTTTAAATGTGTAAATGAAAGCCATTAAGAGTGTTTCCCCCCATATCTGGGTGATCACCTGTAAACATCCTCTTTTGTCCTTTACATGTAAGCAGTGGTTGATTTTAGGAAGACATCTGACCACCCCAACTGGGAGGGTCTGACCAGCTTATTTTCCATAGAAGGGGGAAGAGAGAACAAGTTCCTGCCGGAAGTGGAATCTGTAGCACAATAGGGAGCTAGCTGTCCCTTTGTCTTTGGCTGGGATGACACACCCAAGAAAATAAAGCAGAGATCCCAGGGAAAAAAAGATCTTCCCTGTCTTGGAGATTTAGCTGGAACAAACAGTTTTAGGTTAAGTTTGCAATGAGCTTGAATGTGTTAGAACTAGCTATGTATTTTCTGTTTATTTTAAATGTGTAATTTACTTTGCTCATAAATCCTACAGTTTGTACTTAATAAAATCACTTTTATTTACTATCAAGCCCAATGTAAATAATTGTCACTTTGGGGGAGCAATCAGTGTGTACATCCTCCTTTCATTGTTAAAAAGGGCTTTCCTAAATGATTTATTTGGTGTTCTGATCCCAGTGAAGGGTTGGTTACCTGGATGCTTTGCCCAAAACAGCATTCTCCTCAGACCTGAAGTAGTTCAGTATCTGCATTGCTCTTTTGAGGGGAGGAGATGATCTCAGCTCTGTGCCTTGGCTAGGGGAGACAAGGGGATCTGGCCCAGCAGGACAGAGTGGTGAGAAGTCCCAGAGAGCAAGGAGGCAAGTTTAAATGGCTTTGCCAGCACACCAGGAAGCAGCCCCAAGGGGTCTTCTGTGACTGCAGCCATCACTGTTACATAAATACCTTGGCCTTGAAATTTCTGACATGTTTTAACCCGCTCTCTTTTTATCTGGGTACAGTCGTGCATACAAAATTTTGCCTAAATTTTATCTGTCTATAATTGGATTGTAGATGTAAATTATAACTGCTAGACAGCTCTCTTCTTGATCTGTGCTCTTCAATTCCTAATACTTGTGCCTACAACACATACGCAGTTGTTAAAAAACAATAGATGCAAGTTTGTCCCACAAATCAAGAAGTTGAGCTTTCGACATTTGACCTGTAAGCATTGCCCCCTTCTAATATATCAGGTGGGTCTGGGGCACCGCTGAGAGGGTCAAATCAGGGTGAATTGCTTATAACCAAGGTTACTCACAATCTAAGACTGGGGGTTCTCCCTCTATAACGCAGCAAACCAATCACAAAGTACACTTCATCTGCCAATCAGGTCAGCAAGAAGTTACAGAGCAATCCCTTTAGACTCTCAAGTGTTACCTATGCCACAACCAGCACCACACCTTACACAGATGAGAGGTTATAAAACCAATCTCACCAACTCTGAACAGGTTCTCCAAGTCTCAAAGGCCCCGCCAGAGTCCCAGGTCAATTTATACCTCAGAAATTATCCAAAAGACCATGCTGTGCCAATCCTTTAGAATCTAAAATCTAAAGTTTATAAGTAAAGAAAAGGTTGAGAGTGAGACTGTTAAAAGAACACATTACGTACATCAATCATCACGTTCTTGATGCAGGCTCTTAGCAGAGATGTTACAAACTGCTAGCGGAAAGGTCTCTGGGGTACATCCTATGATAGGATGGGTCAACAAATCCTTCCTGGCCCTCTGTCCTTACCAGTAGTGCTTCTGGAGCAAAGGGCAGGAGTGAAGACAACATGAGGCACCCTCAGGATACTTGTATAATCTTGTCCATGCAGACGGAAAATCCATTGTTCTCCTGGGTGCTGGTTCCTCACAAAATGGGGCTGATCACATGACCACCAAACCAGTCTATGTCCTTTTAGGCAAGGAGCCATGAAGTCCCCAGGTGTATCCTTCTCAGGCAGGGGGCCATTGTGTGCTCCTCAGGTGTCAACTGGCAACCGTTAAGAGCCATTGAGCAACTGCCCCTCACAGTTGAAAGCATTTAAAATATAAATGCAAAACCCATGCTCATAACTTTACACACACAGGTTGTATATGAGTAGCCTAGACAGAGTCAGCGTAGCATAAGCTTTCATTTGACACCTCATGTGGCGCACTTTGCACTGAATTTGGGGCAAACACACAACAGTGGGTGCAACAGTGATCTGTCTACTCACATTAAAATCCAATAACCTGACAAGCCCCCATTACAGTTCATCTACCTCTATGTAATTGCTAGATCACTAGAGTTTCAGAGTAAAAAGAGACCGGAGGCTCACTTGCTCATTCAATCTGCCCTCCAATCTTTAATTATTAAAGATAATTTTCCATGTAATGTCAGTTATTAATGTTTCCATTCAAAAATTGTTTGTGACAAGTATGGGGTGATAATAAATCTGAAGAATCCATTCAGTAAAACGAACTTTAGAGAACTGTGGAAGGTAACCTTTATTTGTTATGTCTTTTACCCCTCCCTGTTCTTGTATCTGACTCACGTTGTTTTGACTAATAACACACAACATGTCCTGATAAATCCACAATTTAAATTTTACAAAGTCAATTTATTCTTCAAAAACATACTTTGAAGTATATTTCCTGTGAAAAAATTTGGTATATTGCAGAGTATCATATTGCACCAAATTATACTAATTTAAAGCTATCCAGGGTTGAAGAGTCCTGAACCATCCCCAAAAAGTGTGAATGTTTCACCATGAAATTACCTTAGGTTGCTGGCTAATTCCTAAGTACTCTGAACATCAGTGGTGAAGCTTTTAACTTTGAATCTGTGATTGATGTGAGGCAGTTCTGAAAACTGTGTCAGCTACAATGAAACAGAATATTGCAGTCATTTTTTATAACCATTTTATGTTGCTGAAATATTTTCACATCTTTAATATAAGTTTTGTTTTTAAACCATATAAAAACTGCTCCTTTGAGATATTTTTTTTTCTTTACAACGTTGTACACCAGGGCTACTCAACCCGCAGCCCATTTGTTTGCAGCCCATGGTGTGGTTTGGGGTTATGTGGGGCTCAACATGCGGCCCACGAGTAGGAGCCAAAACAAAAAAAGTAGTCAATATAATGGTCTTCTGTTGATATACATTTTAGTATTTAAATTCCTGGACTGTCATTACTCATTAAAAGTGCTGTCATATGGGTGGAAATCGGGTAAATATTGCATTTTATTAATATCGACAGAACTGACTTAAATGGGGCCTGTGTGTTGTGTAGTCTTGCCTCAATCTTTGTATTCATGCCAGTCAGTGTGAAAGAAGCTATTTGCATATATTTGCAAGTATATTTGCATGCACATGCAACCACACTTAAGCTGCACCCTCAGCATGTGCTGTGAGTATCATTGTGGCTCCCCAGGGCTTCCAAAGTTAAGTAGCCCTGTTCTATACGTTGCCAGTCCCTAATTTGCCTCTGCAGGCTCAGATATATATGTTAAAAACAAAACAAAAAATTATTAGTAGTTAAGTAGAACCTATCCCTGCTCTTACATTTAAATAGTGGTTTCTCCTTTTCACTGTTTCATTGCCCACAACAGTGTCAGTGTGTTAGAAGCTCTTTTTCTATTGGCTGAGGCTATGTCTAGACAGCAGAGTTTTTCCGGGATAAAAACTCCATGTCCAAGGAACGCGTCTGCTTTTCCGAACAAAATTTTGGAAAATCAGACGCATTTTTCCGGCATCCCTATAAGTAAACCTTGTTTTACGAGGAAAAAGGGATGTTCTAAAAGAGGGGTTTTTCCCCAACATTTGTCCTAGTGTAAATAGGCCAAATGTCGGAAAAGCCTCTTCCAAAAAAAGAATTGGAAAAAGATACGCAAATTGTGGTTCGTAATTTCCGTATCTTTTTCCTAAAAAACTCGCAGAGTAGACATAGCCTGAATGATATGGGAGCAAGAAAGAAATAGAGTTTCACTGCAAATAGATATTGTTAATGGTACGCTCTTTTGTTAGCTTGGAGAAATACTTACAGTAATAAGTACTAGCCGAGACCTGGTACATGGCAGGGGCTGTGCCGACAGACTCAAGTGGGAGCAGCTAGCCCCACAAACTGCATCTTCACCCCCTCACCAGCCTTGCACACCCACATCCCTTGTCTACCCCTGGGATCCCCCACTCACTGCTGCGGGGAGGCCTGCTAGTGAACAGGGATCCACCACTATTGTTGGGGACAGATAGAAAATATGGATCAATTTGCCTCTTTTTAAAAAAAGTTTGGACACTTCAGGAGGACTTACAGTCAGGACCATCCCTTTAAAAACAGGACATTTGGTCACCCTAATTTAAGCTCTTTGGTGCAAGGACCTGTTTTTTAATGTGTTGTTTATGGCACTGTGTATGGCTACTATATGCCTGGGCAGTGCGTGAACACCCTCTTTAGGAAGGCTAGCTGCAGCAGCCCTGCTCTATGGGCCTGAGACTGAGACTTGCCCATTCTGTCCCCCTAAGACCACCACAGCCCTGAGCCCACATCCCCCTGCATTCTGAGGAGCCCTGGCCAAAGTGCCGTAACTTCTGGACTGTGCACTGACCCCACCTCCAGGATGCTGGCCATCCTGCCCGATGCCCAAGCACTGACCCATCCCTCTCGGTGCGCATAAAACAGGCAGGGCTGCTGGGGCTCGCCTTCTGGCCCTGAGTGTTGGCCAGACCGTGAACTCTGCTCCCACCCACCTTCCAGCCCCACAGACAGGCCTGGCCATTGGCTGACCCACCTGATCCCAAGGACTGGCCCCCAAGCACCTGCCCAACCCCAGGGCCACATCCTGGCTCAAGCCCACACCAGGCTGTGGTTGGCTGCCAGTTGGCCAAAACAGCTGGCTGACTGAGGCCCAGCTCCAGGCCAAAGGCCTCAGCTGGACCCCTGCCAGCTTCATGGAAAATGGGGAAGCCAGGGTGGAGCCTCAAGCCTGTGTTAGTGGAGGCTTAGCCTCCTCTGGCCTATGATACCCATCACCCATTAGTAGAATAATGCTGTTTCCATCTCTGGGCATGCTCGGAAATCTTTATATACACACATTATCTTAGCACCTAAAATTCTGCTGCATTCAGGCATCAGACACAAAATAGTATCGCTCTGGCCTAATTCACTCTCGTAAGTGGTTGCGGCGAGGAGGAGCAAGAGACCCTTTGGGGGGGCAGATGATATAATGCCACCTCCGCCTCTGTAGGATTCTGCCTAGCAAGAGCAGCTGGATGTTCTGGCTGGCGCATCACACGAACAGTGCCAGCAGAAATACTGAATCCAGCCTGGTCCCTGGACAGGATGGTGTTAGCATTGCCAACTTTCTAATGACCTTGCCCCCACCCTCCCCTCATTCCTACCTTCTCCCTTCATCTCTCATTCTCCCCCTCTCCACCCTAACTCACTTTCACCGGGCTGGCTCAGAGGTTAGGATGTGGGAGGCGGTAAAGGCTCCAGTTGGGGGTGAAGGCTCCAGTGTGGGGCCAGAAATGAGGCGTTCAGAGTTTGGGAGAAGGATCTAAGCTAGAGCATGTGACTGGTCTGTGGGAGAGTGTGAAGGCTCTGGGATGGGTCTGGAGATGAGGCGTTTGGAGTTCAGGATGAAGCTCTGGACTGGAGCCAAGGTGGTTAGAGTGAGGGAGCAGCCTAAGGGCTGGGATAGGGGGCTTGGATGCAAGAGGAGATGCAAAATCTAGGAGGGTTCTGACCTGGGGCAGGAGATTACCTCAGATGGCTCAGTACTGCTCCCAGACATGGTGGCATGTCCAGCCCCAAGGTGCATGCTGCCTGTGCCCACAGGCCCCACCTCTGCAGCTTCCATTGGCCTCAGTTCCCGGACAATGGGAACTGCAGAACTGACACTCGGAGTGGGGGCTGCATGTGGAGCTTCCTTGGCTGCCCCTGAGCCTAGGGCCTTAGGGACATGTTGTCTGCTTCCAGGAGTAGCTTGGACCCAGGACAGGCAGGGGCCTTTCTCAGCCCCGCTGTACCAGTGACTGGACTTGACCAGAGCCACCAGTGTCCCTTTTCATCTGGAATAGTAATAGAAATGTAGCCGTGTTACATAGTCCTGTTTTTCCTTTTCATCTGGGCATCACAATCAAAAACCAGATGCTTGACAGCACTAGATTGTGGGTGGCATGCACTGCTGCATCCATGTTCCCAAGAGGCTTTCTGGAAGCCTGCAACCCATAGACTGAATCAGGTCAATATGTTTTCCCTTTGCAGCAAAAATACATTTTGCTCAGCTAAAGAACCAAAATAAATAAATACAGAAACATTCAGAAAAGGACCTAAAGTTTCATTTTGAGTTAGGCCCTGAATTTGACAAATCCTGTACCTTTAAGAAGATATATGTTTTTCTTGTAAGCTGAAAAAAGCAAGAGCTGCAATGAGAAGGATTTAAGCAATGACAAAGAAGATGTGTGTCATGCAGAGCAAATATTGCACCCGAAACTTTTTTAGAGGCACTAAGTGAAGGTAAATGCCTTCAGCTTCTCAGTATGTGATATTATCTCAGTATGACTGTTGCTGAGATATTCTGTAGAATAGCTTTCAGTTCAGATTATTTTTAAAGCATGTTTTTAATCTTTCTGTCTTCAAAAAGTGTGTATTTATGTAATCTTGCTTAGCTCTTTCTGTATGGTTGTCTACTGCACTGGAACTTTTTAATCTATCAGATACTCTCTGTTTATGTATTTTGTATCCCTTAAACAGCAATCATTACCTGTGAGAGACATTTTCTTTGCATATTACAGTGTGTATATATATCTACATATACTTGCAATTAACACAGAGGGTGGAGACAAAAACTGCAAAACTTGTGCTGGTGAGAATTTCCACTGGGTTAAAAAAAACAATTGTAACTCTAGAAAAGCCTTTGTTAGATCATTCAGTTCATTTTGATGGCAGTGAAAGACTTCTCCCTCCACTATGCTGGCACTTCAAGGTTTCTGTTGTATTCTGAGTACCAAATGACGAGGCATTGCTCCTGAGAAATACATTCTATTCTTACCCATACTCTAGGTATCTCTCAGCATTACTGTCCCCCCGCCCCCAGTGTCTTCTCTCAGTGAATATATTACATCTTATTTTCCCCTTGGATTATTAACTTGCATTTTACAAATTGAATCTCCATTTGTTATGGTCTGTTCATATTTCTAATATTTCTAGGGGCATGTTTACACAGGAAAATTATTTCAAAATACTTTATTTTGAAATAATAATTCACAAAATAACTATTTCAAAATAGGCTTATTCCCCAAGGAAAGCAGGGATTATTCTGGAATAACGAGTTCCTTATTTCGAAATAATGGGCTTGGTTGTGTGGAAGGTCTGTTTGTAATTTCAGAAGAACTCTCTAGTGTAGACCAGGGATAGATCCTTTAATTTTATTTTCTGGTCCTCCCTGGTATTTTCAGCTCCTCCCATTTTAATATCCAATGAATTTAATGAACAACATGAGTTCTCCCTTTTGAGACAGATTAATAAAGATATTGAATAAGAATGGACATAAAGCTGATCTCAGCAGTGCTCCGCTAGACACCTTCTCCCCCAACTCTGTCATTTGTCATTACCTTGTGTTTATTTTTCTTCAGTTTTTAGTCCACGTGACAATTCACATCAAAGCTAATTTGAATTAATATCAGAAAAAGCTTCCACCAAAGACTGTACTGTACTAAATCCTTCACTAAAATCTAAATCTGTGACATATACAGCATTCTTGTCACATGCCGTTCATAATTGTATTAAAATCAAATGTCCATATCATTGTGAGTTCAATCCTTGAGGGGGCTATTTAGGTATCTGGGGCAAATCTGTCAGGGATGGTACTTGGTTATGCTGTGAAGGCAGGGACCTAGACTTGATGATCTCCCAAGGTCCCTTCTAGCTCTATGAGATGGTATATCTCCATATATTAAAGGAGGATTGACTCTGAGGGCATTTTGGAGCTAGCAGGAGTGAGCCTCCTGCCCTGGCTCAACAGTGGGGTGGGGTGAAGGATATTTCAGAGCCCCAGCGCAAACCACAACGTCAAAGTGCTACCTATACAACTATTCTTAAAGTGCTAGTACAAGCCCTGATATCCATAATATGTACATCTGGGATACAAGGCTTACTCCAGTATGTCCAAAATGTTGTGTAGATAAACCCTATTATACAAAAGACCTACAATTAGATGTGTCTGTTAGATTTCCAATCCTTAGTATATTATGTTCAGTTAGACATAAATTAATAGTTTTAATATTAATTTATTCATCATAAAAACTTTGATGAGTGTAGTGATCTTTTCTGACATCATTTTGTTGCCATTATACAGCTATGATAATCAGAATACAATAGTTATATCTCTATTCTATATCTCTGTATCTGTTTTGAGATATCATTAGATAAAGTATATAAGAACTTAATAAATCCATCTATATGTGATTTTTCTATTTCATTAATGATCTGAGATTTTTCTAAAGATTTTAATCCTCAGTTCATTTATCTACATTATGCTCTATTTGAATATCCCAAAGCTATCAACATGCACAAAAAGCTGAGTCACAAAAGACAAAACATGAATATTTCTTTTCAAAGTGTTGGGAAACTGTGAAGAAAATACAGAAGTAAATATACATAATAGAAAGCTAATATGCTTCACATTTTAAAACTGAAATTATTAAAAATGCCTCTCATTTTATGGATTGTTATGGTTTATCTGTCAGTGCCTCTAAGAAGCAGACTAATGAACTCTGAGCAACAAATTTACCCTCTGTAGTTCTTTGCTGCCATCTTCTGTCTCTTCAACTAATTGCTGTTAGTGTTCTTCGAATGCTGAAAAACAGAACTGTTGAGTACATTTTGTCTATTTATTTTTCTTTTCTTTTTCTTTAAGCTAAAACAAAGCGAAGCCAATGCAGATACTAAGGAAAAACTACCCTTGCGTCTACGTATATTTGAAAAATTTCCTAACAGGCCACAAATGGTGAAAATCTCGAAGCTTCCCTCAGATTTTACAGTTCCAAAAATAAGGTATAAAATACATCCTTTTTTTCTGTGCCATGGACTTGTTAATTATCAGCACACAGTCATGCCAGAGATGTGTAAGATTTTCTCCCAAAAATTAAGCAGATAATTTTAAGAATCATAATCAAAACATTGCACTTAGAAGTGAGAATGGGTGACTTTTCATTTGTCTCTCATTTTTACTTCCCCAAAAATATCCCATCCTCTCTTGCTTACATGGCTTCAGGGCTCATGAAAGAAATGAATAATACTCCTGGAAATAATTTATCTGCATGCAGGCTGAGCATATTGGAAAGAGAATTCCTGCAGATGAGAAAGTAATTTCTCTTCAGGCCCAATTTGTTTTTTAGCTTCTTTGCTAGGACCACAAGCAGAAGTTTTACAAATCAATTCCATTGTGGGTTTTTTAATGATCTGGTCAGCTGAGTTCACCAAAGCAGCTTTCATAGAATACTGAACACCTGTCAAAGGATAACAACTTTTGATAATTATGTAACTGGATTGGATTTTCACTGAGAATAACTTTCCTTCAAAAGACGCCACCAAAAAATCAGAAGTCAGAGTCTCTCTTGAAACCAGCATATGAGAGGAGACAGGTAGGCATTGAGGAGCCAGATGTAGTTCACAGAATTACTGAAAGCAGTCTGGAGACTCGAAGGACCTTTTCCCAGAGGAGAAAAGCTGACACATAACATACTTCATCCTTAGCACCATCTACACCCTTCCCTCTGCACCAATAGCTGTACAGACCATGGTGTAGGAGATGGCTCTCCAGCTCTATGTCATTGTGGAGTCTCCTATGCTGGGGAGCCCAAAGCTAGGGCAGGGAAGCTGTCATCCAGTCTAGTAAGGATGGGGGAGGTGATCTACTCACTGCCATTCCTCCTCCCCTGGGCTGGAGCCATGTCGCTGTGAGTGCAGAGAAGCTCTCTGTCCCTGCACTCACCTGCAGGATTTCCCCCTACTGTTGCCATAGCCGGGAATCATGGCCAATGGAAGCAGCAGAGGGTGGTGTCTGCAAGCTTAGGGTGACATGGAGCCACCTGTCCCCCTGCCTCCACATGGGAGTTGCTCCAGGTAAGTACCCCAATCCTCTGCCCCCTCCTGCACCTTTCCTCCTAGACTCTGTGCCCTTACCCACAGCCCACTCCTGACTCCTATCTTCCTCTCAGACCCTCCACCATCAGCCACTCCTGCACCTATCTCCTTCTCAGACCCCACATCCCCACCCTTAACCCACTCCTGCACTCTGCCTTCCACTCAGACCCCCACACATGCACACACCCCAGCTTGCTACTGAGAACCCCCTTCCTGCACACTGAACCTCTCATTTTTGGCCCCACCCTAGAATCTAGGTGGCCCCACAAAATCTACTAGCTCCTGACCCCTAGAAGAGTTAATCTAACCCTGTTTGTGTCATCTGAACTATGCAAAAGGTGTGATGCAGGCCAGAGTATCTGCCTTGGATGTTGTAAAAGAAAACACTGTTAAATTTTAAGGTAAAGATCAAGCATATTTATTTCCAGGACCCCAGCTACTTACGTATTGAGTTTTTGCTTCTTTTTTCAAAAGAATATCCATGATCTTTGTATGATTTTTTCCCTGGATTCTTCCAAATGAGTAAATAATTGAGACTAGTATTGTTGCTAGCTATTGGGGGGGGAACCCCACAAAACTATGAGTTTAAGAATAAAACTTTAAAATAAATCAGTTGTGCTGTGTAGAATTACCACTCCAGAAAAGAGTTGGTTACACTCAGTATGTAACGCTACTTCTCTGAACTTAGACTGTTGAAACATATATGTGCATTTCTTGTAAACAAAAATAATTTAAAAATCAAAACATGGCATATGTGAGTATAAAATTGTCAAAATACTTTAAAATTGGCATTCAAGGCTGTTATATGAACAGATGCTATTTCAACTCCTGAAACATTGATTTCCTGTAAAAGTGTGCATCTTTTGGATTATATCAGTCTTTGCTTTGCTCTTAATTAGCAATTTATATTATAAATTCAGATAGATCTTTAAACTGCTATATTCGATGTCAGTAACTAAAAATAAAATTAATTGTTAAATTTAAAAATCAAATACTAAAGACTGTATTATTAAAGAGAGCAAACTGTTTTGTTTGAAACTGATATAAGCACTAAATCCAATTACATTATTTTTAATAATTCAATCTAAATCTAGTAATCTTTATTATTTGTACGCACTGTCCTGTACCCCATCAATTTCCATCTTGCTGCTGTTCTATCCTAGCAGTAATCAACTTTGATCCATTGCAGAAAACATATATTAACTCTTTCTGAATGTTTAGCAACAAAATGTGATATCTTTTTCTTATCTGTAAGGGAAAGTTTTATGAAGCAGTTTATTGATCGTCAGCAGCAGGATACAAGCTGCTTATTGAGAAGACTTCCTTCAGCATCTTCTTCCTCATGTGATCATTCCAAAAGATCTGCAATTGAAGAGAACAAGTATATTGACCAAAAGGTAAATACCACAATATATGTTCTTCATTGTTTTAAACATATGGGC
>CM057845.1:224138674-224160008 GCA_030068395.1 Apalone spinifera
GTTTGTATGCGTAGCCCCTATTAAAGTTAATTCGAACTAACGGCTGTTGGTTCGAATTAACTTTGTAGTGTAGACATACCCTCAGGGATAAATTAGAGCTAAATAACAGCACAAAACACTGAGAGGCAGGACTGGTGGCTGTAAACAAACTTTATGAGATTTTGGGAAACTTGGTCACACCCCTGATAAGTGGACATCTGGCTAACAAAAATCATGCTGGACCACGGATGTTGCTGACCAGAGTGCCAGATTAGAGAAATTCAGCCTGTATTTGCAAATTATTTTTGCACTGCTCACCTAGCTCTTGTTATGCATCCAAAAAATGCTGATGACTTAGGTGGGAAATATAAGTATAATTTCTGGTCAGATGTTGCATGCAACTGGGTGTTTACATACTCAGGAAAGAAGCAAGAGAGAACTAGATTGAATTAAGTCAGAGCAATTACTGTGGCTTTCTACAGTTATAGTTTCCATGGCAACCTCACATTTGTGTGAACCAATTTTCTTAAAAATATCTTATCCCTAAAGCAAGCATAAAATGGTTGCTTTAAAAATACAAACATTGTATGCATACTTTACATTCCTGTGTCAAAAAGAAACTTTATTATACATTTAACTCATACCAATGTGGGTTACAGGAGTCAAAGTAAGAAGTCCTGCAGCTTGACATTATTTCAATATTATGTCGAAATAACTGCTTGCTGTGTAAACATAGACTGTGTTATTTCAGAATAATGTCAGTTATTCCAAAATAACACGGCTGTGTAGACATAGCCAAGATGACAGTGTAAAAGTCAGGTTTGGAACCAAAAGATATGGTTCTACTAACATTGTTGCTCTTCCCTCTACCTCCGCCTTGTCATGTCTGTAAAATGGCTAGCTATGCCATTTCCTCTTTGAACTATGTCAGCATTTCTGTGTTCCACACCTACGGACTGGATAGGCAGCATTTAATTTATGTTACTTATTTGCTTACATACACTTCAGAGATTTTCCTTCCTTTTGATCTCTGAAGTGTGGTGACGTACTTACTGACATTTATATTCAATAACAAAATGACATGCAATTCACTACAATGTGAATCACAATTTATCTCCTTTGGTCTCCTGTAAAGTTGACACTGCAAATAAATCTTCTCAGTCCCAAAGTTATTTATTTTCCTTCAAGGATTTTCTCCAGTTTTAAAGGGGCTTGCACTGCACTCATTACATTTTATGACTCTTACCTATTCTAAAGTTTTGGCTATATGTAGGCATTGTGTTTAGGAAATAGTTTACTCTTCCCAAAACTATAGAAATTTTGAATATTCCTATGACAGTAATTTATTTGTAACAAGTATTATTGTGTGTAAGGTATACTTTCCTCAAATAAACCTTATAATCTAACCTTGACTTCTGATAAAATGTCTTTACCCATATACATTCTCATTACCTGGTAACAACAGTTGATTTGAAGCTGTATCATCTCACGAATCTCTCAGAAATTATAATGAAGTTCCCTAAAATAGTTATCTCAATCCTACACCTCACTTTTTGGTAAAGGCAATATGTCTATATAGACATTTTTTTCAGTTCTTCCATCTGAAATATCAAAATGTCTGCTATTTCAGAAAATCTTCTGTAGATGTGGTAGGATTCTCAATGGGAGAAAGGAATATGAGAAGAAAAGGATAATGGGAAGACAGGGTACAGCTTTGACTGAGTGGCAAGACACTTTACCAGGAACTCATTCATCTGTGGCTTTGATTGGTAAGAAGAGGATAGCAACTAGATGAGAGGGGATCAACAAAAACATTGGAGAAGGGAAATCCAGGTAGCAAGATTTTCTACTGTGGAGAAAAAAGGGGACAGAGAGGTAAGATGAGAGGTAGACAGGAACATTAGGTGGAAATGAAGGAAACTTAGTACAAGTGAGACCTAGAATTATACTCAGGGACACCATTAATCCAAATTAAACTGTTCTTTTTACAGTCTTCCTCTGGATAGTTGTGTTTTTAAAGTGCTGATCAGCATAGTGCAAGGCATTATATATATATCTGCTCTTTCCATATTAGACTATATTCTGAGAGACCAATTTTTGTAGTTACCATCAAACACAAATGAAATTTGGTGACTAACAATTTCTGGTGCTCTCTGGATCCCCTCCTTTTCACTTCAGTGTTCTCCTTCACTAGTGTTCCCCTTGAAATTGTTACAGCTGTGGGGCAAAACACAAGTGTAAAGATCACCATCCTTCTATTTCTGTAAGGAGAGAGAATGCAGATACGACATTTCATAGAAGAGAAGAATGTCTGTTCTGTAGCATGGGTCCCCCAACACCCTCCAACAATAGAAGCTCATCTATGGAAATCAAGTTCAGTGGATGAAGAGGAGGGAAGATTTAAGGGTGGCAGAAATGCCAGATCTTCCCTCAATCACTGAGGAGCATCATAAATAAAATTATGTTAATCTTATCAGCTCATAATCTCTCTATTATACCTGGTAATGTTCCAGGGAACTCTTAGTTGCATGGTTTCTGTAGGAGCAGCAAACACTGATGAGTAGCCCAAGCCCCTTTGTCAGGGTGGGGCAATAAGAGCCTATGTCTTAGGCCTATGGTCAGGGCCAAGCAGCACACACTGTTAGATAGCCCCAGCCCTTACTCAGTGAGGGGCAATATGAGGAGATGGCTTCGGCCAGGAGTCAGAGTTGAGCTGCATGGGGTTTGGGCATCCTTGCCCTGGCAGATGGCCGACAAGCACTGGCTTCTTGGCCTAGAGAGGGGGAAAACTTCTAGCCCACGATTGGAGTGGTGTGTGGGGACGCAGGCCCACACACTCCACTGACCACAACATGTTGACCTACTCTCCAGCAGCACTGCAGCCAGACTGGGGACTGCTGTCTCTGGGCCACTTCCCAACTCTCCTTGGGGTGTACCTGGGTGTGTAGAAGGTCGTCCAGCTTGTCAGGCTGGAAGGCCTGCAGTATTCCTGGCAACTCTTCCATGATCTGGACAGGACAGAGCTCTGGTGAGTGTGCTCAGTCCTCAGCTCCACTGGTGCCTGCAGCAGTCTGCCAGCTCAGGAGTAGGTAGAAGGTGTCTGGCTCATCCATCAGTGGCAGCCCAACTAAGCTCCCAGACACACCTTTGTACTTTCTGCTCCACCCAATCACCAAGCCCTTCTGGTGGGAGGGTTGATCGTGGCCTGGCTCCGCCCGCCAGAGCTCAGTGAGTGATTTTCTTCCTCTGGCTCTATGGGAGGTCACACTGCCTTACAAGAGGGGCATAACCAATTTTTGTGCTTTAGAAGATCATACCACCTACGTCCTTAGGTGTTCAATTACCTTTGACAATGTAACCCCAAATGCCTGGCTGTCTGTCTATCAAGAAGAAATATATCAGCATATGTGCAATGTGCCCAGCCATTTGATGGCATCATTATTAGCAAGATTGAGAGCCAGTAGCCCACCATGGAACTAAGTCAGTAGGCGTGTGATTGAAGAGGCACAAAAGAATCAGTGTTACTTAACAAATAAATAATATATGAATTTAAAAGGTGACTTTTAAGATGTTTTTGGGTGAGTTTGAAGGCCAGAAGCCCCCAAAATGTAATTTAACTTTGAGCTAAGTGGTAGTTTCTGTCCAAACTGAAATAAAATGTTCTAATTATTTGTTGAAAATTTTGCTGGTATATTACATGAACTTTTACATATTTTCACCCTAAATACAGATTTTACATTTTAAATAATAGATATAATATACAGTAGGCTCTTCCGCTATGCTATATACTACTTGTCAAATACCTGACTTCCAAGGAAAACACTCATGGTGAATGCTATTTTGTCATTTGCATTCCTAGGACAGAACAGAAAAATAGTTCCATATGGTTTCATGGGAAATAGTAATTACATTTAAAATATTGCATTGTCATTAATATTACATAACTGCAAACTCCTAATGCTTAGAAGAAAACTTCAGAGGTTACTATAGAGAAGTATATTACATCCACCTTTTCTGGCCATATCAGTACTACCCAAAACATTCCAACAATTTATACTTCATTGTCCGCTATGAATCCATAGTTTTATTATAAAACATCCACCTGCACTAATCTTCATGCTTCTGTTAACAATTTCCTGTTAGTATAATATGAAAATTAATATAATGTAATTTGCACTTTCCCTGCTTCTATAAAATTTAGTATAGATATTATCTCTGTGCAGTTCTCACTGGAAGATGTTGCTAGGACATATAAATATAGCAAACTCTGAATACTTATTAGCATTTTGCAGTATTTAATATAACTGGATCTGATCCTCAGTGGAAGTCACTGGAACTATGCCATTTTACATGAGCTGAGGAACTGACCCATAATCATTAGATCTGAGCTTGAGTAATTAATAAATTACTATTTTTGTGATGCCTAGATGTTTATTTCATGAACAATTTTTTGTCCATGAAGAACAGCCTTGAACTTTTACAATTGTTATTTAAATTTTTTTTAATAAGTTTACCTTTAATATGTGTGTAATACCCTTTCAAAGCAGCAGATGGCGCTGCACAGCAATATTCCTTGGTGATTTTTTTCAATGGTGTTTGCTATAATGATTTGTTGCACATTTTGAGTTGCTGACTTAGGTAATCTTACACCTTTTGGGAAAATGACTCTTCCTAAAAAAATGAAAATAAAAAGTCAGACTTTCACTGTCAGGATCTGGTATTTTTGGCCGTTTTAAAGCCATGCTGTTGGTGACAGTGGAGAAATGTGCCAGCACTTCTTGATGGAACATTAGAGACAGATCAATGATTTCTTAATTCTGTGTTCTCAGGCAGCACTTGCACAAATCAATTCTTGGGAATCAAGAGAAGAGGCCTGATAATTATTTCCTGGTAGCATGTGTTTTCCATGACATCCATCTTAAATCCTTTTATCGTGAAACTTTCAGAGTGGTTTGTTGACCTTCACAGCTGCTCTACTCCGATTACAGTAACCTGCAGGAGTTCTTTAAAATAAATGCTCTTAAGAACATATTTAACAATAATCAGATACTGTAGGCAAAAGCAAGGTACTTTTGTCCACTGAGAAATAATAATACAATATAATAAAAGGTTATGCAACACTGTAGTCAGTGCACTGAGCACATTTATGGGCTGTATAAAAAAACAAATAAATAACTAATAACTATATACTTATGGAGTGTTCAAAGCACTTTAAAGTATATATTAAAAGAAATAGCAGGCTAAATCAATATAAGCTAAAATAAAGATTAATAGCGTATAATGTACTTACATCTGTATCATGTGATCAAGTATTGTCTTTTCTACATTGTAGCTATTAATAATTTCCTCTACACTCTGCAGGCATCACAAGTTTTTAATTGCCACACTCCTTAGGTACTAGCATGCCACCTAAAGACATTATTAAATGAAGCAGCAATCATCAATATGTTCTCGCTTACAGTAATGTTATATTTTTTTCTGTGACACTATGTAAATTTGGATGGAAACTAAAGTAGGGAGCATCTTGGTTTAATTATCTAATATATAAAATAACTTAGGAAAAAATACTAAATGTGTACAAAACTGCAGTGCTTTCCTAAATGAGGTTTTTTCCCTGGTGGGCTCATTAGTAACATAAATTAATGAATGTCTTTGACTGTTGATACTTGATTGAATCTCAACTACCACTTTTAAATATGAGAAATGAATAATAATGAATAATTTGGGCACATCTAAAGAATTCTTCCTCAGGGTTGTCCCTCCCAGATATTGTTGGCCAAATCTTCAAAGGTATACACTTTGGCCACAGCCAAAGCCACAACCATTAGTGAAGAACATGCTCAACTTCACGGTCTAAGTAATCTCATTGACTTTGACTAGGCTACTTGCATCGCATAAAGTTAAAGATGTTTGTAAGTGTTTGCTGAATAAGGGCCTAAGATGTCCACAGCTAACATCTCCCAGGTTTTGTTTTGTTTTTCTCAACAACTTTCCCCCCGGAGTACCGGCACCTTTTTTCTTATAAAAAAAGCACTGGTTATATCTAAATCTACCACGTGATACCATGTTCATAAATCCACTCAACCTATTGAGTTATTGAGAATCAAATTAAACCCAGATGTGCACATACTCATATATACAATACTAGCAGATGTAGCGGGTGTTGCTTGGGTCCTTAACTCTAGTAATGGGTTTTGTTTTGTTTTGTTTTGTTTTGTTTTGTATTGTGGGGGGGGAGGGATAAAAGAGAAATGTACATCTTTATTTAAATAGTTGTATAGGACAGGGGGTTGGCAGGTATAGAGGGGGGGCCTAGGGCAGGGACTAGGGATTCAGGAGTTAGCGCAGGAGTTGGGAGGCTCAGGACGGGAGTGGGAGTACAGGAGTCAGGGCAGGGGGCTGGCAGCTCTGGGTAGGGGATTGGGTCTTTGGAGGGGCTCAGGGCAGAGGTTAGGAGTGGGGAGCCCAGACCAAGGGGCTCATGGCAGGGAGTGGGAGATCCGGAGGAGCTCACTGGGCCACCTGGGGCTGCAGTGGTCTGGCAATGATGGGGTCAAAGGGCATGCTGGCCTAGTGGTGGCAGCTCCCCAGAGCTCCCTCCCCCCATCTGGTGCTAGAGCCGAGGGCAGGGAAGGGATCAGTGGTGGGGATATAGGGTTCCCCCTGTGGTGGGCTGGGGGTAGTAGTTTGGCCTGCCCCTGTGGGGTATGGGGGTCATCAGGGCTGGGGGACCATGCCCAACACAGCACAGGAATCTTACCCATGGATGCTGGCCAGTAACATTCAGAGTCCCTCCCCCAGCCTGCTACTGTCTTACAGGTGCAACCACCCCCTTGTGATCATTCTGCAGTATAACTGTGGCTGCTGGCAGACCCTCCCTTTGCATTGTATGAGAAACAATCACATTCTAGGCACATCCCATTTTCTGGGCACAACCAAACCCTGACCTCACTGTAAGGTAGGATAAGAGGAAATTGCATACCAAATTTGGTGGTCCTAGCTCTTACCATTTAGGAGGATTTTTTGAACAAACGACTCACAGAAGGATGGACACACAGACAGACCGGAGGTGCGCACACACTCTAAAATATATAGTAGATTATGAATCCACATCCCAATGCTAAACAAATCTGTTATAAGGAGCCAATACCTTTCAGTGCTTTTTGATTTACAGAATAGCCTCCTAGTGATATATACATAGAAGAATCATAGAAGATTAGGGCTGGAAGAAAACTCAGGAGGTTATCTAGCCCAACCCCCCACTTAAAGTAGGATCAACCCCAACTAAATCATCCCAGCCAGGGCTTTTAAAAACCACTAAGGATAGAGATTCTGCTAACTCCCTAGGTAACCTATTCCTGGCATTATAGAATCATAGAAATGTAAGGCTGGAAAGGACCTTGAGAGGTCATCTAGTACAACCCCCTATGCTGAGAAAGGACCCATGTAAACCTGGACCATCCTGATAGACATTTGTCCAACCTGTTCTTAGAAACCTCCAATGATGGGAATTCCACAGCTTCTCTTGTAAACTTATTCCAGTACTTACCTTTATAGTTAGAAAGTTTTTCCTAATATCTAACTTAAATCCTATTTGTTGCAAATTAAGCCCATTACTTCTTGTTCTACCTTCAGTGGACATGGAGAACAATTGATCAGATTCTTCTGACAGTCTTTGATGTATTTGAAGATTATTATTAGGTTCCCCCCTCAATCTTCTGTTCTGAAGATTAAATGTGCCCAATTCTCTAATCTTTTCTCATAGATCAAGTTTTGTAAAACGTTCCTAATTTTTCTTGATCTCCTCTGGATTCTTTCCTGAAATGTGGCACCTAGAATTGGACAGGGTATTTCAACTGAGGCCTTACAAGTGCTGAGTAGAGTGAGACAATTACTGCCTGCATGTTACACACATGACCCCAGAATGTTGTTAGCCTTTTTTGCAAATGGATCACCCATGTTCAATTTGTGATCCATTATGATCCCCAGATTCTTTTCAGCAGTACCACCATCTCTCCAGTTTTTTCACATTTTGTATTTATGCATTAGCTATTTCTTTCCTAAGAAAAGTAATTTGCACTTACCTGATCTGTAAACCCCTTCCAGCCGGGTGTCATCTACACATTTTAGTTGCTTACTCTCTATTCCATTAACTAAGTCAGTAGTGAAAATATTGAATAGTATCAGATCCAGTACTGACACCTGCAGGATTGCACTAAAAATACCCTTTCAGTTTGACAAAGAACCATCAATAACTGCTCTTGGAGTATGATCTTTTAACAAGTTGTGGACCTACCTTATAGTAATTTTATCTAGACCACATTTTCCTAGTTTGTTTATCAGACTGTTACGTGAGACTGTGTCAAAAGCCTTACTAAAATAAAAATATATCAAGTCTACTTCTTTTCCCATCTGGGAGGCCAGTAAACCAGTCAAAGAAGGAAACATGGTTCTTTTGGTGGCTTGCTTCTTCACAAATCTCTGCTGTCTGTTCCTTATAATCCTATATCTTCTAGGTGCTTACAAATTGTTTAATAATATGTTCCAGTACCTTTCCAGGCTTCAAAATTAGGCTGATTTATAATTTGTGGGTTCTCTTTGTTCCCCTTTTTAAAGACAGGCACTTTGTTTGCTTTTCTCTAGCATGCTCCACAAGTTCTCAAAGATATTTGCTAATATTTCTGATATTGCTTCATCTAGTTTCTTAAGAGCTCCAGGGTGAATTTCTTCAGGCTCTGTTTACTTGAATAAGTACAATTTATCTGCATATTTTAGCCCAGGGAGTTTTTTTCATGTTGTCTTCCATTTCTTCCTCCTTGTTGTTAATATTAATTATGTTGAGTATCTTATCATAATTAACCTTATTAATGAAGATTAAATCTACTTAAGCATTGAACAACTCAGCTTTCTTGATGTTATCAATTATTAGATTTCCATTCCCTTCCCTTCTCTTGTTCCTACTGTAATTAAGGAACTTCATATTGTCTTTTATGTCCCTTGATAGGTAGGTATATCTCATTTTATGCCATACTGTTTCTGATTTTATTTCTACGTGTTTATCCTATACTTTTGTACTTCTTAGCAATTCATCCATGTTTCTACTTTTTGTAGAATTGTTTGTTGATTTTGAGGTCCCTGAAAAGAGATCCTGATGGATTTATATTGTCCTCTGAGCATTCTTCCTATCTCACCTTTGTGTTGGGATAGTTTGCAATTTTGCGTTTAATATTATCACCTCGAGAAACTGCCAGCTCTCCTGAAATCCCTTTTCTCTTAGATTTTCTTCCCCTTTCTCTTAGATTTTCTTATCTCAGTTCTCTGAGCTTGTCTGATTTTCTGAAGCCCTTATTCTGCTTCTCTCATTTCTTCCATTCTTTGTGTCATACATTTATCATGATCACTGTCACCAGTAAGCTGTGAGTTTATGCATCCACTCAGGAGATATTCAGATGCCACCCTGCTGACTAGCAGGGCACCCACAGATAAGGGGAGGGGTTGTTTTTCTCTGCTGGTAGTACACATTCACATATGCTTTGATGCCTATAGTAAACACCTACCATGATGTCACTGCTATTTTTAGCTCTTTTATCTTTACCCAGAGACTTTCAACGCATCAACAAGTGTGCATATTCTTGATGTAGAATCCAACATCTCCATTTGTGTTACACTCATGCTTCCTGGACATGTTATAGTGCTCTTTACCAATATTCCAGTCATGAGACTTAGCCCACCAAGTCTCTGTGATGCCAGTTAAGTCATCATTTAAATTATATCCTAAGCTTTCCTGTTTAACTTTCGGTTCTTCATATTCCACATGAGGAACATAGACACCGAGCTCTCCCAGGTTTTCTGGGAAGATGAAGAGTCTCAAAAGTATGGTGCTTTGAAAATGTAGCCATAATTTACTTTATAAACATTCTTTTTAAAAATACTCAACCTTATTATTATATTGCAAAGGTTAAAGGTAGGCACGAGAAGGGACCTTACATTTGAAAAGGGCAACTGTTTGGAAAAAAATTACTGCTTTGAAGGATATGATGCATCATGGTGGTATGGTTTCCCTCAAAAAAAAAAATAGAATCATTCAAAAGAGTTAAAAGTTTAAGGTCACCTAACATATATTAATCCAACAGTTCTGAAAGTATTATTCAGAACCCCATTGTAATGGGGGTTACCAGGGCTGGCTTAGACTTACTGTGGCCCAGGGCCTGAAGTCCAAGTCCTACCTTGTGGGGATGAATCTGATGCCCACGAGCTTCACCAATGGTCAGCAGGGCTTGGGTGGGGCAATAATTTTTGACTGGGGGCCACTTCAGAAATTTTTGAAGTGACCCTGGAACACCCCAGAAGGGGTGGGGCCTCAGGTGGAAGCGGCCCGTCCAGGACATTTCCGTGCTTCCCCGTGTACAGAGCCTGATTGGTCTGGGAGTGGATGAGTGCACAGTCTTTGCTCCCCAGAGAGAACTGCCAGCTGTTCTAAACAGCTGGTGATTCCCTCTAGGTACCCATGACCCTGGCGATGGGAGGAGACTTCGCATGCTCCCCCTGCCACCCCCAGGTCAATCAGGGGGTTTATTCATTCTTTACCATGAATCAGAGTCAGTTTGGATGTTGAGTGAAACAAAAATACTTGTGGTTTCCACTTTTTTTCCTGATAAATAAAAAAGTAGCCTTCTAAAGACCTTGTACCTATATCCATAGGCTTGATACAGGTGACTGAAACAAGACCAAATTCTGGTCCATCTATAATAAATAGCTTTAAGAGATGTGCCTAACGATACTATTTCAGGTTGATCATCAAACATAGGGTTGGCATTATTAGAAACTCCTAAATTTTTCTCTGAAGGTTACTCAGGGATTATGGTAACAATTCCAAATAGCTGACCTAATTAAATTTTGAGAGGTGCTTTGGGCCCTATGTTCACTACAGGTTCAGGAATGGATACATTCCTTAGTTATGAGTTATTCCTCCGTGTAAAATGTTCATTACTTACAGATCACCTGAGAACCTTCCCAGCCACATATGAAAACATGATTTAACATCAGTAGCAGGGCACACGTTTGACGATGGCAAAATCCAGTGGGAGACATATTTCCAAAGACCCAGAAACTATATCTCCAAAAGGGTCACAGTGCAGACATACTGGGTGGCACTGGAGTTGGGGTCTCCTAATGGAATTTTTATGACATTGAAAAGGAAAGGGGCTTAGAATTTTAACTGTGTAATAGAAGGCATCAGTCATTAGCAATATTCACTCTATTGCACAAACTCTTAAGTGAATTAATATATCTGTAAATACTAGAATTAATCCATTCAATAATAATAATGTTTCTCAAGCAATTATGTGTAGCCTCTATGGTACTAAACTTCTTATGCGTTCAGGAAACGTTTTATTGAGGAAATAAAAGAAATCAAGCTGGGGAATGGTCAAGATAGTTTAACAGCAAGGGTACATCTACATTGCAAGCTTATTTCGGAAAAAGCATTCCGGAAATATCGTCCAGCATAGCTCATTTCAAAATAGAGCATCCACACTACAGGGAAGCCTCCAAATTAGTTTGAGGCAGGCATCCCTAATGTGGAAGCGCTACCTTGATTTAGAGCACCAGAAGGCACTGGGGAGGAATAACTTAGAATGGCCCTGGTGAGGAGCAATTTCACCATAGCAGCCATGGAGTGTCCACACACACCCTCTTCTGAAAGAGCTTTTTTGGAAGAGGTGTTATTCCTCATGGAATGAGGTTAACCAACATAAGAAAAAGCCTTCTATTATTTCAATTTTCTTTTGAAATAATGCAGTTGCTGTGTGGATGCTAGTATTGTTTTTCCGGAATAACAGTGTAGTGTAGATGCACCCCAACTTATGTAGACAGAGCAACAAAGAAAACGTTGATTTTACGATGAAGGCCAAAGTATTGTAATTTATGCTTGTCTGTCAATGTGTGTTTTATGTGGAAGTGCATATCACATCATTTGTTGACTAGTCTGTCAATGTATTTCACAATTATTGTCTATATAGCAACTAAAATTGCACTATCTTGTTTTATTTTATAGCTCCGTAAATCTGTTTTCAGTATCAGGGCAAGAAATCTTCTGGAAAAAGAGACAGCAATCAATAAAATCCTTAGGTAATAAACAGCTTTGATTTGATTAAATGCTTTCTATCTTTTGGATAACAAATAGAGTCTCATTAATGAGTAATGAATTATTCCTGATTTTTTTTCTTCTGCATACGTGCTAAAGTATTGTCAGTTTATGGTGTGTGCATAAGATTTGTGCCAGGGTCTCTCTTTGCTTAAAAACACAAGTTGTTTTTACCTCTTTGTAAATGATAATCACCAACGCTGGGAATTGCACCACAGTCTTTGCCCAGGAACCCAAGTGGAGTACTCCTACCAAACACATAAACAAACCATGTAAAACTTGTGCTAGAAAGCCTAGAAAAAAGACCTATAGATTATGAACTCTGTGGGACTGATTGTGGACCCCTTAGAATGGTGAGCACATACAAAACTGGTCCCAGTGCATACTCTGCAATGTGTGGAAGGGATGCACAGTCACGGCCCTATGTGTCTCAGAAGAACAAGAATCATGTCATAGAATTATTCCCTGAGTTCTCACCTTGCTGCTGTTTTTTGTGTCAGTTTTTGTCTTACATTGTTTAAATTAGAATTAACATTCAGATTATATGTACAATCTGTGCCAACAATGTGTAGATCATTAGTTTGTTGCTACCTATTATTATGTGTCATCAAAGTTTGCACATCTACAATATATATTATAAATTATAGGGAAGTAGCAGTACAAAGTGGGAATAACTGATTAGAAAAATGCCATTGTGAAATGAGAATAAATATTGCAGTGCTTTATGAAGAACACTTCAGTATAAAATTACAGGAGTTCAGTGCAAGTCCTCAACTGTGAATATTATTGAAAAATGCCTCATAATTACATGCAATTTGAGCAAATTTATAGCAGCCACCTTTTTTGTTCTTTTTAATATTCCTAAAGAATAAGTAACAGTAAGTGCTGTAAAGATTAATTCAACTTTAGCAGTCTTTGAAAACTATGGTAAATGTGAGCAATTAGCAGTTCAACTCAATATCCTTTGTCAAAATGTGACTGCAAGGCCAAAAGTATTCATTGCAAATGAAACTTGAGATTCTTTTTACAAGTATTTCAATTACATAAGTGTCTTTTGTTTTTATAGAAGTTGCCCCATGGAGAAATAAGCACAGTTTCTGCATAGTAGTCAAAAGCCGTACAATACATTTTTATGTATTGGCTTCTCAGCAGCTTTTGGCTAAAACACACAGGCTGCTGATTTATAGTCATGAAACTCCACTGTCTCCAGTGGGGTTACACAAAGCATCAGTCAGCTCAAAGTTCAGCTCATACAGTGTCCCATAGGAAGTCCACGCATGAGCTGCTTTTATCTGCTCCATTCTTCCACATGCAAAAATAATTCATGTAGAACAAAGGAAACTCTACATTTGAAGCACCAATGAATTCTTCCATCAGAATAGTGAAGTTTCCCTCCCTCAGAAAAAGTCAGCCGTTCTGCTTTCAGAACCTGTTGGATTCCTGGTAATTTATCTGGCTCTCACTACAAGGGGCTGTCACACAGGTCCCCCTTGTCTCTGTTCTGCTAGCAGCCAGTTCCCACTTAGCCCTTCAGAGCATGGCTTCTGCAGAAACTATGCTTCTGAGGGCTCCCTGGGAACATTTGACCCTGGAAATCCTGCCTCAGGATTGTTTTCACAGGCCAGAGGCAGAAGTAGTCCTTATTTATATTCAACAGGAGCTAATTGGGCTTCCCTACCCAGATTTGCGGAGCCAGACCTCCTTGGAGCCCTTGGGGTGGAATTTTGATGGGAATAGAATCCTGCCATTGGGACAAAATGTTTGTTGGCATAGCTGCCTTTTACACACAGATGAACCTGGGTGCATAGGGCCTTCAAGGAGTAATAGTATCAAGAGAGTAGCTTATTTATTAACAAAGAAGCAGCCTCCTTATTAGCAAAAGGAACAGGTGGCTTTTTTGATAAAGAGTAACTGCCTCAAAGTGTTTCCATACTCTGTTGATTCCCATGCTGCCATTTCTATGCCATAGTTATTGGGCACGCTGTAAGTGTTACAATTTTGATATTGAAATGCTGACGTATGAAATTTTTTTCACAACATAAGGGGAGGATTTTGCTAGTGCAAAAAGCCATTAAGTATTAGTTTTTCTAGGACAGTAGAGCTTCAAAGAGGGTTCTTGCCCTCCCCCCCCAAAAAAAGAATGGGTGTGATATGATAAATATCACAGATAAAACCCTACCATACAGTTCACAGAAGCAGAGGCATTCAAACTCGCAGGAATATTGTTTTTCTTTGTGCTGATCACAGCTACAATGTTTTTTATCATTGATGAAAGTAGCTGAGATGTTTGAATTTCTGCTATGTTACAGACCTGATATTGAAAGAAGCGGTCTGTACCTAAAACTCTGAGTAATAGTTCAAATTAACAATTGTCTAAAGGTTCCTACTGAAAGGCTTTCCATCATTTCCTTTATGAATGAAGGTAAATATAAGTGCTTCTCTAAATTAAAGTTGCTCTGGAACAAAAATTTCAGTTTGCTCAAATTATTGTAACCAAAAGATATTTAATTCTGTTCTTGTTGCTTTATGCTTTGTGTCACCTTTTTTCCTTCTTCCCCATTTTTACTGAGGAATATTTGTATTGAATTCTACATATTTTAACATAAATAGAAGGAGTACAAATTGTACATGATGGGATGAGTTCCATCTTTGTGTATCTCTTAACTGATCACTTTATTCTCCCATTGGTGGCCATGGGAGCCCTACATACCCTTCCAAGGGCAGAACTGGGACCAAATGAAATGAAATTGAAGATGACGCCCAACATCAGTTGTGGATTAATGATCACCTGGAATTATCAAAATCTAGAAAAATAGCTTTTGTGAGGACTAATAAAATTGCCACAAGAGCCAGTATCCTGGATGCCAACTAAATATCTGCCTGATGCCCAAAGACATTCAATATAATGATTACCAGCCATTCCTGATGAGCATTTCCCACTCCTTCTACATTACTAGCCTTGACCCCACTTTCCTCACACTTTTTCATTTCCCCCACCCCTCTCTCCATTACATGCTTTCCCCTGAGCATGGAACACTCAACCAGCCCCCATCTTCTTCTGCCTACAAGCTTTTGTGTAAATATACGGAAAGCCTCAAGATATACACATATAACCACATTACCTTCCCAGTGTGAGCGAACCTTTGCTTTTCACCTTATCACCCCTTATTGCTACACATGCGTATTCCATGATTGCATAATAGTCTGTAAGCTCCATGAGGTAGAGGCCATGTCACATCTTTTTATTTGTCCTATAAAGTGCATTAGCAGATTTTTGGGTGCTGTATGAATAAAATAAATATATTTGTATTATCTTTGTCAGTAATTCAGAAGATGGTTCTTCAGATATAATTTAGCTGACCAGCTGCATGGCTGTTCTATACTGCCTATTCTGAGCCATTTTACTCATCATCATATCATATCCATAGTGCAACATCTAAGTTTCAGGGTCTGTTGGATAAAAAATATCAACATTTTCAACTAGTAAGTCATCATTAAGTAATAAATTGTAACAACTTTGGAAATAAGTTACATTAGGTTGAGTAGTTTTTGGTTTGCTTTACATTATAATTGATTTTAGGGCTAAATTGTAAACTAGTATTGAGTAAAAACAACAGTGTACTCAGACAAAGCTTTTCTGACATTTATTGAGCCTCAGGGAATAGCCTATCTCATAGATAAGTGAAGCTTTCAGTTGGTATACACAGCTGAATGAATAAGGAACATTTATCTTATGTCTGAGACTGTCTTGAGTGTGTCATTAAAATATGCTGCAGTGCCTGAATTAAAAAATCAGTTTTACTTAGTTTTCTGGTATTCTGGTAAATTATTCAACTGCTCTTATAAAAGCATTCTTCAGAACACACTGATCTTTTATGCATATCAGAACGAATGAGAAACAAGTCACTAACTCATTCAAAAAGGGTTATGTTTTTACTTTTTACCTAGTCTCTGATTAAACTATCTCAAGGGAAATAATATGTTACAATCGGTCACTCTGATTAGGCAACATCCTATCTTAAGACACAAACCTAAAGTATCCTCAGACATCTTGAGTAGTTCTTTTGTATTTATATTAGAAAGTCTCTTCCATTAAGCAAGCAATTTGTGTTGGTCTCTTGAGTGGTCACTTAAGACAAGTTCAAGTTTAAGTCAATCAGCATTTCTCCTTTAAATCTGTGATTCCTTTGTTGTTAAATTTTAGGATTGGATACTTATTATTTTTTAAACAACTGACATGACTGATCTCAGGTGAGTTTGTCATGATCAGCTGCAAACCATGACTTCTTTCTTAGAGCATCAGAAATAAAGACTGCCATTGGATTCTATCTAGTCTCCAGCATAGTTAAGCAAGAAGAGCTTCAGGAATTGCTTAGTGTCTGCTAATTGGAAAATGTCACCCCTTTTTATACTTGTTGTGCTAAGATAGCTCCGTAGTTTTACTAGATCATCATGAGGCAAGCTCTTTGACTTGCTCATCTTATAATTCAAGGAAATACCCAGACATACATCAACTAGGAGAGAGTGGTGAGACAATAGGATAAGAGTGAAGACCAGAATTCAAGATAGCTAAAGAGGTGAGCATGTAAATTAGCCATTTTAGATAGTTAGATTGCATAGCCACTAAAGAAGACAAGTACACTTTTTTCTTTTTAGAAATATCTCATTACATAATAGAGATCCT
The DNA here is from genome assembly GCA_030068395.1 of Apalone spinifera. Classification (NCBI taxonomy): domain Eukaryota; kingdom Metazoa; phylum Chordata; order Testudines; family Trionychidae; genus Apalone; species Apalone spinifera. The sequence goes on from CM057845.1 coordinate 224,155,483, forward strand.
GGAGGAAAAGCTTTATGTTATAGCCAAGTTGCATTAATAATCTCTATTCAAATTGCATTAACAATGCAGTCAAATTGAACATCTAAAAGGTTGTGTTGTTTGATTATGTTAACAAAGTACATTTGACCTGCTGTCCAAACAGTGCCATGGTGAATGTAATCTATAAGATGACAGAAGTGGATGCTTGGGTCCACCTGTTGTGTGCCCAGCTCTTCAGAAGCATGATAATCTGGTTATCCCAGACAACAATGACAACAATTTGCTGGAAGCATGAAAGGCATTATGTAAAGATTCAGTGAGAGAACCTGTCATCGGTAATGAATGAGGATCATAGTGTATTGGGCGTACCGATGTGTATTTTGTGTATTGGGCGTACCGATGAAGCACTGCCATCTCTGTGCAAAGGACTCACCAGGAGAACTGTATGCAACAGGCAAAAATGTGAATAGACACTCTGGTGCAGTTCAAGTAAATGATACTCACTGATGAAACAAGCCTCAAATGCCAGCAACATACGCAGGGAAACTGTACTTGATGCCAGAAGCAGACCTCCCCACTAAGATTAATACACAGAGCACTAGCATTCAGAGAGCAAGAGGATTCATGCTTTCAGCAGAAGGTACATTATTATAAAATATGTACGAAGCATTCATCATCCTCCAGTAGCATAGGGTAGTTAGCCGAACTACTGTCTGTTTTGTTCATTTTTCAGGGATTTTAAAATGGGAAGGAAATAATTTAAAGGGCTGCAGCCCCTTTTATTCATGACTTTGGACCCCAGTTTTTCACTGGTAATGAATGGTATATAATATTTCCTGTAGGATCTTGCCCTGCAAATAAGCTCAGTGTAATTTCCTCCTCTGATACTAGTAATTTGCTCCATTTAAAATACTTTATTTCATTGGTGCATATAGAGAGTACTGCAGCTGCATTTGCTGAGAAGGAAGGGATAAACTGCATCTAGAACTTTGCATAGCAAGTAAACATTGCAACCAACTGGACATGTTTCTACTTGTTTTTCTCCAGCTTTTCCTATCTCTCTTGTTAAGTATTATATGAACATCCAATCCCTCTAATATCTAACATAGCCAGTGTGATGGGGTGAACTAGGCTCAGATGCCTCTGGGTCCTGCCACACCCATTCCAAAAAAGGAGCAGTGGAGAGGTCCTCCAGGCTGGCTAGAATGGCTGCAAAGGAAGCATCCAGTCAAGGCCTAGAAGGGACCTATAAAAAGAGCCAGACAGGATTCATAAAGGGAAACATTTCCAGAGAATGGATGGCAGAAAAGCAAGGAGATGTTTAGTAAACAAGCTAAGAAACTTATAAAACTCCTCTCTGTCATATCATCTGGGACTCTGAGCATAGAAGGCTTCCCTGCACATTGCTGCTGATAATTAGCATTATCTATTTCAAGTCATTTGATCTCAGTTCTGTAGTCCTGGAATTGCATCATTTGTCTGTTGATTTTCAAAGGGACTTTCAGCATTTATGAAAAGCAGACAACTTATGTAGGCATCTAAATTTGGACTTAGGAACCAAATTTTAGGCAGGTTTCAGAGAGGTAGTCATTCTAGTCAAATATGTGATGGAGGAATGCAAAATCAAAAGATTAGAGAGTGGCCTACCATACCTTACCACCATTGATTATGCAACAGATAGGTTATGTCTACGCTACAGAGAGGTTTTTTTGGGGAAAACGGACGTTTTTCTGAAAAAACCTCAATTACATCCACACTGCAATTGTGTTCTTCTGAAAGAAAATCAAAAGAACAGAGGGGTTTTTTCGACATTGGTAATCCTCATTCTATGAGGAAGAAGCCTCATTCTATGAGGAAAAAGCGCTCTTTCAGAAAAAGGCGTGTGTGGACAGGGAAGAGGGAGTTCTTTCGGAAAAAGCACAGGTGCCTTGGTGGCCACTCCATCCACAGTAATCACAGCTGAAATGCAAGGTAGCATCCATTCAGTGTGGACGCTATCTTTCGAAAAAGCAGATCACTTTTTCAATGCGCTTTTGCAGTGGGGATGCTCTCTTTCGGAAGAAGTTTTTCCAGAAGATCTCATCCAAAAAAGCTTCTTCCAAAAGAAGCCTGCAGTCTAGACATAGCCTTAGAGGGATGAACAATCTAGATATCAACTTGTATGTAAGAATGAAAATGTAACACAAAAGTAAAATTGATCATTATCCATGTGTGTCTATCCAAGGTTGAAGTGTTCCTGGCAAGTGAAGATTTTTTTCACAAATGTCATCTCTTTTAATATTCCTCTTCCATAAATATCCTTCAACATCAGGCATTGATATCATTTTTTTAAATGTAACTTCTTTTTTTCCTGATAAAAAATGTGTATTACAGCCAGTACAAGAAAAAAATGGCCACGTTCCTATTAGCATTGAGTGCTCTGGGGTATCCAGTACTGTAAGGCAACTCACTACCACATGCCCCTAGCATTGGAAATCTTTGTCTGTTGCCAGTCATGGGTCAGCTCCACTGGCCACAGGCAACAAAAGCAGTCCCCTCTAGGTTTTGCAAGCCTCACTATTCTTCTACCGGTTAGCAATAGGAATGCTCCAACTGTGAAGACCTTTTTCCATGGATACACACAATGTTCACAGATGTATTACTTCCAAAGAAACAGGACAGGAAATTTCACCTCAGTCCACTGCATTGCTTGGCTCGTAGCACTTGAATTGGTTCATAGTGAAATCAAGTATAAATGAACCTGATATAGAGGTCCAAGTAATAGCAAGCAGAAATATAGGAAACAAATGGTTACCTATCAAATAAAATCCTAAAATGCATTCTTGAGCCTAGAGTTAAGTAACAAGATATTGTTCTGTCTAATGAAATATTGCTCACCAGCACTTCACAGTCATACACTCTTTTTATGGGACAAGACAAGAGCACTGTCCATTTGCCTCTTCACTGAAGGATTCAGGGTGTCCCTTGGTCTCCTAGCTGTATCAGAACAATCCACTGTCCTTATTCATAAATAGGACACCCAGCTGCTGATTGTTTCTTCCTGTAGGTCTCAAGCCTTGCTTATTTTAAACCATATTGTCTCCATTCCTCCAGGAAAACACCTAAGTATGTTCTAGAAGTTATAAACACATGCTTAAAGTTAATGCTAATATGCTTTTGTGAAAAGGACACTGTACTGAATGTTGCCTGTGTTTGTAGAATTCCATATTCACTATTGAGGAAAATAATAATTACAAAATAACAAACTTAATATTGTTATAAACATTCTTATTATTGCACCTGTATATAATAGTGGTACCAAAAAGCCAAACTGGTAGGGTTCCCATTGTGCTGAGTGCTGTACAAACATATAGAAGATTCAGGCCTTGTTCCAAAGAGCTTTCAGTCTAAAATACATGAAAAATAATTCCATTCTTTTTGGTTTCACAGTGATTGTCCTGCGAAGAGCCAGTATGTAGCTGAAAGTTTTAATAACAACAGTAACAAGGCAATGGGAGGATATGGCATGAGTAATGTTCACAGAATAAAGTTTGATCATTTCCAGTGAACTGGGGTGATGGATTTGTTTATTGGCCTCAATGGATTCTGGGGGAGGCACATATGTTTTAGTGAATCCTTAAAAAGGAACCCACAGATGGGGCACTGTGCCCCAACAAGGAGAGGTCATAAAGAAGGTCCCCTGGTATTGATTATACAACATGCTGAGGGAACCTGTGCATCTCATTTAGCTTTGGGAATATGAATATCTTTTTAATGGGAAGTACAAGCTGCCCCTCCTGTTGTTCTGTTTTTCTATTTATTGTTATCTGTACCCTTGCATTCCCACAAAGCTCTCTGGTCCAATTGTCAGGTGACCATATTTCCCTATGCCAAATGTGGGGCACCTGGTAAAATTGCTCGGATTTAAGTGAATTCAACAGCAGTCAGAACTATGTGGTACAAATGCTCAAAATAACATTAAGTTGGCTGATTTCCTATTAAAAGACATACTGCATTATTATCTGTCTATATATTTTAGAAATGTGTATCTCTGCCTTTCTGTCTGTCCATCTATCCTTGAGTCCATTTGTTCAAGAACTTTTCCTAGCCTGTCAGCACTAGGACCACCAAATTTAATATGCAGCTTCCTTTTATTCTAACAAAGCAAGGCAAGGGTTTGGCTTTGCTGGAAAACAGAATGCACCTGGACTTCTATTGTTTACCATCCCCAGGGCTGAATAGTGCAGCCCTGGCTTCCCCCAGGAGATGCCAGGGGAGCTGGAAACCTTAGTCTGGCCCTGCCCCCCACAGAGACATGCTGGGGGGAAGCAGGAACCACTGACTGGCCCATCCCACCGTCCTCCCAGGAGACTCCAGGGATATACAATGGTGGCCCAGCTCCAGCCCTCCCTGTGTGTAGAGGCAGGGGTGGTGAGCAGCCCTGCCCCAGACCCACACCCCCATGAATAGAAGTAGAAGGTTGGGCTGCCCAGCCCCGGCCCTGCCCGCTGCCAAGAAGCCACCAGGGGAGGTGAGCACGCTGGCTGGCTGGGGGAGCTGGATAGCCC
>CM057845.1:224173389-224184613 GCA_030068395.1 Apalone spinifera
ACTGTCCCTGGTCTGATTAGTGATAGAAAGTGTAGGTATGCGTAGCGGACCATATGTAATTCCAGGAGGTTGATGTGAAATGTAGACATGAGGGGAGGACAAGATGTAAGTATCCAAAATGGTAGAGGTTAGAAAAAGGGAACCCCCAAGCAGACCCCCGTGGACAAGTTGGGTCCATCTGCCTGGTGAGTCCTTCACCTTTACTTGTATCAAGAGCTGTTTATTCAGGCTGTGCCTGTGGGGTGTGTATGCTGTTCATAGCCGTCCCTAGAGGCAGTGCATATTTAATCTGGAGTTAATGTAAGGTCACGTTATGATCACACCTGAAGTTCTTATCCCAAGTTCTTATCAACCTCTTTCCATCTAAACCACTCTATCCACCTTCCTTCCTTCTTCTGTAAACCACATGGCAAATAGCCTGGATGCCACACAAGCACTAGCCATTTACCTTGACAGAATTAAATCATTCAGAGTCACCACGCATATACTCTCTGTTGCTGAAAGACCAAAGGGGTTGATCATTTCCAAACAGCATCTGTCAAAACGGATCTCGAAATCCATCCATCTTTGCTACCAGTGACACAAACTCCGGCCCTCACCTGGAATTCATATGCATTCCTCTCACTCTCTGTCCACCTTGATAGCTTTTGTAAATAACATGCTAATTACTGACATTTGTAAGGCAGCCACCTTGGGTGTCCAAAACCACATTTAACCAACATTACACAGTCATCCATGGCATGGCATCACATGCCACACTAGGACACACTGTTCTATCCTCCTTAGTAGACATCACTGTGAAGCCCCAACCATCCACCTAGGGGCTCTACTCTATACTCAACTAATGTGGAGCACCAGAGGAATGCTTCTTGAAGAAGAAGAGAAGGTTACTCATCCTATGCAGTAGCTGAGATTCTTTGAGATGTATGTTCCTATGGATGCTCTACTACTTCTGCTTCAGAGCTCAAATGCAAGCTCTGTAGAAGAGAAGGAAGAGAGGGTGGTTGGATCACACAGCACTACATAGCCACCACTCCCAGCGTGAGACAGGGAGGAGTAGGTGGAAGATCTCTGATCCCAAACATGAGGACACTACTGCACCTACAGTGGAAAACCCATAAGGACACACATCTCAAAGCACCTCTGTTACTGCCCAGGGTGAGTAAACCTTCCTTCCATGTCTTTTTCCTGCTTTCTTTTATAATATGCACTGCTTTCTTTGGGAGATTATGATTGTAAGAATTGGATGGAAGAAGGGTCACTGAAGAAGGACGTTTTAGGAAGTGGCTTGAATGAAGAGAAGGTTGTTATGCAATGCCATAAGAATGGGAGTGCCAAGCATTTGGAGAAGTCATGAGAAAGATACCAACTTTGTGATATTTGAGCCCTGAAGGGCCAGACTAATGGTAATGAAAAGTACTAGCCAGTATTACAGAGCCTATGAGAAGCAGATTAGTAGCAGCTTTCCACTTGTAGTGGAGAGGAGCCAAGAATCACATAAGCATCATGACATTCTTGAAAAAGAAGCCAAAAGCTGAATGAATTTGTAGATTTACTAGCCCTCTCAATCTTAGAGGGGACCTTGCAATGCAGAGTGACAACTCAACATTTTAACTGCTCATGCTGTATCTTCCCTGCAGATGAAAATGTTCAGTTTCCAATACTATTAATCCAGTACCTAAAAATAACCCTTTTGTTCCATTTATGCTGTTTTATACTGCCTTATTTATTGTGCTGTTTATGGTATACTGTATCTACACCTCCCCGCAGGCTTATATTTCACCCAATGTACTTTATTTTACTATAGGAAGATTGTCATGGCATCTTTCGCATAAATGTAAGTGTTTCAAAAAATCTGAATTTAAAGCTAAGACCTGGAGAGAAAAAGCCTGGATTTTGGGTGCCACGTGTGTGGTGAGTACTTATAATTTGGCCAATCTTTTTTGGATAGTTCAGTTGTTAATCTGCTCCTGGATCCAAACACTGCAGAATTGTAATGCTGAAATTAGCAAATAAAACTGGTGTCAAACCAATCTAGTTTCCTGACCAACCTGAGGGAAGCACAGAAAAGGCAAACAGGCTGCCTATTACTATACATACATACAGGTATTTCCTATTTTACACACAGGGAAATATTGTGGTTAGGGCTGTCAAGCGATTAAGAAAATTAATCTTGATTCAAAAAATTAATCACAGTTAATTGCACAATTAATCACACTGTTAAACAATAATAGAATACCATTTATTTAAATATTTTGGATGTTTTCTACATTTTTAAATATACTGATTTTAGTTAAAACACAGAATACACACACTATATTATTATTTTTATTACAAATATTTGATCTGTAAAAACAAAAGTAATAGAATTTTTTTCAATTCACCCAAGTACTGTAGGGCAGTTTTTCTCTCATTAAAGTTGAACTTACAAATGTAGAATTGTGTTGCAAAAAATCTGCGTTCAAAAATAAAACAATGTAAAACTTTAAAGCCCACAAGTCCATACAGTCCTACTTCTTGTTTAGCCAGTCACTCAAGAACAGGTCCTCGCATGGCACTCTTGTAGCTGACATCACAAGATATTTACATGCCAGATGCACTAAAGTTTCATGTGACTCTGTATGCTTTGATTAACATTCCAGAAGACATGCATCCTTGCTGATGACAGCTTCTAAGTGATAATGGTCCAAACCAGAGCAAACTGAGGCATGTTCATTTTCATCATCTTGAGTCAGATGCCACCAGCAGAAAGTTTAGGTTCTGCAGTTTCTGCATCAGAGTGTTGTTCTTTTAAGACTATGAGAAGATTTACCTGCCATTGCCTGGGTCCTTAACTCAAAGAAGTTTTGGTTTTTCTTCATTTAAATCATTGTTCTGGGGAAGGCGGTGGATGAGGAGTTCAGTATGCAGACTGCCTTGGAAAGAGAGGATAACCCGAGCCCTTCTCTCACTGCAGCAGCTTGGGGCCAGGTGAGAAGCTCTTCTCCGTGGCAGCTGCAGCAGGTATAGCTGGGGGAAGGGTACATATCCCTCAGATGGAGGACAGACAGACACTCAAACAGACAAAATTTCTGAAATATATGGTAGATAGCTGTCCACTTCTCTACCTGTGCCCCCTGCTGAGCTAATGGGATTTTAGTAGTCCGGTCCCCATCTATGGCCCCTTGCTATCTCCCTGTGGTCATTCTGCAGTATATGTTGGACCTCCCTGGTCTGGCACCCTCAGGACCTGAGTCATCACAGACCACGGAGTTTGCCAGACCAGGGGAGGTCAGTGCTCCCCTGCTGGCTGACCCACTGCCAGCTCTTCTCTGTGGGGCTCCCAAGGCTGGGGCTCCCCACCCTACCACTGCTCCACTAGAGTTGGCCTGGCTGAGGCTTCCTGTCTTGCTGCTCACCCACTGTGCCAGGAGTTCCCAGGGGTTCCCAGCGAGGGTTGTCCATCTATTGCCAGCCCTGCTATCTCCGGGGGTTCCTCAGGGTTCCACAGCCCCAGACAGCCCAGGTCCAGGTCCTCTGCTGCTGCGGGTTTTCCAGAGGTTCTTTAGATGGTTCCACGAGGTTTGCCCCACTGCCACTGGGGAGTCCCCTGCTGAGGCTGGTAATCCCCAGCTGCCTCCTGGCCCCAATGCTGCAAGGGGTTTCCCAATCAGGACTGCCCAGCCATCCCAGCCCTGCTTCAGGGAGGTCTCTGGAGTTTTCCGGCCACCACCAGCCGCGCTGCTAGGGGGGCTCTCTGCCCGCATGACCCACTGACACTAAAGGTTCCTGGAACGGGACAGAGGCTCCCTGATGCCACCTAGCCCCTCTGATGCCTAGGTTCCCCTGGCCAGCCAGGATTCCACAGACCCTAAGTACTCCAGGCTGGCTCCCGCTCTTGGGGCTCTTTGGTCCATCAATATCTGTGGCCTTGCTGGTCCACGGATGTTGCCAGACCAGAGAGTCCTGGATTTGGGAGATTCAACCTGTATAACTCCCTCCTACCAGACCCCTCCTTTTCCATTTTATGAGAAAGAAATAAAATTTCACGTGCATTATCATATTATATCATTATTCTGGCATAATCAAACTCTGACCTTGCTTTAAGTTATGATAAGAGGAAGCTACGTACCAAATTTGGTGGTCCTAGCTCTTATCGTTTAGGAGGAGTTCTTGAACTAATATTCTCACGGATGAACTGACAAATAGATAAGATAGGCACACATTTCTAAAATATATAGTAAGACTGATTGAAATCATGCACCACACCTCTTCTTTCTCAGATTTTGGATGGCTCTTCAAATTCTTAAACCATGGATTAAGTGCTGTAGTTGTCTTTAGAAATCTCACATTGGAACTTTTTTGTATTTTTTCAAATTTGCAGTGAAAATGTTCTTAAAATGAACAACATGTGCTAGGTCATCATCCAACACTGCTATAATATGAAATGTATGGCAGAATGTGGGAAAAACAGAACAAGAGACATACAATTCTCTCTTAAGGAGTGGAGACAAAAATTGAATTAACGCATTATTTTTAAAGAGCATCATCAGCAAGGAAGCATGTCCTCTGGAATGGTGATCAAAGCCTGAAGGGGCATACGAATGTGTAGTACAGCGGGCACTTAAATACCTTGCACTACCGGCTACAAATATGCCACACAAACACCTGTTCTTACTTTCAAGTGACATTGAAAGTAAGAAGTGGGCAGCATTGTCTCCCATAAATTTAAAAAAGCTTGTTTGCCTGAGCATTTGGCTACACAAGAAGTAGGACTGAGTTGAGTTGTAGGCACTAAACTTTTACGTTTGTTTGTTTGTTTGTTTGTTTGTTTGTTTGTTTGTTTGTTTGTTTGAGTACAGTTATGTAACAACAAAAAATCTACATTTGTAAGTTGCATGTTCACAATAAAAAGATTATACTACAGTACTTGTGTGAAATTAATTGAGAAATACTATTTATTTTGCTTATTGTTTTTACTGGGCAAATATTTATAATAAAATATTAATGTAGAATGAGCACTGTATGCTTCGTATTCTGTTTCATAATTGAAATCAATACAATTGGAAATGTACAAAAAGATGTGAAAATATTTGATAAATTTCAATTTGTATTCTGTTGGTTAAGAATGTGATTAAAACTGAAATTAATCGTGATTAATGTTTTGAGTTAATCACATGAGTTAACTGAGATTAATCAACAGCCCTAATTGTGGTATCTCAAATGCAACAGTGATGTTAATGGCAACAAAAAGTCTATGATTCATATTCTGATGACATCAATTTAAGATTTTCTAACATCTGAAAATGTTGTATGAAAATTGTCTTTAATTGCTTATATTTTGAAACAAGGTTGTTTCATGTTTTGCAAATTCAGTCAAACAGCTACAATTATTTTAATTAAGAGAGTGGGGGGAATAAAAGAGTATGGTAGCAGGGAATGATTCAGGACCACTCTGCACTAACAAAATAATACACTGTGTTTTGAACAGTGAAACTGTGGCTTCTTCAAGTTCAGAGAAATTCTGAAGGCAGAATTCCTGAATAAGCAAATTAAATTCACTTAAGCTTAGTCCAGAAATAACTAAAAAGATCTTAGTCAGCAAAACAGTAAAGTTTGTGTACACAAGCAGGGAGTTCACGCTCTTTGGCATAGCCTTAATTTCAAGATTTTCTTAAAGGTTAGGCTGGAACAGAAACTGAAAATCTAGCTTCTGGTTTGGGTGTCTGAATGGTGCCGAGGCTGATCTTTTTGGAAATGCTCTGTCTGGTTGGGGATGCATATAGCTCTTTAAAAAACTAACCTCCAGTGGATACTTTAATTTTCAAATGGAGTCTTTTCTTTTGGAATCCTGGCTGACACAAAGTATGTTTGAAGGCTGAGAAAACCACTGATTTTCTCTTATGGTACATCTAGAGGCACTTCGAAATTACAAATGAAGCCGGGATTTAAATTTCCCGCATGTCATTTGCATAATGGTGGCCGCAGTTTTTTTCAAAACGGGGCTTTTCTATAAAAAAATGACAGTTTAGACGGGGATCTTTTGAAAATAAAACCCTTTTTTAAAGATCCTGTAAACCTCATTTTTTTGAGGAGTCCTCCATTATGCAAATGAAGCATGGGAAATTTAAATCCCGGCTTCATTTGCAATTTCGAAGTGTCTAATTTACATCCCTTTTTCAAGAAAAAGGATGTAGTCTAGACACAGCCTTAGGGTATGTCAACACTGCATGGCTATTTTGAGATATCAGAGATATCCCGAAATAGCTACCCTGCGTTATTTCACCACGTTATTTCACCATCCCGGTAAACCTTGTTGCACGAGGGATAAGGGATGGCTCGAAATCGTGCATTATTTAGATATTTGTGTAGCACAAATTGCTTATCTTATTTCAAGTTTAGGGTGCTGTGTAGACGCACCCATACTTAACATTTATCTTTGTGCATAACAATATCTGATATGATGAATGAATATGAATAATAATTTGCAAAAGCCACTGCTAAGTCAGGTGCCTAATTAACATAGGAACTTCTGAAGATTCCATTTCTTGAGGTGCATAAGGGGTTGTATGACTTAGCTTTGTTTCTGCCAGTGACACCAGAAGTATTTTTTTCACGATGGCTTACATTTGGCAATGTATTGTCAGAAACACTGAATACCATGTCATAAGCTTTATCATGTTCACAGTAGTTCATCTTATTAATAAATATAAGATTGTGAAGATTTAGCAATTAAGTGGAATATATATATTTTTTAGTTTAAAAGTATTATTTCAAAGTACAAGTTGGACCTTCCTGGTCTGGCGCCCTGACCAGTCCTGAATGAGGGAATTTTCCAGATATGGGGAGGTCCCCTGCCACTGGCCTCTCAAGACGCTGCCCCATCTTACTGCTGGCTCCGCTCTGGCCCTGCTATCACAGGGCTTGGGCTTGGGCTTGGGCTTGAGCTCTAGCACGCTACCACTGGCCGGGCTCCCAAGGGATGGAGTTCCCCAGTCAGGAACTGGACATGCCAGCTGCCCTGCTTTTGCAGCACTCTGGGAATGGGGTTTGCTGGCTGCCCCACTTCTACGGCACTCTAGGGACGGAGCTCACCGGCTTCCCACTTCTGTGGTGCCCCCAGATTTAGAAGTTTCAACCTGTAGTATTATTATTCAAATAGCATAATATTTTGTAGAGATGAAGACAAAGCCACCGTCACCGTGACAAAAAATTTACAATCTCAGATGAACATAGAGCATAAAAAACCACTAAGCAGATACGAAAAGAAACATTGAGAGATAACACAAATAAAATCTGTGCTTCTTTATATGATTAGCTCCTTTGTACAGCATGGGGTTTTATTCTTCAACTTAGAGGGACCACGTTAAGATGCATAATATCCATCTTATCAAAAGATAGTTAAAGTGCACTCATTCCTTTGCTATTATTTCAGGGCAAATCCTCGGAATTTTAATTTTGACAATGTGGGAAATGCCATGTTGGCACTATTTGAAGTTCTTTCGTTAAAAGGCTGGGTGGAAGTCAGAGATGTCATTATTCATCGCGTGGGGCCGGTAAGCAAGCATATCAAATCCTGTTAACGCTTGGAAAGCTCTGAATGTGTTTTGATGAATAATCACATTTTTTTATGTATTCAGATCCATGGAATCTATATTCATGTTTTTGTGTTCCTGGGCTGCATGATTGGATTGACCCTTTTTGTTGGAGTTGTCATTGCTAATTTCAATGAAAATAAGGTAATGGTTCAGTTATCGTATCTCACATGGGAATAGTTTCATAATTTATTGTTAGTTTTAAATATCAGAAGACAAATTGTGGAATAATAAGATGTGGTGTTGCTAATATAAGTAAGTTATAATTCAAGAAGCAATCTCATTATTGCTTTAGGATCACATTATCTGAAGAAAGAGATACAGGACCCAATTCAGACCTGAGGTAGGCAGAGGCATTGAAGTATGAATTCCGGAATAGTCTCAATTTGGCCTATAAGCAGTGAACAAAGAGAACCATACAGTCCTTCCTTGAGTTCTTCACTTAAGAAAAATGGTGGTGAGGCAGAAAGCTCTTGAGACATAGATTTAGAGTCTGTGACATGGCTGTCTTTACATTGTTATCTTTTTATCTAAGCTTTTATCTTTATTTTACTCTTTTAATTTTCTGCAATTAAAACTTTTCAATAATCCTCTCTTTTTTACTAATCTTTTTATTGTGCCATCACTTTTAATATAATATTTCCTGTGTGGTTTGTTTTTTGGCCTAACAGCAAGAGTTAATATGTCTTATAATGACCAGTCTTTTTAACTGTGTCACCTTTTAGGGTGTATCTTCACAGGACAGCTCTTAGGGACACAATTCCAGAAAGAGATTGTGTCTACTACAGAGGGAACTTTTCTGATCTTATTAGTAATAGAGCTACCTATCTGATTGACTCAGTGCTCCAGAGTTTAGCATTCCTCATTGCTCGCACAGTCTTGTATGGCTTGGCAAAGTTCCTGAGTGGGAAAGAAATCTGTGACATTTGTCTTTAAAAATTCACTGTTGCTTTTTCAGTTCCAAACCCCTGGTATGAGATTTTACAGCTCTCTATGCTGAAAAGACCTTACTATGACTTAAAATCATTTAAAATATTGCTGTTTGTATTATGCTATCAAAATGCAAAAGTGGATGTTCTTTATTACTACCTACTCTGAAGTCATACCTGCATTTCTTAGGATTCCTTTATGGAAAATGTTGTAGGCTCGTGCCATGTGTGTATTTTTTTACATCATATTACAAACATAAAAAGTATGGTTGTAGTGCTTTTATAAAGGGCTTGTTCTCTGACAAACTAGAGCAGTGCTGACAAGCTAATAAAGCAAATCCAGACATCATCGACCACTGTTTAAAACAGTGCTCCCCAGCAAATCAAATGGAAGATCTCCTGTCGGGCTTTCCTATCCCCACTGGGTTGCTGCTACAAAGAGCAACAACTGAGCTTGCTGAGTTGAATCCCAGAAACTAATAGTGCATTTGGAAATCGTTTGTACAGGGCTGACACTCCAAGCCCTTTATCCAAATATTGTGTTACTCCAAGAGTATGTCTTCTCAGCAATAGTATTTCAAAATAACTAGCATTATTTTGACATAACTTAGTCAGTGTCTACACAGCAGGCAGTTATTTCAAAATAATGTTGAAATACTGTAAAGCTGGAAGTTTTCTTACTCCAACTTCTGTAACCCTCATTGTATGAGGAGTAAGGGAAGTTGGAGGAAGAGTGCTCTATTTCGAAATAAGAGCTGGTAGATGCTCCCAATTTTGAAATAAGCTATTTTGAAATAAGCTACGCAATTCACATAGCCCAATTTGCGTAGCTTATTTTGAGTTAACCCCTGCTGTGTAGATGCACCCCAAGAGATTTTGAACATGTAAGTTTATTTTAAGCACTAAAACAAGCTGTTGTTTTCATGTTCACAACACTGAAATGCTTAAGATTTTATATGACAAAAGCCTCTCCTTTTCCTTTGTTAAGGGTACAGCTTTACTGACCGTAGATCAGAGACGATGGGAAGATCTAAAGAGCAGACTGAAGATAGCTCAACCTCTTCATCTCCCACCTCGCCCGGGTAGCAAAGATATTCTGATGTTATTCATGTTGAGTCCTAGTGTTCATAATTCCCCAGGAGTCTAAGATTCAAATTAAAATTGTAATCGTTAGGCCACTAGGAGGTTGTGCATAAGTTAATGTGGAAACAGGCTCCAACTACAGATCTCTGCATAAGGCTATTAAAATCAACCCAAAAAAGGTTGTGCTTCAATGGTTTTAGGATAAGCCTTAATGAAAAAATGAATTTTAAATTAAAGATATTTGCACTTGCCTGTTAATGATATGAATTTAATGTATTATCTTGACAGCAGCTGAATGATGCACTTGCTTTACCACTACCAAAGCCTTTATGCAACATTGGTGTTTGGTATTTGAAATTACATGTTCAGAAGTACTATTTGATATGTGAAACTGTAGCAGAAAATTAGAAATGTATTTCAAAACAAGGCAAGGATTAGGTTACCATTAACAAACAAGAAAAATATGTCAAGAAATAGAGGAGAAAAAATACCACTGTGCATTTTAATTCTTTTTGTTTAACTCCTTCTTTTTCAGATAATGATGGCTTCAGAGCAAAAATGTATGATATAACGCAGCATCCATTTTTTAAGAGAACTATTGCTGTGCTTGTTCTGGCCCAGTCTGTCTTGCTTTCAGTGAAGGTATTTTTATTTCTTATTGTGTTTTGTAACAGTTGAGGAATGAATGTGCTATACCTTTTAAAATAGGGAACTCTACATAAGGTCATAACTAGTAATGAACTCCTGGAAATATAATATTTCTAAATACAATGGTACAGATCCTCAGCTTGTGTAAATCATTGCATCTTTATTAAAGTCTCTGGAGATGTGCCAGTTTATACCAATTAACAAGCTGGCCTGCAATTTTTTAATTTCTCATTTAACGGTGAATCCGTTTATAAGGAAAGGATGCACCCACCTGCCATTCCTGCCTGAATGTATCATGTGTCCTAGTGTGTCACTTTAAAAAACAGTGTATCATGTGTCACTTTAAAAAACAGAACCTATGGCAACAGTACACACTGAAATAAAAATTAAGGTGGCAAATAGATTTTTGTATCTGTTTTATGACCTACTATCTTTGTTCCATTTCAGTGGGATGTTGAAGATCCAGTGACTGTTCCTTTAGCAACAATGTCTGTTGTTTTCACCTTCATTTTTGTCCTAGAGGTACAGTAATTTATTTAATTGTTTCACCAGATTCAAGCTAGATTTTGTATATTTTCTTTTGGATCTACGGTTGCTGTCTAAGTTTTGATTTCAGGCTGCATATCCATGGGGCTACTCATATGACTAGTGCTTGAGTATGTATTGCTGAAATCTGTTTTTTACTTGTTATGGGGCTAGAGCCTCCAAATTCTGATTTTCGTATCCTTTTGTATCTGCAACACATATAATTTCAGCCTGGATATGTATAGCTGTGAGAACTCTATTTCAGTAATTTTTTAAAGCAGTACAGCAAAGGGTGTGCTGTGCAGTGAATCAGCACAAAGCCTGGCAACCTAGAAAGTCCTGCTTAAAACAAATATCTTATGCCTGCTCTTCCTTTCATCCTTATTTAGGGTATGTCTACACTATAGCGCTATTTCGAATTAACGTAATTTGAATAGTTAATTCGAATTAAGCTAATTTGAAATA
>CM057845.1:224193663-224247406 GCA_030068395.1 Apalone spinifera
GGGGGGGGCAACCCTAGCTGTCATCCTGCATTGTTGAGGGGCTTCTTACTGGTCTGCCACAACCACTCTTTCTGCATGGAAGGGAATCTGTCTTGTGTGCTGTCCCTTTGTCTCTGCCATCCTCAGTTTGCCTCCTTCTGCTGAGTGGTTTGGCAGGCCTGTGGAGTTTCTGCAAGCCAGCAGCTGCCTAGACTCATAGAACTGGGAAGGTATTGGACATAACTATGGGCCAGCTAAGAAAACTGTGGGCATTTTATTGTGTTTGGAGGTTTGGTTAATGCTTTTTGAAGTGGCACAGCTTTTTCTGTTTATTACTGGTCAGCATTTGATGTTGAAATATTAGCAGTACCAGTTTCTGTTTCATTGCTTTTAAAAAAAATGTTGATTGCACTGTATAATTCAAAGTGTCATACAGGAAAAGCTGATCATTTGAGAGATGACTGTGGAACACTGTATATGAAGTCTCTTGTGTTTACATTTCAGAATGCATATACATATATGATGGGTGCATGTGTAATTGTCTTCAGGTTCTTCTCAATTTGTGGGAAGCATGTAAGTACAAATCAGGATTTAGAGGCAATACAAAGTTTATGCATAGATGTGATGGGGTACATGCCACACCCCTGCATATTCAGGCCCTGGGCCCCACTCCTCACAGTCTCAGGGATGCTGAATGCCGATGCAACATCCATGTTTTTTAGTAAGTTCTAATTATCGTGCATTGTGTTGTGGCAAGTTCTCCAAACATTATCCCAACATTTGCTAAGGTATAAGACATATTTGAGTAACTGTAGTCAAGGAAATAAATTCTGTATTAGGATGAATGGGTTGAGAATAGGTAAGTCACAGGGTCTGTTCAGCAAAGAAAAATGTCTGCTTCATTCTAACCACATAGAGCCTGGAGAGCCTTGAAAGTTAACTGAAAAACTCTTGATTTTTGTATGCAACCAGACCTGGTCATTTCCATCAAAGCTTTTTGAACTATTGTAGATTTTTTTTCAAGTCCTTAACCTATTTATTTATGCTTTCATTTAAGAGCTTCATCTGTCCTGTTAAGCTCTGGCTGTGATGTAGTGTGATGAGAAAAATAATAACATGATTTGTCAGTTTTATCATAATTCTGATTAAAATGGTTATACAAGCTCTGAAAATAAAGAGACATTCCTGCAGTGCCCAGATATTTTTGAAATTCATTATATATAATGCAATAATTCTGCCATGACACTGCAAGATAATATCTCTTCCATTTTTCCTCTACATTTTTCCGTATTGTGTCTCTCTGTCTCTGCTTAGGCACTACAAGCTGACTTGTGTTAGAAATTTAAATAGTTTAATCAATCTGCACAGATTGTTATGTCATAGTCTCTCAGGGGGACTAGAGCTTGCCCTTGTACATAAATGGGTTTCTTTAAATCTCCAGTGAAATCCTGTACTAATTACCATATGCCAGTAGTTCTCAGTCAGGGATACTCATATCTCGGGGGGTATGTAGAGGTCTTCCAAGTGGTACATCATCGCATTTAGGTATTTGTCTAGTTTTACAACAGGCTATATAAAAACTCCTAGCAAAATCAGGAGAAACTCAAATTTCATACAGGCAATGACTTGTTTATGCTGCTCTATATACTATAAATCTAAATGCAAGCACAATATTTATGTTCCAGTTAATTTATTTTACAATTATATGGTAAAAGTGTGAAAGCAAGTAATTTTCAGTAATAGTGTGCTGTGACAACTTTGTATTTTTATATGTGATTTTATAAGCAAGTAGTTTTTAAGATGAAATTTGGGATACGTAAACCAAATCAGATTCCTGAAAAGGGTACTGTAGCCTGGAAATGGTGAAAGCAACTGCCATAATGCCTGGAACAAGAGACCACGGTTTGTTCCAAACTCAGACTCACAGTGTAGCATTTCACTGAGCTACTACTAAACTACTGGGCTGGTACATCAACTATCTGTTTTCCCAGTTAGAAGAAGAATCATTACAAGTTTTAAAGTTACAAATATGTTAAAAGTCTTTTATTTCTGTTATTTAACAGGGTTATGAATTGTGTTTTCTCTCTGTCTTTCCAGGTGACACTGAAAATGCTGCTGCTGACAGTGGTTGTCAGCATGTATAAGAGTTTTTTCATCATAGTGGGAATGTTCTTACTGCTTCTTTGTTATGCTTTTGCTGGAGTCGTTTTATTTGGCACAGTGAAGTATGGAGAAAACATTAACAGGTACATGTTGGAAAAGTTTTTAACAGCCCAATAAAATATTCTCATCTACTGGGCACAGATTTTCATTTGGATTTAAGTCAGTAACCAAGAGCCAGATCTTTATATCTAGCTGAGCAACACTCAACTGAAAATGTATGATAGCAGGCTCCAAGCCACCTTTCCATTCCCTCACTCCTGAGGCTAAACAGACACTTGGGCTGCGTCTACACTGGCAGCTTCTTGCACAAGAACTCTTTTGTGGAAGAGTTCTTGTGCAAAAACTCTTCCAAAAGAGAGCATCTATACTGGCATGTGCTTTTGTGCAAGAGCATCTATTGCAGTGTAGACGCTCTGTTCCGCAAGAAAACTCTGATGGCTATTTTAACCATAGGGGCTTTTTGCGCAAGAAATTCATGTTGCTTGTCTACACTGACCTCTTCTGAAGAGCTCTTGCGCAAGAGGGCTTCTTCCTGAGACGGAGCGTCAGACTTCTCGCACAAGAAGCCCTAATTTTCTACAGTACAACATCAGTTTATTTGCGCAAGAACGCGTGGCCAGTGTAGAAAGGCAGGCAGCATGTTTTTGCGCAAGAGCAGCCATTTTCGTGCAAGAACGCACCAGTGTAGACACAGCCTTGGTGTATTTTAGAGAAGGCTAGTGGCTGCTCTGCATTGTGTTGAAAAAAATCCCAAAGGACTGCTCCACTTGATAAGGGTGCTGGAACATTGTGTACAGCTATACCTGATCACACCCTTTGGTTCATCCAGAAATGGTCCCTACACCACAAATGGATTGAGAGTGAGCTAGGTACAATGCCTATACGTCACCTGGGGATTCTCTTACACAACCCAGTGACAGTTCTTCATTCCCTTTGCACCACAGAAGAGGAACAAAGAGGCTGAAGGTCCTGGGCAGGATATGGCCATGAATGAGCTTTTATTACTTGATCAAAAAATAAGTAAAAAGATAGGGCTAGCTCAGTGGTGTATGCATTGGCCTGCTAAACTCAGGGTTGTGAGCTCAGTCCTAGAGGGTGCCATTTAGGGATCAGGGCAAATCTGTCAGGGATGATACTTGCTCCTGCTGGGAGGGCAGGGGACTGGACTCAATAACCTCCCAAGGTCCCTTCCAGCTCTATGAGATGGTATGTAAGACATTAGCCAATGTCTTCAAAAGAGTGTGGCTTCTAAATCCCTGTTAAATCAATGGCATAAGTTATCCAGTGAATATGTTTACAAATTCTCTGCATTCGACCAACAGTTTACGGGGCATGAAACTCAGATAAAAATAATAGAAATCACATTTTTTTTAATCTGTTGAATAAATAGGTAAAATAACTGTCCAGAGAATTGTATGTGTTTGTATTGCGAAGATTTTGCTTCTGATATATGAGATGCTCTTTTTCTCTTTTTTCTTACCAAAAATATAGGCATGCAAACTTTTCATCCGCTGGCAAGGCCATTACTGTACTCTTCAGAATAGTTACTGGGGAAGACTGGAACAAGATTATGCACGATTGCATGGTAAATACCTCACAATCACAGACAGAGCGGACAAGAAACTGGTTGCACAGTTTCCTATGACTCAAGATCCAGTGCTCTGGCTTGGTGCCATGGTTGGCAGCAGACTTTGCCATGCCCTAGACATTGTGGGGAGGGCTTGGTTCTGAACCCCCAGAAGGGGCAGGGCCTTGGGTGGAAGAGGCGAGGCAAGGCACAGCCAGCCCTCAGCAACACCCAGACTGGGACTCCAGACACCGCTGCTACTGTGAGAGCAGTGTAGTGGCCTTGAGCCTTGGCGCCCTTTAAATCATTGGGTCCCCTGGGCAACTGTCTCTTTGTCCACCCCACCCCTACCCTGTCGGCAGCCCTGTTTGGTACAAAGAAACACCATGTTGTCATCATTCTTCAGATAAATCTTCCCTTAAAAATGAAGTACCATGGGACATTGCATAAGAACATTAATGTTGGTGTCGTGGTGCAAATTCAGTTTACATCATTGTATTTTGCTTAACATAAAATACCCTTTGTGGTTTCAGTTACAATCAATATGGTATTATCTTAAATTTATGGGAGTGGTTACTGTCACTGGCTGCTGTCAAGGGCGCCATTTCAGATGCCTAGCTGGGGCAGAAGCCATGCACTCAGTGAGGCAGCTAGTTTTTCGTCCCTTTCCCTGGACACTAAGGGAGTGAGGGGAAAGTGTTAGCGTTCCATGCATGCCTCTCACACCTGGCTGGTGAGCTCTCTTCACCAGCCAGGTATGAGGGGAAGGCACAGAATGCAAGCACTTTCCCCTCACTCTCTTAGCTTCTGGGGAATGGGACGAAAAGCTAGCTGCCTCACGGAGTGCACGGCTTCTGCCCGCCCTAGGCCTCTGAAATGGCATCCTTGGTTGCTGTTTTACTGAAGTAATATATACCGGGCTCATATAGACCAAGTCTGCACTACACCCCCTTTCCGATCTAACCTACGCCACTTCAGCTACGCAAATAGTAATTACTGCAGTGTCTTCCATGCAGTAAGGTCAGTGGGGGCTGCTCTCTCCCAGCTATTCTTCTCTTCCTGTTGGGGTACAGGAGTCGACGGGAGAGCACTCCGAGATCGATTTATTGTGTCTACGCAGATGCAATAAATCAACCGCCAGTGTATCAATTGCTGCAGCGTTGATCCACCATATAGTGAAGACAAGCTCATAGGGTCAAAGCCATCCCTTGGATATGACAGTGGGGTGACTGCCTCAAGCCCCATCCTCTGGGGGACCCTGCACTCAAGGCCTGGAGCAGCTAAAGTAGCCCCCTACCAGAAACTTCCCCTTCCCCCAGCATCTCCTGCCCACCAGTGGGTCCCATAGATTACCACCACCTCCTCCCTCTCAAAGGCTACCACCTGTCATGAATCTGATGTTTTGTGGTATCTTGAGGTGTGCTATTGAGTAGGGGAGAGGAGTGAAGGTGGCGATGCAGAGTGGGTCTTGGGAGAAAGGATGGAATGGGGGCAGAGCCTGGGCAAAGCTTGGAGGAGCACCCCCCAGCTGATTACAAAGTCAGCTCCTATGTCCCAGACCCCTCTCCCCTCCCTAGGTATAACCCTGTATACAGTGATGATTCCTGCGATAATTGCAGAGACATCTTTGAATTGCCTCACCTGCACTCTGCCCACTATTCTACTACCTCCAGGGACATCTCTGAGTTGCTTTCAGCAGGTGCCATTTAAAATAACAGAAAAATATTTCCTTCTTTCCCCTGAATATGGCATTTCTCCACAAAATATATGCTGCATTGTTATCTTAATTATTTTCCAAAAATATAGTTATGTTTACTGCAGACCAACTGTTTTATTGATTTAATTACTTACTCTTTTGTTTGAAGGTTCAGCCTCCTTTTTGTACTCCAGATAACAGCACATATTGGAAGACAGATTGTGGAAATTACGCTGGTGCTCTGATGTATTTCTGTTCCTTTTATGTTATCATTGCATATATAATGCTAAATTTGCTTGTAGGTGAGTAACAATTATTCAAATATGAAAAATATTTATTTTAGAATGCGGGTGGCCTGCCATCAGAGCTGAGTGCCTCATACAATAGAACAGGCCTTACATTGTAGGCCACATGAACAGTAACATTTTTTAAAACTCTCTCAGTAAAAATAAATTGTTAAACCCTCTCAAGTTAAGTTTATACTTGTCCGATGTTTTCAGATACTTGGCTGGTGTGCGTGTGTTTCTAACCTTTATTTTAAATTGCTATCTGTTAAACTAAATAAGAAAATGTCTTTTGCGGAGGTCTGTAAATGAGATTTATGTGAAAATAAAAGACTAGATAAGAGACGTACAAAGGAAAACATTTTTGCAACACTATTCTACTCTCCAGTTTATGCTTTATAGGCCTCATAATCCAGCTCCCACTGAAGTAAATGAGAATCTTACTGTTGAATTTAGCAGGTGTTAGATAAGGTCCCTTCTTGAGATTTAAGGAGTAAATGTTCAAACTTAAGCACAACAAAACCACACAATATGAGGGTGCATTAACACCAAGACTGCCTGTAGGTTGCTGCTGTTGCAGCCAAATGTTTGAAAAATGTAGGTCCTGCTAAAATACATAAACTCTAATGAATGTATAACCATTGGGAAGTACTGACAGGCCAGTCTTACACTATGTTTTATTTATGTGTTTTCAGCTATCATTGTGGAGAATTTCTCATTGTTCTACTCCACTGAAGAAGATCAACTTTTAAGTTATAATGATCTTAGACATTTTCAAATTATATGGAACATGGTTGATGACAAAAGAGAGGTAAGAGATACCTGATGATAAGCACTGCCCTCAGTACTACTATAATTATTTGTTTTACCATGTTGCCTAGGAGCCACAGTCATTATAGCCATTGTGATAGACATTGTACAGACCCACAACAAAAACGACAGTCCCTGCTCCTAAAGAACTTACGATCTAAATAAATCCTCTTCATTGATTCCTCAAAAAATGCATTACTAGCAAAATACAAAATGAGCTGTGATAACCCACTGAGCTTCAAATCCATCTACGGTCAGAGTGAGTTTGGGATGGGGAAATTTTGTGATTTTTTTTTTAACATAAGCCCAGATTCACAAAAGAATAGTGAACATGAGATGTTGCAGTTGACATAGGATCTGATCCTTGAAATATGTACATGCATGCTTACATTTATACACAGAGACTACACAGTGGTAAAGTTAAGCATGTGTATAGTTGTTTACAGGCTTGGGGCCATAGACCTTTCCCTCTGTGAAGCTCAGGAGTATCCCCTCAAACTAGGGTTCAAAGACACATACTTACATTTCTTGTATTCAGAATGTCCCAGCTAAAAAGGAGAGAGGTCTTAGATGGGGGAGCAACATAGAGGTTTCAGTGCCAACAGGAATTTAACGGTGAATGGTTCACTCATCTCATCACTGAATTACTTCAAACAATTTTGAATATGAACTGCAGTGGGCTGAAATCAGCTGATGGTCTAGTGCAGGGGTGGGCAATAACATGGTGGCGGTTTGCCAGGGTTAACCCCTGGCGTAGCTCCATTGCTATATTTACTTTCACAGCTGCAGGTTCCAGTGATCACCACTCCTGTGGGCCATGTATTGGCATTTCCAGCCAATGGGAGCATCAGGAAATAGCATGGACCGGGATACCACTTCCCATATCTCCCATTGGCCAGGAACAGCAATCCATGGCCAACAGGAACTGCGATCACCAATACCTGTAGCTGTGCAGGTAAATATAGTGGTGGGGGCCCACCAGGAGCTAATCCTGGTGCACCGGATCTGGCCCACAGGCCAGTATTTTCCACCCATGGTCTTACGGCAGCAGATCAGCTGATGGTTTAGTGGCAGCAGACCAAAGTCTGTTTGCAGGGCTGGCATGGCTCAGTACACTCTGTCCAAGGACTGAGAGGGAAACGCTGTGAGGTGGAATCTTTCATAGCAAAGGACTTATGTCCCTTTCCATAATAAAAAAAAGTTACAGAACACATTGTTCAAAGACAACTATTTGATTCCACAAATTTTGAAGAAAATGCTTTCACTTCTAGGCCCTTATCAACAGCTAGACTCGAAATTGTTGCCACAAAAACCTCAAGAAGCTTGTATGTTGGTTACATCTTGGCATAGAATCTCATGGAAAAGCAAGAGGACATACTGCTTTTATACCACTGTATACACACATGACGGGGCAGCTACACAACAGGCTTAGTGGTACATGCACCTGTGAATGCTTCGAAATCTAGCTGACTTTAGTCCTTGTAAATGACTCTAGGCTTAACGTTTAATTCTCAGGATATAAGAATTGTCAGAGTGGTTCCCATTTCAAGTGAAGAGAAACTGAGCATCCAACCCCCCCAGAGAACTTTGAAAATCTTAGACAAAATATATGGTGCAAATCCTCAGCTCGTAGGACTGGGATTGTCCCACTGACTTCAGTGGAACTATTGCTAATTTACCCCAGCTGAAGATATGCCTCTTATGTCTGCATTGTTTAACTGCATTCCCCTTAGTATGATCCTGTCCTCATGTAAGTCAAAAGGCACATCCATCCTGGTGCTGGGAACAAGCTTCCCCACCTGAGTAGCTAGACTTGTGCTAGCAGAGCTCAACCTACTTGCTAATAATAGCAGTGTGGGCACGCTGCAGTTCAGGCTGTGAAGCCCACCCGTCTTCCTGGTCCTGTGCTCAGGTAGCTAGCCGAGTGTCTGCTGGAGCGGCAACCTCTCCACACTACTAGCAAGCTAGGCTAGCATGAGTCTGTCTACCCAGGTTAAGAGGTACACTCCCAGCTCAATGTAGCCATACCCCCAATGATCTTTGGAGGAATAGCATCTGCATCACTTAAAAGAAACAGCATCACATAGAATTTCTGACTGATTTATAAGGTAGCCACAATTACCAGCTAATATGAAATCTTACCTAGGGGGTAATTCCTACCTTCCGTGTGAAGTTTCTACTGAGGTTGCTGCGTGGGAGGTTGGAGGTCGATCTTGACAAAGACAAACTTTTGTTCAAGCACATGTGCTATGAAATGGAGAGGCTGCATAATGGCGGAGATGTCACTTTCCATGATGTATTGAGGTATTGTGGCCTTTTACGTTTATTGTAACAGGTTCCTTTGTGGACTAAATATTACATGTAAGTCTGACAAGGTTGTGTCTACAGTGATACTCTCTGCTTAAATTTAAACCAAATATTAGGGCTTTCCCCAGAACAGGTTTTTACAGTCGAAAATCTAAGTCCTAGAGAAATGTTTTCTTATTTTAAACTAACATTCACACTCTGTGTTTGTAAATCCAAACAATTCAGTGTTGTACTAGCAAAGGTGAAAACCAGACATGAGTATAAACAACTTAAAAATGAGTATAAACAAATTGAAAGTGAGTCTCCCCCAATGATTACATTGTCCCAGATGAAAAAAAGGCAAACAGGCAGCATGAACAGGGAAAAGAAACTGAATTTTCAAACGTATATGCCTATAATTAAGCACCTGAATCCATACTTAGGCACCTATACACAAGTGTCCTGATTTTCAGTTGTGCTGAACACCAGTAGATTTTCCCTTCATCTTTATTTAGCTCTCTATGTACATTTACGATAGGTGCCAAAGTCTGACATTTTTGTTTTGAGATTTAAAAAATGTAACTCTTTTAATAATAATATAGGTACATACATTGGCTTTTACAAATACTATTTGTAAAAATGTGTGTGTTTCTTCTAGCATGCTCTCGTATAGGTCTGTGGATATCAGGAAAAGTCTCCAACTGGAAGAGCTTCTTGCCAGGGAACAGCTGGAGTACACAATAGAAGAAGAAGTGGCCAAACAGACCATACGCATGTGGCTGAAGAAATGCTTAAAGCGTATCAGAGCAGTAAGTCAACCCAAAAAGCAAGTGCTGGTGGAATGCTTGCAGTGAACTGATCCAGTCAACAAAGCTAGAGTTTTCTCTTATTTTGCCTCCTTTACTTTGGAACCACCGTTGCAAGCTGCGTGAGAAAAAAATATCAGTGGAAAAATCAGGCTTGGTCTACACCTTAGAAGTTAGGTCAACATAAGTACATTGACACTGTGTGTGTTTTTTTTCCACACCCCCTGGCCAATGCACCTATGTCAATCTAACTGACTAACATAGTCATACCAATCTAATCTATGCTGTCAACATAACTAACCTCATTTGGGGGGGTGGTCTAATACCAATGGAAAAACTCCTTCCATTGTGGTAGGCTGTATTTACACTACAAAAATATGCTGGCATAGCTACAATGACATAGCCTCTGAGGGACTGAAATACCTATCAGTGAAAAATTACATTTCCAAAATTATTATATTCAGCATATGCTGCAGGCAAAATCTCTTTTCCTGCCAACAAAGACCCACTCCTTACACAGCAGGAAAATGGTGTGACTTGTTCTGTAACAAACAAGGCCATGAATAAACCAAGGAAGACATTATTTAGGGAAAGATTTTATGGGCCCCATCCGGCCATCACTGAAGTTAATAACAAAATGCCCATTATCTTCAGTGGTGCAGGATCATGCAGTCTTCTAAACATCCTGTTAGAGGTAAATAGAGTGCCAGTTTCTGGAATATATACTTCTGATTGCCAGTACCATTCCATCTTAGATAGATACTCGGGCAGAAGATCATCGTGTTAGTCACCGCCAAATCAAGGGCCTCCATCACTGCAAAAGAGATCCCAGTGAGGAAAGTACAGGTTGAACCTCTCTAAACCGGCATTCTCTGGGCCAGCAACATACGTGGTCCAGCATGATTTTAGTTAGCTGGATGTCCACTTATCATGGGTGTGGTCAAGTTTCCTACTGTCCCATAAAGTTTGTTTACAGCCACCAGTCTTGGATCTCAGTGTTCTGTGCTGTTATTCAGCTCTAATTTATCCCCTAAATGTCTTCTAAGAACCCAGTAAGCAGTGGAAGTGTTGGTAAATTCTGCTAGACAATATTGACCTCACATGGTTCTTCAAAGTCTCTGGTTCAACACCAGTCAGGTCCTGAGAGTGCTGGACTAGAGAGGTTCAACCTATACTATAATCTTCAAAGACAACCCAAATGTAATATACAGTTAGAAGCCTAATTTGCATGTACTGTTATAGTGACCATGTGTGCAAATAAGTTATTTATATGCACAAAAGTCCAGTTTTCATATTTCAACACACAAACCTGTGACTACATGAACATATTAGGTCCTATGTTTCTATAATTGTGAAAATCGGACCCAGGCTGCTGAGAATGTTTGGGACACTCATAACTTTCCACTGAGTTATAATCATATTCGCTGGCAAAAAAAAATTGATCTGGACCAAAATTGCAGTACGAAATTTCACCACGAAAATCTTTTGCCATGAAAAGTTTGTGATTTGAAACAGTACTTCTTATTATTATCCTCCCTTTTTCTATTTGAGACACATTACTGCTGTGACTTTATGGAGGGGTGAATTTCAAATCTCAAGTGAGATGTTCATTGATGTGTTTTTAATTTAACAAAAGCTCATTTGGTGTCTCTGTTGTTGAAGTCAATGGCATTTTTGCCATTAAGTTCTGTAGTTGTAGGCTCATCTTCTTGCTGCTTTGTAATTTTGTATAACCAAAACCAGATAACACTTAAAAAAACAACGAATAGTCTAGCAGCACCTTAAAGACTAACAAAACATGAGCTTTTGTGGGCACAACCCACTCCTTCAGATGATTCGGCTTCCCATCTGAAGCCTCAAAACCACATAGTCTAAATATAGCTCTAATTTTATCTGAAACAACACATTTCATGGAAATTCAGATAAATGGTTCCTTTTCATATTAATTTTCCATTTTGTTCCATTAAATCTACTGTTAATTTAATCTGATCTCTCAGTTTTGAGTTTGTGCAACCCTATTACTCAATTCGTTATTATATTGAATTACAATATATACAAATAAATACACTTTTCATTTTATTTTAACAGTATTTACCAGACCATTACCTGTTACATGAACCTTGTTATTAACTGAGTAGAATTGCAAAAAAAATATTTTCAAATTCTCTTGTTAATTATTAAGCAAGTGGCATGTTAAAACTATACAACACAATGAAACCTTCTCTTAGGACCATTTATTTTAATCTAAAACTAAATTGGATTGTAAGAGGCTACATTTTTCTCTTTGTAATGTAAAGAGTGCAACACATTTTTGGCACTCTTACAATAATAACTTCCAACAAAAAATGCACACTGTAAAGTATTCCGAAGGCTTCTATGACCATTTTATTCAACCTTATTTGGGGTCAGATTCAAAGTCCATTGAAATCAGTAGGCATCTTGCTATTGCTTTCAATAGGCTTCTGATCAACCCCCAAAAGACCATTTTTACTAAGTCACAGTTTGATTTTTCCTGGCTCTTTGGGTGGTCTCTTGAGGCATAGATTTATAAATTGATATCTTTTAAGGCAAAAAGGCACCATTCTGATCTATAACTCAGACCTCCTGCATGACACAGAACATAGATTCCACCATCTCAAGCCTATAGATTTCACAGAGACAAATTGCTCTGTATTTAAATGGTGATGATAGGGATGTCTATATAGGTTTACAAAAAAGACTGAACAATTTGGAATCCATACCAACCATTCAAAATTGTTCAAAGTATTCAGTATTTAGAGGGAGTCTACAAAAATAAAAATAAATAAAGAGCAAAGTCTTTGAGAGGGAGGTTTATTTTTTTTTCTTTTGGTCACATAAATATTATATTTTGATAGAAACAGCAGCAGTCATGCAGCATTATCCATAGTCTTCGAGAAAGTCAACAACAGGAGTTGAGCCGTTTTCTGAATCCTCCCAGCATTGAGACAACACAGCCAAGTGAAGATATGAATACTAATAATCAGGATAACAATGCACAGCCAGAGGTATGGGCCTATGACATTTATTGTTGTTGATAGTAATCAAGAATATATTTGAGCTTGTCACAACAAAATTCTTTTTAATATCATTTTCGTTGGGAAAAAAAACCTTAAACAGCGTGTTTTTAAAACACTGATATTCAGTTATATAGACTGCATGGTCTAAAGCAAGGCATACCGGACAGAGAGTTAGAAGACCTGCGTTCCGTATCCAGGGAGGCATGTATCATGGGAGAGAGGGCTCCTCCATGGGACCGTAGGAAAACTTTCCTCTCCCATGAGCCTTCCTGTGAGATTTTTATCATAAGCTCCGGGCCGTCTCTCTCTCTCTCTCTCTCTCTCTCTCTCTCTCTCTCTCACACACACACACACACACACACTCTCTCTCTCTCTCTCTCTCTCTCTCTCTCTCTCTCTCTTACTTTTTGGCAGTAAGGAACTAGAAACCAGACTTCTGGAAAAAATAAAATGTAAAGTCAGCACGTTTCTTTAGTAGGCTAGAGATAGTGACCTTTAAAAAGTGACTGTTTGTTACAAGAGTAAGGCCTTGCTATAAGAAACCATGATAATTTTGATTTTACTCCATTCAGACAAGTAGCCAGCAGCAGCTCCTTAGTCCAACGCTTTCTGACAGGGGTGGGTATCGGCAGGACTCTACAGATGCTGGGAAGCCTCAACGGAAATTCGGACAGTGGCGTTTGCCATCAGGTAAGTGAAGACCATAAAATAAAATATATAAAGGCCAAAGCACCCCTTGGATTGCATCTTGATAAGAGGGCTGTTTAGGAATGGTCAGAGTGTGCACACACAGGCTCAAGATGTAGAAAATGCTGACTGGATAGGAAGCTGATCCATGGACCTTCCTCCTCTTTACCCCACTCCTCCCACTTTGGAGTCCTTTGGCACCTGAGCCTTTGAAGAAGAAGCTATTCTTTCACACTCTCAAGGTTTTAAAGACATGAAATTATGAAATCGCTCTGACTACTCGATTGGCATGCTGAACTTCTTTTTCCCACTCTTCATCTGTTTGCATATTTAGACTGTGAACTCTTTAGAACAAGGATTGCACTTTCCTGTACAGTACCTCACATATTTTGCTTGCTATTGAAATGTATAAGATAAATAATAACAATAGCTTAATTAAACATGTCATTATAACTGTGGCAGCTTATGATGCCTTCTTCTACCTTTGAAATAACCACATTCTGGACTGATAAACTCCTTGGCCTTCTGTCTAAGTGCTTAATCAGCCGCTGTAGTTTTATTTGCTCGGAAACAGGAAGCATGCTTAAGTTGTCATTATAGTGACTACATCAGAATAGAAAATAAGAGCCAGGTAGTGTCTTTTAAGTCAATGTTCATGATGGGCATATGGGAGGATTGAGTAGGAGGTGCTGAAAGACACGCATGCTACCGCTGTACCTCTTCACTGTTTAAAAGTGCACAATCCTCATCCCAGGCAGGCTCTGCTGATGAACGCAAGGGGACAGGACTCCATGCCTATGCACATATATGCTCCTGAAGTCATGAATGTAAAGGAGGCATCGTAGCCCCTCTTCCTCCATTCCTCTTTTAATGTCAGTTTAACCCTCACATATATTGGTTAAGCTTAGTTCAGTGATTTAGCTAAACTAAGCAAGTGTTAAACCAGTCTTAGGGCTCAACCCTGTAAAGTGCTGAGCACGCTGGCCCCAGTCCACCAAAGCGCTTAAGCATGTGTTTAACTTTAAGATCAGGACTAGTCCTGTTGAAATCAATGGGATCATTGGCTGACATAAAGGCAAGGCCAAGCTTTGATCCATCCCTTTACATGGATCAAAGCCTGGCCTTGACTTTATGTAGGTCAGTGATCCCATTGACTTCAATGGGACTACTCCTGATCTTAAACGTGTGCTTAAGAGCTTTGGTGGATTGGGGCTTTCCAGCACCTTGTATGGTCAACCCCCCTGTGCATTTACCTTAAGGGTTTGGGCCAGTTTAACGAGATCCATTTTAAATCTGTTTAAACTGGTGACAAATGTCTCATATAGAAAAGCTCTACAAAAAAATAGTTCAGTAACCATGTGTACTCTAATAAGTAGTTTTCTATTTAATTTCCTAGCCCCTAAACCAATAAGCCATTCAGTGTCTTCAGTTAATCTGCGGTTTGGTGGTCGTACAACTATGAAATCTGTCGTATGCAAGATGAACCCTATGTCAGATGCTGCTTCCTGTGGTTCAGAAGTGAAGAAATGGTGGACAAGACAATTGACTGTGGAAAGTGACGAGAGTGGGGAGGATCTTCTTGATATCTGATCAGGAAAAGAGGCGGACTGAAGTCAGATTGCAACAACAGCCATTTCCAATACAAATCTAATTTTCTTGGGGTTTGAACTGAATAAGATATAATTGATGTATGATTTATTTAAAATTAATGCCATAGGATTTTTAACTGCTTATCCTTTTGCCATATAAAATGTAGTGCAGAACTGTATGTTAGATTTCAGCTCTATTGTGATGATTACTGTGTGTTTAGAAGACTCTATATTATGGCAGTGTTGATAATGCCACAGAGTCTCTATTATCTTTAGCATAGATGGAGCTTTGAAAGATTTCATACATTCTGTAGCTGTAACAACCATTTGTATTCAGGTATACACATCTGTATTTTTTTTTGTCCTGTACCATATCTGAAAATTGCCATGACATTACTGTACAGAATTTCTTTTCTTTGCTTTCTTTCTTTTTAAATTTTTTCCCTCAGTTCTCTTCTGGTAATATTTCTCTAGAAAAATTTTACTATTCATGAATGACCTTAAGAGGTCAGCACTGAGTTCATGGTAAGGGACAGTATTTTTTACAAAGTAGAGATTCTGAATTTCAAGTCTAGTCTTTTTCTTGTAATTTTCTTAAATATGCAAACACGGTACAGCTGATTTAAAAATCAGAAAATGATGGATTGGCTTTTTAAAAAATTGATTTTTTTTCCTTCTGGTTAATTATGCAAAGGGTTTGATTTTCATGAGAAACCAGCAAAAAAAATTACAAAATTTAAAAATTTGCAAAATCATTTACCCATGAAAAATAAGATGGCATGTTTAATTAGTGTCCCAGAAAACAAAAAGGAAACTTAAAGTGGAAACTTGGATCGATTGCTAAAGGGAAGTACAAAAGAATCGCAAAACCATATCAAGACAAAATCAAAAAGCCTAAGGCACAAAATAAGTTACACCTAACAATGCATATAAGCAGTAATAAGAAGAGTTCTTTAGATATGTTAGGAGCATGAGGAAGACATAAGAAAGTATTAGTCTGCTTAATGAGGAAGAAGATCTGATGACATCAAGAAGGCTGGGAGGTTTAATGCCTATTATGCTTCAGTTTTCATTAAAAAGATTAATGGTGACCAGATACTTAATACAATTATTAACAACAAGAGGGAAGAATACAAGACAAAATAGGAAAATAACAGATTAAAGAATATTATGATAAATTAGGTAGATTCAAATTATTAAAACCTGATGAAATTTATCCTGGGTACTTGATATTAACTGAAGCAAACTTGCAAACTTGGCACCATTAGTAATTATCTTTGAGAACCCTGGAGGTCCCAGAGGACTGAAGAAGACCTGACTTTTAAAAAGGGAATAAAGAGTATGTGGGAAATTACAGATCAGTCATCCTAACTTCAGTACCTGGAAAGGTACCAGAACAATTTATTGAACAGTTATTTTGCAAGTGCCTAGAGGATAACAAAGTAATGAGGAACAGCCAGCATGGATTTGTGAAGAACAAATCATGCCAAATGAACTTAAGTTTCTTCTTTGACAGGGTTACTGGCCTAGTGAATAGAAAGGAAGAAGCAGACCCATTAGCCCTAGTCTACAATAGGGAATTCTTTCAAAATAACCCCCCTTATTTCAAAATAATAAGGAGAGCTTCCACACTACCAAGCCTGTCATTTGAAAATAACAGGCTGGTTATTTTAAAATACTAACTCCTGCTTTCTTTGGGGAATAAGCTTATTTCAAATTAGGTATTTCAGGAGTTATTATTTCAAATGTAGATATTTCAAAATAATTTCCTAGTGTAGACGTGTCCTTATATAAAATATTGGTGTTTTCTTTACAACTCTGAGGCTTTTAAAATACAGTTCAGTTTTGCCTATATAGATAGGAGATAGCCAAGTCTTAACCATGTCATCACTCATGCTCCTGTCCAACAAATCCAAGACTGTATTATGATTCCTTAACATGTTTAAAAAGTTGTTGGTCCCTTTTATGCCGGGAAATCAGGCTTTTACAGGTAGGTGATGGTTTGTTTTATGTTGTTCTAGCAATGCTAAACACTTGACAGATAAGTAAGAGATAATCAGTTTCCCAAACAGTTTTCAATATAGGTTGATGCTAGACAAATACAGGTATAGGTAAGAGAAGCAACCAAAAAGCAGCAGGAATAAGCAGTGTAGGATGTCACACCTCTTACAGACTCTGCAGTATGTGGTTATTCAAATATATGGGCTGGGGATTGTGTGCCCTATCCTCAGATAGACACTGGAGGTTGTGAGCTTTGTAGCTGGGCCCCAAACAACTGTTTTAGTATTATAGCTGAGACCTTATCCACTGCCATTGTTTCCTATGGAAATGATAGGTTGCTCTAATATGGCCTGATGTGAACATAAGAACATAAGAACGGCCGTACCGGGTCAGACCAAAGGTCCATCTAGCCCAGTATCCTGTCTGCCGACAGTGGCCAGCACCAGGTGCCCCAGAGGGGGTGGACCGAAGACAATGATCAAGTGATCTGTCTCCTGCCATCCCTCTCCAGCCTCTGACATACAGAGGCCAAGAACACCATTTCATCCCCTGGCTAATAGCCTTTTATGGACCTAACCTCCATGAAATTATCTAGCTTCTCTTTAAAAGAGAAGAGAGATGTGAGATCTCATGAGAAGCTTACAGTAAATGTATGTTGCCACATGTAATATTTCCTTTCAAAAACTGGCAATTGTCAGTTTTCTACAGTGCTTTTTGGCCAAAACAGTAATATAGAATGATCAGAAGACAGTATTTTTTCACTGATACCTTCACCAGCGATGCAAATTCAGTTTTGATCATAAAATAGTTTTCATGGTGTCTACCAACATTTGGTTCTCTGTGTGATGTTGAACAGATATTTTAAAAACATAATCCTCTAGAAGCATCATAATGTACACATTTGTGCTTTGTGTGTTCTTTCTGTTCTGTAGTACATTTAAGTTTAAAACTAGTCAAAGCTTACATATATCATAAATTTAAAGCAACCTAATGTGTGCATTCTGTTGTTTATTAAGTAGACTCTGAACATTTAAGAAAATTACAAAACATCTTTGATAAGGGCCCGTATTTTGTGTTCTGTTTTGTGTCCGTTTGAAGTTCAGCTTTTGTATATAAGACAATCTGATACATTTTGGATTTATAAAAGAGATTCCCTTCATTTTCAATACTGTATGGAATTGCAGAAACTTTCTGAGTCATTGTTACTGCGAGTCGTCTTTTTTAAAAAAAAAAACATCTGGCAAACATTTTGTCCTTGCCTTAGAGTTCTCTGATAATAAAGGTGAGTTACATTAAGCCAAATCCATCCCATCCAAACTTTCTTTGTAAGAGCATTTGATATGCTTACCTCATATAATACTTGGCCACAGGTCTGAGGACAGATTATTTAAAATGCCATCTGAACTCCAGAATAGCAGTGGTAGCATTTAAGACCCAGTCCACGCCATTTCCTGCAGCTCCCCTTGGCTACAAATGGTGAACCGGAGCCGGTGGGAGCCACGAGGCTCCATGGCTGTGGAGCTGGTAAGTAAACAAACCAGAGCAGCCTGTTAGCATCTTTCTCAAAGTGGGCCCCAGGCTCTCTTTGAGAAACTCTGTTCTAGATGTTTCTGATGAAGGGCCAAGAAATCTTGCAATGGATAATCATATCAATATCATTTCATTATTGGAGGAGCCATGGTCTCTCCACTTCCTTGAAACAAACATATTAAGAGTATCAAGGGAAAACAAGCAGATTAAAAATGACCCCCAATGAAAAAGCCAGAATCCAGTTATCTGTTCCCTAGTTTTGCTGTTCTGGATATTAGAAATCAGATACAGTTTCACAGATGTAGAAATGCAAATATGTCAATTATAATACCCAGGGATGTCAGAATCTAGGTGAAAACCCTCTGTATACAACTGAAGAATAGGAGAGAGACATTGTATTCAACAATGGAGTGTCCAGCAGAGGGAAGAAATTAAGGGGAGACAAGAAGAAAAATCCACTTAAGGATAGTACCTTCTAGGTAGGGTTTTTGTTCCAAGGCAAGTTGTCAGAGTGAACCAGATCCCTGAAGGAAATGTAAGTGTCCTAAAGAAGAGAGAAGTTGATAAAAGCACAAACCTAAGTTTAAACACACACACACACCCCCCACACACACACAACCCAGAGGAGCCCTCCCAAATGGTCAGAAGCTTCTCTTACACACAATGCTTTTGGTTTATGAAACCAAATCCAGAGTTATCACATACAAATGAAAATATAAAATATTTTGGATCCCCACATGTCCCAACCCTGATCCCTATGATGTTGATAGCAAAAGTTCCAGTGATTTCAATAGAGCAATACTTAGCTCTATATGTGTAAACAGCACAGAAATTGCAAACTAGTGGAAAGTCTGAGCACCAACCTTGAATAGGTATATAATTAACTGGTTCAACATTATTTTATAAGGTCATATTTCAGACAGTTAAATTTGCAGCCAAAATTGGATAGCATTTGTACTTAGGAAATACCACTTCTTAATGCTGATCTAAAAATTTGTGATGGTGCAGTCACAAAGGTCCCATTGAAGATTGTTCCCCGAAGTGCTGATCATTCCACTGACACGAGACTTCTTGCTCTCTGCGGCTCACTACCAACCTATCTGCTGGACCAGATCCTCCAGTTCTAGGGCATAGCACCCAGGAAACCAACCCCCAAACGGGATAAACTCCCCAAATAAATCTATCTTTCTCTGAGAGAAACCTTTACATGGGGAAAAGCTCATGAGTATGTTTGCCCGTTTTATCAATGAAAGAGAGATATGCACAATAGTTGTTGCCCCCAAGTAACAATGACATATACGGGACCTGATAGTAAGTATAAACAGTAAGATTTAAGTGGTTGCAAGTGAAAACAGACAGATCAAAGTAAGCTGCTAAATTAAAATGAAAAGAAAATGCATAGCTAGTTCTAATTCACTAAAAAAACTTATTGAAAGCAGATTCTTACCCTAACAAACTATTCTTTTTTAGGCATAGTTTTCAAGTCAGATACAAACTCTTTTACTTTAACTTGGATCTCCCACTTTCTTTGTATCCTCATGTGCTACCCCAGTCTAGCTGAAGACCAAAGGTTGTTAGTGTCCAATTGCTTAAATAGTCTTTCCCCCAAGGTGGGAACCTTTTGTTCTACAGCCCCCTTTCCTTGGAAAAATACCAGGATGAAAATGGAATTCTAGTACCAGGTGATACAGTCACATGTCTTAATAGTCCAATCACTTTGGAACTTATAGGACAAACAAGTCTGTTTACTAGTCATCAAGTTGATTTCTAAGTTGTTAAGACTTCCAGAGGAGAGAGGTGCACCAGTAATGGCTCTCATTAGCACATTTAAAAACTATAAAGTCTCATACACTTTACATACAAGAACGACACATGCACCCAAATAACATACAGATTCAGCAGATTGTAACATTCAAACTAATAGTATACATGAGGTATTTTATCTGAAGCGTTTCCAAGATATTCATATTTATCTTCATTAGCCAATTTTCATAAAACACGGGGAGGGGAGTGTCACAACATGTGTATAGCATACTCAAACATTATCATTTGTTTAGTCAGTGATGACCAGGTGAGCTTTCACACTGGCAGAATTCTCCTAAAAAACATTGTGTCACCTCAGAATTTCAGAAAGGGCTTGAAATTGATGTTATATTAGATATTGTCCCAAAATGTAGGCTGTTGATGAGGAAGCTGGTTGTCTTGATTTGTTCAATTGCTCTTCAAAACAAAGGAATCTCTCTAGAATTCAATTAACCTTCCTCTTGAGAGCTCTAGTGTGGGAGAATATTAGCAGTTTTTGCCCATTGTTCTCACTGAAGTACCTTTAGCACCAGAGTTATTAACCTCTCAGTGAGCTAAGTGTAGATGAAGCACATTTAACCTCCTTCTGCAGGTTTCCTTTTTGACTATTTATTTTAATAGCATTATAGGGTTCATGCTTTTACCTGCCTTATATTTATTCACTAGAGGGATTTGGGCAACTAATTTGGGCATGCACAAACGTGTCCCTTACAAAAGGGCAGCTCATTGTGAGTGAAAAAAGCCTAAGTAGAGGGTTAAGAGGAATAAAATGTCTAGCATTGAGTTGCCTGAGTTTTCCTACTCACGAATTGAAGAGCCCTTTCTTTTTTTGTTATTGCCACAAAATTGGATGTTTTCAGAGAACTATCCACAATGATGCCAAGATCTCTCCCTTGAGAGGTAATAGCTAATTTAGTCTCCATCATTTTTGTATGTATAGTTGGGATTATGTTTTCCAATATGCAATATTTTGCATTTACCAATGTTAAAAATCACTTGCCTTTTTGTTGCCCACTCACCTAGTTTTGTGATACTCTTTTGAAGCTCTTCACAGTCTGCTTTGCTATCTTGAGCAGTTTAGTATCATCTGAAAACTTTGCCACCTCGCTGTTCACCCCATTCACCAGATCTTTTATGAATATGTTGAATAGAATTGGTCCCAGTACAGACCCCTGAGGGACACCACTAATTACCTCTCTCCGTTCTGAAAACTGACCATTTATTCCTTTGACCAGTTATCAGTCCAGGAGAGGACCTTCCCTCTTCTCCCATAACAATTTACTTAAGATCCTTTGATGAAGGACCTTGTCAAAGGCTTTCTGGAAATCTAAATACTTTATATCTACTGGAGCCCCCTTGTCTACTTGCTTGTTGGCACCCTTAAAGAACTCTAGTAGATTGGTAAGGCATGATTTCCCCATCCAGAAACCATGTTGACTTTTCCCCAGCAAATTATCTTCATGTATGTGCCTGATAATTTTATTCTTTACTATAGTTTCAACTAATTTTGTTGAAGTTAGATTTAAAAATGTTTGTACTACATGAGTGTCAGAATTCAGGGAAGACTTAGGCAATGATTTCTGAATTAGTGATTGCATAGCCTCAAGGAACTCAATCCCTTTAGCTTAACAAAGAGACTGTTAAGGGGTGACTTGGTTGCAGTCTATGAGTATCTACCTGGACAACAAATAGTCAATAATGGGCTCTGCAGTCTAACAGAGAAAAGTATATGTACCTAACATGCTCCAATGGAGGGAAGTTCACATTAGTCAAATTCAGACTGGAAATAAAGCATACACTTTCAAAATTGAGGGAATTAACCACTGGAGAAACTGACCTATGACCATGGTGGAGTCTTCATCACTGACAATTTTAACATCAAGATTGGATGCTTTTCTAAAAGATGTTCTTTACAAATTGTGTGAGGAAGTTTTATGGCCAGATGATCATCGTGGTCCTTTCTGACCTTGGAATTTATACATTTGAAATTGAATTAGTCACATGATAGAACATTTTGATGGCTGTGTTCCTGGTTCCCTGAAGGTGTGTCTACACAGCAGGGCTTAACTCGAAATAAGCCATACAAATTGATCTATATCAATTTCGTAGCTTATTTTAAAATATCTTATTTCAAAATTGGGAGTGACTACACAGCACTTATTTTGCAATAGAGCACTTTTCCTCTGACTTCCCTTACTTCTCATACAATGAGGGTTACAAGAGTCAGAGTAAGAAGTCTTTCAGCTTGACAGTATTTCCACATTATTTCAAAATAACTGCCTGCTTTGTAGACGCAGGCTAAGTTATTTCGAAATAACGCTAGTTATTTTGAAATAATGTTGTTGTGTAGACATACCCTGAGTGACTAAGCCTGTGCTATGGGTTTAGAAGGACTAGATTTGATTGGTTAGGTTTGTTTGTTTGTTTTACTTGACTGCTAGATGCGGATTTCTATGCCATTCTATCAGCCTGGTTTTTGTATAAAAAAAATCTCAAAACCCTGAATTGCCTGTCAGATAACAGCCTGATACATTTTACGTTCTTAATATTCACCCAGTTAGGGGGCTAGGTGTTATTTTTCTCTTGTTGAATCTGACCGCAGTTTTACAGGGGAAATCAGTCTTATTTTCCAGCTGGCTATTCCTGTTGGAGGCCTACATTCTCCTTAGATCAGTAATGTTACTTTCTGGGCTTCTCTTATTTCTTACTGATTGAGAACTCTTCTAGTAGTACAATTGAAAGACTTCCAAGCCGAATGCTGAGATTATGGATTTCATTTTGCTTTTTTGGCATAAGAAAAATGTCACTGTTCTGAGGGAGGAACATTATATGGCTCATCCCATTGTTCATCTGCACATTAAAATTGTACAACGATGCTAACGTTTTGCTGTGCTTGCTTAGATTGCCTTGCTCAAAATTTGTCTGTGACTGTTCATGCCATTCTTTTTTTTCTCAACACATTAGATTTTTTAGAAACTAAACAGCTCATCATCCAGAAAAAAAAGCAAAAGCCATTTTGGGGTTTGATTTTTATTCCCCCTCAGCTATCTGTTAAGTCTTAGCCCTTGCCTATCCTAGAAATGTATTTTGCTCTAACTGTGTCACTCAGGAGTATGGAAAAATATCTTTGAGTGACATAGTTGTGCCTACCTGAACTCCAGTGTAGACAGCAGTATGTC
This sequence comes from Apalone spinifera, assembly GCA_030068395.1. Taxonomy (NCBI): domain Eukaryota; kingdom Metazoa; phylum Chordata; order Testudines; family Trionychidae; genus Apalone; species Apalone spinifera. The sequence continues at coordinate 224,217,082 of CM057845.1, forward strand.
AATGGGAGGTCTTCTCCTGTCAGCATAGCTATCACCTCTTGGACAGGTGGATACCTACATGGGTGGGGGAAGCTTCCCTGTCAGTAGAGACCTGTGGGAATACAAAGAACATATGCCTCCAATCTGCAAAAATTGTATCCACTGATATCTATGGATTTGCAGGACTCTAAACAGTACCACAGGTCCACTGCATAGCAATGACTCAAGGTTGTGTCAAGCCCCAAACCACCACCCTAAGCTCCAATTCTCCTCAGAGACCTCCTGCCCTGCCAGCTGCTCCGCCCGTGTTGTACCTGCCCCATTCCGCACAGGGATTTTATAATCCTGGCCATTCTATGCATCAGATTTGCAGGGCTCTACCCTTAGGCCTATTCAAATCATAAAGTTGCACGGTCTTAAACGAAAAGAGTGATTTTAAACCCATTGAGTTAAATCGCTTCCTCTTTGTCTGTTGGTTCCCTTTAATCAATTTAAACCTGAACATGTCCATTTATCTTGCACTTGTCTACATGAGATGGTGGCACTAAGTGAATTTTTAAACTGATTTAAATCAACCAGTTCAAACCCTGTATGGACACACTTATTTCAATTTAGTATCAACATGTCTATTTTCTGTTAAATCATAATAACCTTAGTTTGATCTGAAATAAGAGTCAGAGATCCTTTTCATCAATTAATTAAATCAGTTTAAAAACACGCCATTAGTTATGCCAGTACAAGTGAATCTATGCCAGGGTTTTGCTTTTACTAACTGGTTTTTTAATTGATCAGAAGCTTTCACACAGGAAGAGCTCTGAGACTGCTTGACTTTTGGGAGTACCATATTTTGCAACTGCAGTGATTTTATTTCAGCATAGGTTCCTTTATTAATAATTGTTATAAAAGTTTTTAGTTTTCATTTTATGAGGAGTAAGGGAAGTCGAAGGAAGCATGTTCTTTGACTTCCTGCTGTGTAAACAGCGCCAAAAGCCAAAATAAGCTATTTTGATTTAAGCTACGCAATTCACGTAGCTCAAGTTGCATAGCTTATTTCAGCTTTAGCCCTGCTGTGTAGATGTGTCCTGAGTGGCTTGGGAGGTTTCTGCTCTAGGGTAGCTGTGTGACGGAGTGTTATTGCCCAAGGAAGGGAGCCAAAACGAAGCTCTGCAATCTGGTGTGTTTGCATCAGAGGCCCAAAACTAGAAACAGTATTTGGTCTGGGCCCAAAGCCCATTGGCTTGGAGCCACTTGAGTGCCAAAGTTACAACAAATTGGAGACTGTCCCGTAGAGGGGCATAGGATAGCCTATAATAACATCTACTGGGAAAAAAATCTTCTACAACATAACAAAGTCTGACTGTGGGAAAGAAAGGGGGAAATGTTTCACTGAAATAGTGTTGACTTGCTCACAGTTTAACAGGAAAAGCCACAGTGAGTATTAAAACAATGAAAATAGGCAAGTACAAAAGCGGTAGTGTTGTTATGACTCTGTCGTCACTTGCTGGTGCTTTTCTTGCAGCATCAGGCACAATACATATGGCATTGTCACAACAGAGAAAAGATGGCAGTTTAAAGACAGCTGTTTATGATGTGCTGTGGTTTATGAACAATGGGGAGTTATTTATTTTTGGCTTGTCACAGTAGAACAGCAAAGCATCAGGCTAGCCTAATGAAAGGTATTTGATTCCCAAGATATTAATGGCCTACAAGAAACAGCTTTGCCTTACACAGAGGTCTCTGGAAATAGCCAGTTAAACAGTAATGTTAAATAAGACAAGTAAGGCCACCTTGACCTGAAGATTTTGGGGACTGAGGAGCTGGGGAATAGAAGGATCCTCAAGCGGTGTGAGGAAGTGGGAATTTTCTGTAATATTTTTCTCAAGCTTCCGCATGCCTTAGTTTTCCTCTGGAGCAGAGCAAGGTGCGTCTGTCACATTGCTGTCTGGGTGGAATGAATGGGTAATTAGAAGCTGGCTGAAACCAACCCATGTCAATGGAGAATCCAAAGAGACATTGGGAACTGTGATTGCCAGGATATTCACACCTAGCAAGGAAGGAGATTCCTCCCACACATCCCATCTCATCAGAGAAGCAGAGCACAGGCTTGAGAACAAAGGGGAAAGCTGTCAGGTAGCTGGGGTGAGGACCTTAGAAGAGTCACTTTCAGCTGACGGAGCCAGAAAGAGATTCCATGGCAGCATGGCTAGGTGAGACAATCTCTTACATTTTATTTCTCTTTGCTCCCCTAAGGACTCCCGGTACTGTGTTCCAGTTGAGACTAATAAACATTACTCTGGTGTTTGACTGCCTGGGGTCCCTGCAAATACTTGCTCAGGAGCATTGGTCACTGAAGAGAGTAAAAAGTCTCTGACTTAGGGTGTGTCTATACTGCACCCTTACCTTGAAGTAAGCTACGCAATTTGCACAACGCAAATGGTGTAGCTTATTTCGAGGTAACTTCAAAATAGTCTTTTTAAAAATTTGGCGCCATCTACACAATGCCAAATTTCAAAATAAAGCACTATTCCAAAACGTCCCTTAATACTCATGGAACGAGGGTTACAGAGTGCGCCCGTTATTTTGAAATCTATTTCAAATTAATGGGTGCGCTCAAAAGATGTGGAATAGCTATTTCAGGATTCTTCTAGTATCCCGAAATAGTGCCACAGTCTAACTGTAGCCTAGGAGTCTGTCTGAAAGGGACTTGTTGGGCAGAGCTCTTGGCGTGAAGCAGGCATGCTGGAGGCTTTGAGGCAGTGGTGGCACTGGGAGGATTTGCCTTCGTGCCCAGTAGCTATTCTGTAGCAGCAGCTGCTTTCTGGCTGCCCAACTCTGAAAGCAAAGCAGACAGAGTGGTGGCTGCTGTCCAGGCACCCAGATCCAGCAGCAGAGGAGAAATGAGTCTGAGCAAGGGGCTGTGGTGTCCCCCCCTCCTGCTGAGGTGCACTGCTCAGGACAGGTGAGAGTCTGGATCTCCCCACTGAAGCCTGGACTGACTCATTCTGTCATGGGACCCTTTGCCCTGGTCCTGTGGTCACTGCATTCCGAGCACTGCAAGGACTTTGCCAGCCCTGGAGCTGGGTCTCCCACCTGAGTGGCTCTTACTGCCTAGGAGCAGCCAGCACTGACCACTGCCCAGCTCCAGCTTCTGGCATAAAACAGGGCTACGGGTCTGAATGGGAGAGAGAAGGGCCAAAGATAGGGGAAGAGCCTCAAGGCAAGGGGGGGCTAAGGGTCATCTCAGACCCCCCACTGGGAAGAAGCTGGTGTCACCCCACATTGAGATCACAGGGCCTACTCCTCAGGAAGACTTGGGACTATTTTGAGGTGTGCCACACAGAAGGGGTTCCTTCGGAGAACTGTTTAATAGCTGGGGTATAGCACAGACCCTGTGATTCCATGACACTTGGCATAGACTATTAAGGGCTAACGGGCTACCTGGCAATTAGTTGCAACATCCTCATCCAGTGGTGCAGTGTCAGCACCAGGGGAACCTCATTCATTCTCTGCAATGTTTTTCTGCTAATCTGTCCTAGAGCCAGTCTGTGCCGTTCCACTTGAGTCTCGTTTTGAAGGCTGTTTTAAATTCACAAGACTCCAATTGTTAAATGGCTGTCCTGTCCTTCGACAAGTGTAACAATTTGAGTCACCTGCTCATTGATCAATCACATCCTCTTGACTGTTAGCTCTCCCCACAATCAACTGCATGTGCAATCTCAGTAACAAAATGACTGGAGTTTCTCTAGTTGTTGTGAACATCACAGCTATATTGACTTGTGAATAGTATTTCATGTGCAGTGTCACTGATGATAAACATGAGGTAAGAATGACATTAGCAGTTTTTCAATTCAGCTGTCTCCTGTGAATTTGCCCTAACACAAGGAATGACAACATAGCACCCAAGCAAATCTCCTGATGCTATTCCCTTTATGCACCCTTCTGGTGCTGTGAGACACCTTAGCAAATATAACAGTAAATATGGTTTTAGCAAATCAGATTTGATAATATAGCCACTGGTCACTGGTCCTTGCCTTTCTATCCCATACATCCCAGCAAAAAAAAAAAAGTTTTAAAAATAAACCCTTTTCTTGAGGGATGTACAACGCCACATTGGGATGAGCCCCCCAGGCAATATTTGCCAGTTGGCCCATATTTCCTCAAAACCTCATCTTGAGCCTGGCTGGAAAGAGGTTGAGAGAAAGCATGCACATTTTCTAATAATGAATGTTCTTAAGGGAAATACAGTGACATTTGAGTGGGCAGACCCTCTGGCAATCTCAGAGAGAACTCAAGAGTTAACAGAGAATACAGATGATGAACTGTAGCTGGAAAAATTGCAGCATTTATAATTAAAACGGAAAGCGTACAGGTGTAGAGGCCTGATAGTTTACCTATGTTAAAGAGATCACAACTGGTAAGTTTATGTCTTACCAGGGGGCTCAATAACACTTTTTGGATTCCATCGACCCAAAAAAACCTTTCATCTTCAAGACCTGTCCTTTGAAGAGTCGATAAATCAATATTCATATGGGACCACACAAAAGGAATGTTTTGTTGTTATCAGAGCAGTAGGGGACAACCTGCGGCCCAAAGGCTACATGCAACTCATTGGAGTTCTAGGTATGGTCCATGAGACATTTTGTTTACCATTGCCCAGGCACAGGATTGCCAGAGTCTGCTGGTTTCCATCCGCATAGCTTTTTTCCTACCACTATTACAAAAGTGACATTCACATAAAAGCAAGGACATGTGAAGTTAGGTGCGAGTTGATTGCACACCAAGAGTTGTAAACTCCCTCTGCATCCAATCAAAGCGCTGCTATGGTTCAGTCAGTGCCCCCTGCAAATTCTAAGTATGCAAGTGCAGTTAGCAAACCTACCCTATCCTGGGAGATCATATTGGTTATGACAATCTTGCAGCCCACTGAGAGCAAGGAGGGCCAACTCCGGCAGCCCACTCACTAGCCTAGGCTGCCCCTCACTGGCCTAGATGCCCAAGTTGAGTTCAGATCCCTTAGGTGCTTTACAAACACATATCAAGGGACTTCTCTGAAGAGTTTACTGAGGGCACATGCAGCATTATCATGAAGCCCCACTCATATCAGTGCATGCTGAGCTCCCTGGAAAAATCCCATTTCAAATTATTCCACCCCCCACCCCCAGGCTGTGCCAGAAGCCCAGGATTGATGTCAGCTTCCCTTCTCCCACCGTCAGGCCTTCACCACAAACCCATCCTTCCTCTCCTTCCCTTTTGGGTTCCTGTGTTTCCTCTGGCGGTCCCACAGCAGGAGCTGCCTAGTCCTCACTAGCATCAGTGTTTTTGCTGGTATTAATGTTGATGCTGGTTTATCCTGTAAACAAGCAGAGCTCTGGAAAACAACACTCCAAAGGGAAAAAAATCAATGTTTGCCACAGAAAAGCAACCTCCAGTGAGAGGAAAAGATTGATGTGATGAGGCATGAGGTTTTGTGCTGCTCCTCTTCCCCTCACCCCACCACCATCCCACAATGTGCTCTCCCAAGTTATTTCCCCAAAGGTCAGAGATCTGGAATGATAAAATGCTGGTTAAGGGGTTGTTGCTGGTGTCCCTCTCAGCCCAAGATGTTCCAGTTTTGCGTACAGAAGCTGTTAGAGTCATAATATTTTGTGAGAGGTTTTTATGTAATGACCAAACAGCTGCACCTTACCTCCTGTGCATCTCTGGCTGTGCAATGGGCATTGGTTCATAGTTATTTAAAAGTATGAAGCAGGACACCAAAGGAAAGAAATAACACACAGATCCTAAATTGTGTGGGTGGGTAGAAAAATTATTTATTCACAGGGCATGAAGCCAGTGTGAATGTGCCCAGAATGGGGCAGTTAGTTCTTACTGAGGAAATGTACCCTATATTGGGTTATTGATTTCTCCTCTACAAGGAGAAGGAGATAAAAATAAGCAGGAAATTGTTTTCACACTTGACCTCATGCATCTTCAACAGTGAATTGTCTCCTAGCAGGTTCTCATGAATCCATCTTTAGCCTTTAGTTGCTGCTATCGCCATTCACTCAGCAAGAACACTCCATAAGCTGTTATTTCCACTTAACTATCAGCTAATTGGTCATTCCAAAATGCAGTACATTCTGCCACAAATTATTGGATCAATGATGCGGCTTTTCAAACAAACCATTAATTATTTTTCCAAACCTCTTGTGGTTGGTGTTGCCTGCTTTTCTATCAGCTCATCAGATTAAGCAACAGTTTTAACTGGTGCCTACTGTAATAATTTTTTTTTCTATCTTCAGTCATTAAAATATGGACGATGATGATTCAGACAAAATATGGATAAAAAGGGAAAAGATTAATTAGAGCAGTGTTTCTCAAATGTGGCCACCAGCGACTTCTCTTATGGCTGCAGCTTCCTGGCCTGTAATGGCGGAGGGGCAATGTAGAGGCCCCTCCTTCCTCCTGTTGCTGCTGCAGGCAGTGAATTGGTGTTGGTTGCTGGGGCTGCTAGCAGAAGTTGAGCCCAGCCCCACCCCTGAGATACCTGGGACACAAGGCTGGAAAAGCTGCAGCCAGTGAGTTCCCCACTTTCCAGGGGTAAGGGTGGGAGCTCAGGCTTTGGGTTTCAGCCCCAGATTGGAGGGGTGGCAGGCTGTGGTTACCCAGCTTCAGGGTCCAGCCCCAGGCTCTGGCTGCCCAGCAGCAGGCTCCAGCTCCAACTGCTGCCTCCTCCAACCTCCCATCCAAAGCTCAGTTTGTCCCCGATTCGGCAGGGCTAAGTCTGTTGTGGACAGAGATACTTGTATGTTTGTTAATATCACTTTTCACAACAGACATACTGGCTAGTAATAAATAAGTTGCAATGATACAGACATGTAAATATGCATATTTATTTGTTTTTCTTACTGCTAAGTAAGTATTTTAGGAACTGTGGCTGCCAGCAAGAGCTAGTGGCTGCACTCTCAAGTCACCAAACATTTTTTCCCAAGAACCCCTAAATTAGAGCCTGCATTGTGAGCATGAAGCCTCCATTATTGTCAAATGGAACAATAATAAGGGATTTAGAAAGTCCAGAAGTACCCTTTAATACCCTTTAATATAAATAATGAATCACTACATAGTCTCTTTTTTCCTTGACAGCAGCACTTAAAAATGAAAAGCTTCTGACATAAGATAATGCACTTATTTTCTATGAATCTTGCACTCTAACCATGTTAATAACAAAATTATTTTCATTGTATGTCATTGCTGGTTAAATTATGCAAAAAAATGATTCTCAAATGTTTTTGTGAATAAATGGCACATTCACGTCCTCTTCCTATTATTTATGGGGTCCTATTATCACGACACAAATTATTTGTCCACCATAAAGCATTCTCCTTTTTAAAATGTCTCAGCTATCTAACCAGGGAGTAGGAACATAACCTCTGATGTCAGTGACGAGTCTTACCCCCAAATAATAAATGGTGAATAGGTGAAGTTAAAATTTCCCAATCACCTCATCGACTTGAGCTACATTTGGGAATAACAAACGCATTCTTACTTATCAGGATTGAATTACAAGTGGTTTACATTGAGATAAAAAAGGCTAAATTTGCAGTGAATATTATTCACAATGAATAAATTGACATGTCAGTATGGTTAACATTTATCATTCATTCTCTACTCTTACATAGTTTGAAACATAATTTAAAAAGTTTAACAATGGTGTAATGACAGTGAAAAGTTTTCCGATGTCTAATTAACATTCACACTTTTGAGAGTGGATTGTAGCCCTCCTTTTTTCTACATTAATTTCTAGATTCATTGAGGACTCTAACCCATATGTCCTTATCAGAGACAGATACTTTCAGAGGAAATATAAGTTTTTTACAACAGCTAGTAAAGCTAATGTTTATGAGGCGAGTAAATAATTCCAACAAACTCCTATTGGATTTTTGGTGGTGTCATATTTCAATAAACAACAGGACATTCTTTAAACATAAAACAACAATTGGATTGTCACAGTATGGGTGACATCTCAGTAGGCACCACTTTTGTCACTGGACCAGAAGATAAAAGGCTGACATATTAAGGGACACAGAGACAGGCATGCTTCATCTGTCAGCATCCCAGCATGGTACCAGCGATGTGGTTTGGTGGAGGAGACATTAAACTGAAAACCCCAAGAATATTAACACATCTGTCACCGCTCTATTTCATTTGTCCATGCACTCACTCCTCCACTACTGAAATGGGGATAATGCCACTGTGGTTGCTACTATACAGGGTATATTTTCACACACTTGTAGGAAAGATGCACTATCAACATTGGGCTCCATCCTGTCAGGCACAGAGTAATTTGAGCTCCCACCAAAGTGTTATTTAATGGAGCTCTTCCAGGACACACTGCACTTATTTGTTGTACCTCTGTACATGTTTCTGAATGTGTTCTGTGAGGTTACCCTCAATGTCACTTGTATTCTAAGGCAAGCTAATGTCACAGCACAACGGTAAAATGAATTTGTTTTGGCAATACTTGTACCCATCTATCTGTGAACATTTGTATGTTGGAGTTGTACTAATGTTCATGGCAGACAGATTTAGAAGTCAGATGCACAAGGATTTTCAGTGAGGGGTCTTCAATTTGCCTCTGCAAGTGTTTGGTCCAGAAGTGCTTGTGCGCTCATCTCTGCAGTGAATAGAAGCAATAACGGGTTTTATCTAACCAATCACAGCTAGCAACATTCAAATGCTAACGACTTGCAGAGAACTCTTTGCAGTCAACCACAGTTTTAAAAGTTTGCTCCCAAACTATCAACAAATACTTTGCAATCAGGAATAAATTTGAGGAAAGCATGATGGCTATTCTGCTAGTAGAAAAAGAGGCTAACTTAACTGAATATATTATGCTATGTGCATCTGTAGATAATATAGGCAGACATATCGGTTGAACAATAAAATCACCTGGAGGCAAATTGAAGATCCTTCATTGAAAATCCTTGTGCATGTGACTTTTAAATCTGCCTGCCATGAACATTTGTGTTAGTACAACTCCAACAAACAAATGTTCACAGCAAGATGGGTACGAGTATTGCCAAAACAAAAGGCCGTTCGTCCTTCCTCCCACCTCTTCCAGTGCATGTTAGGCAATATGTAAATATATAATTTACATATTATATATTATGTAATATAATATATTCTCCTTCAGTGCAGGAGAAGCGATCAGACCTATTGGGTTAATGAAGTAATGCTGGAGACTGTGGATAAATGACCATACAGGTGGAGGAGAGGGGATAAAATTATCACATTTGCTCTTTCCTTCATTTATTTTCTTCCTTTTATATTTTGAGGGTTGTTGGGATTGTTTCAAGTTGTAATTTTTTAATGATCTGCTTTGTACGGGTTGTTTTAGAATATATGGTGAGGATCAGAAACTAGTTTTAGTGTGGAATGCTAGCTTTCGCATGGATTTGGGAGATACTAAATTTTATTTTTAATGTTTTTATATAAAATATAAACACATAATGAAACAAAATATATATGAATATATGTACACAATGGAAATACCATGTTCCACAAATGTACAAAAGCAAATGAAAAAACAAACAAAAATACATGAACCCATACTGGTCATGAAAGGGCTCAGTTGATAAAATGACTAAATAGATTAAATGAGAGAGACTATAACCTATGAGGAGAGAAACTAATATATAGTAAACTGGCAAAGTATGTCATGTTTTTCCAAACAGTTCATTAGATGGTCTTTTTTCCATCAGTGCAGTAGTAGAGAGCTCACTATATCTTCAATACTGGCTAATGCGACCCATTGACTTTGGTACTCCACCAGAATTAGAAGACATTCTGTAAATCTAAGTACATCACCTTCAGCTACATTATTCATGTAGTTGAAGTTGCATAATTTAGATCAATCTTTCTCCCCCTCCTCCATAATTCAAACCAGCTGTGAGCCAGTCTGTATATGAGTAAGGAATTGCAGATTTACGTTTTCTGAAAATAACTTTATTGGCCACTGAAATACATACTAAAATCCATTTCTTAATGTTAATTGATCATATCAATGGACCACTCAACTATGAAGTTTGGAAAATAAAATAAAGCAGCACGTCGAGTTCTGAGAGTGCACTGAATGTAGTGTTCCAGAATACATATGGTGCATCTATACAGCAGGGCTTAACTCGAAATAAACTATGCAAACTGAGCTACATCAATTGCCTAGCTTATTTCGAAACTGGGAGCACCTACACAGCACTTACTTCAAAATAGAGCACTCTTCCTCCGACTTCCCTTACTCCTCGTACAATGAGGTTTACAAGAGGTGGAGTAAAAAGTCTTCCAGCTTGACAGTATTTTGACATTATTTCTAAATAACTGTCTGCTGTGTGGACACAGACTAAGTTATTTCGAAATAATGCTAGTTATTTTTGGAGAGGTGTAAAGAATGTTGTAAATTTGGTATGTGGATTGTTTCATCTCTAGCATTCACAGTGTGTTGTCAATCTAGCCTTAAACAAATGTTCCAGTGTCATGTTTAATATCTTCTTCAGGAAGAATCATAAGAATAAAGAACTTAAAGTATTTCTCACATTAAGACCTGCCAGGTTTCAATTGTGATACTAAGTCTAAGTTCTTTTCCCTATTTTTCTTTGAGACTGAGATTGCAAGGGTAATGCAAAACATTAAGCCACTTATCAGTAATTCCTGCAAAGAGATTTTTATGTCCATATTTCTTACCATGTTCTTCTAGAGGCAAGAGAACTGGAACAGAGCAATTGTACCCTATTTATCCTTGCATGCATCACCGAGCATAGCCATGAAAAGAAGAATTGGTGAGCGAGCAGTAGCTAACATTTATAACACATAATCAAAAGAGGTCAGTCTATCATCTTGAGTTATAGCTTTAATTTTTCTTAAATCTTTTTCTCTCAAATTTATCTTAAGCATGGAGTTGGCCTTGATCCTGAGGCACCAGTTATCCCATCATGGTCTGAAAAGAGCATTAGTAAGATGCAGGGGTGCTGGAACAATTTGTGTAAGGGGAGTGCTGAGAGCTATTGAACCAAACTGTAAACCCTGTATATGATGGAAACCATTTCAAGCCAGTGGGTGCCACCACATCCCCAGTGCCCATGCTTCCAGCAACTATGTAAGATGGGGTACTATAATCAGAGAATTATATAATCGTAGAAGTGTAGGACTGGAAGGACCCTGAACTGGTCATCAAGTCCAGTCGCCTGCACTTAAGACAGGGCTATGTAATAACTATACCATTCCTGACAGGTTTTTGTCTAAGCTGTTTTTAAAAGCCTCTAATGCTGGAGATTCCACAGACTCCCTAGGCAATTTGCTCCACTGCTTAACTCCCCTGGCAAGATTTTTTTCCTAATGTCTAACAAATCTCCGTGGCTGCAATTTAAGCCCACTGCTCCATGTCCTGCCCTCAGAGATTGAGAACAATTTTTATCCTCTTCTTTGTAACAACTTGTATGTACTTTAAACCTGTTATCGTGTCCACCCTCTGTCTTCTCTTCTCCAGGGAAGCCCCATTTTTCTATCTTTCCTCATAAGCCATGTTTTAGATAAGAAAGATTAGACAAGGCCATTCAACCCTACCAAAGGTTTTCTCTGCTCCTAGAGATGAAGCTAAGGAGGGGACCTCTGACAACTGAGCTTTCTGGATCAAGCGAGAAATTTTTTTCTCTATTATCAGCAGCCAATCTTCCTTTAATAATAAACCCTACTTGATCTGGTATATAATTGACGGGAGGCCGGTGTTCAGTCATGATGCTAAAAATTTTCCAATTATTTTGCAGTCTATGTTCCATACAGATTTGGGATGAATGTCACCACAGTTGCAGCCATCTTTATTCTTCTCTAATGTTTAAGTAAATAAACCAGACATGGCTCCTTTGTGGAATGCTTCAGTGACGACCTTTGAAAAAAATACAAGCTAGCTGGTTACAAATGGTTTGTAGAAATATGCCAGAAAGTCACCCATCTCATGGGCCTTGCTGGAATTCATATGATTTTAGTCTGTTTGACCTCTTGTTGATTTGGATAACTTTGTCCATAAACAACATTGTTCTGAAGCTAGAGTGTGAAAAAGCAGGCCCTCAATAAAATGATCAAATGAATTGGTATCAAATTGGTTATCTGGTTTACATAAATCTTGATAGAATTGTTTAAATCAATTATCTCTATCTAATGGTTCAAGGTGGCACTCTAATCTTCTTGTACCAGGGAAGACATATTGTTGTCTAGTTCCATCTTAAGTTTTCTGACAAGGAATTTTCCTGCTTTATCTCCCCATTCCTAATATTTTTGTGTGATCCTGCTGAGTGCAAACTTGGCTTAAGCTGACTAAGTATTCACTATATTTGTATTTGGACTTTGATTAAAGAATGAAGGATGTTTTCATTACTTGGAAAAATCTGATGCTTTCTCTGTAATTTGTCTATTTCCTGATGCAGAGAATTTAGTCATCTGAGTCTTTCTCTCTTCTTTTGGGAGGCATACTTTAAGCATTTGCCCCAAATAGGGCTTCCCAAAAGATAGTATCTCAAGTTGCTGAGGGCTTAGTTTGTGGAATGAAGTTAGCAATGACTGAATCAACTGCAGAACAAAACTTTGCATTTTTAGTATCACAGAGCATGTCTACACTTGTTATTTTGAAATAACAAGGTGAGCAGCCACACTACCAAGCCTGTTATTTCAAAATAATGGGCTTGTTATTTTGAAATAATAGCTTCTACTTGTGAAGAGGAATAAGCTTATTTTGAAATAGTTATTTCGGGAGTTATTTCAAAATAACCTGGTAATGCAGACATAGTTCTAAAGTGCTATGAGAGCCACACTGCCACAGTAAAGCACTGCTGTGGTTTGCTTTAAAATTTCAAGTGTGGACAAAGCATGAATGTGAAAGCTGTAAGATCTGGGTCTTGTGTAATTGAATTTGTCCAGAATTTGTCTATCTAGTGAAGTATTCCAATCACCTTCAAATATTACAGGAATGTCTTTCTTGGGATACATGCAATATCATTGAAAAATTCAGAATTTCCTTCCTAGAATTAATGTTGTTGAGCCCTCAGGTAGAATATATTATTTCAGGATCAGACAAAAGGACTGTGCATATTGACAGATAATATTTTGATGGATCAAAATAAAGATGCATCTGTTCTTAGAATTCAGTGATGAATGACACTCAACACCTATTCACAACTTCCTGACTCTAGATGAGTTTCTTGCAATAAAGCTAGCAGGCACTTTTTAGATCTGTGGTATCTCAGTATTTTTATTCTTTTGGACAATTGACTACATTCTCTCACACTGCAGCAGCACTTTTCAAGAAAATTCATGGAACTAGAGTAGATAGGTTAGGAATGCCAGCATTATGAACTGACCGACTCCTCATTTGGAACTGGAAGTACACAAACAGGAAGCAGCAGCAGTAGCAGAGAGAGAAAGAGACAATACTGTGCAGTATTGTGTTAACTGCTAAAAAAGAATGGAAAGGTTTAAAAAAGATTTGACAAGGTAAGGTAACTGTTTCTGTGCTTATTTCATTTACATGAAGATGGCTAAAAGCATCATTTTCCTTCTGCAGAGTAAAGTTTCAAAACTGTATTATTTAAATTTTCAAAAGTTCACACTTGAACAAACAACCATAACATTTTGTTCTTTAGACATTTCAGAGTTATGAACAACTTCCATTCCTGAAGCATTCATAACACTGAGATCTACTGTATTAACCCTATTCCAAAGATACACATTTCCCAGTTGATTGTATCTCTAGGATATAATCTATACTTACACATATTAGATACTGGTTAGTTTTGATTAATGTATGCCTTCAGTTGAGCCTCTAAGCCAGTGGTCACCAATCGGTCGATCACAATTGACTAGTCGATCTCAGTGCCTCTAAGGGTTGATCACCACAGCCAGCTGGCTGGGTAGCTGCCCCTGCTTACTCCAGCCCATCTGGCCATGGTGTTCGGCAATCAAAGAGGGGCAGCTGCCTGACCATCTAACCGCCATCTATATTCCTACCTATAGAAGATTTTGTATATACGAAAATATATGCATATATCTATATACAGACTCATCACATGTAAATTTACAATAGATTTCCTAAATCAAATACAAGTTATTTCAAAATCTAAATATGAAAAATATAACAATATACAAAAATCACATTCATAGTATGTGAAATGCCCTGAGCAAATTGAATAATTAGTATTTAAGTATTTATTTGAATAATTGGTATTTAAGGCATAGGTTAAAGTTTAGGTTATAATCTACTTTACATATTAGGAGTATTGACTATTCCAAGGGACTTGTGGTTATCATAACCTGATCCATGTGAGGCAGAGCTAGCAAAGATATAAGCAAAGCAAGTTGTTGTGCAAATACTACTTCAGTCACTAGATGGGGCTATAAACCCCAACTTACTGTTAAATTGCTACTCTGCATTGTAGTGCTATTCAGTTGTTATTGCTCAGTTCCAAAGAAGATAACAAGAGGAGTTCAGGTTAGCTGTTAGGAGCTGGAAGATTATATAAGCAAATATTACTTTCTCTATAAGGAGACATAGGAAAACAAACTGATCTTTAAACTTGTTGAGGAATGCTTGTGTTAAAACCATTCTGCTATTGTTGGTCAAATCTGGTCTCAGTCTTTGACCTGTTTGCCAGGCTTCAGAGGGGGGTCTTGGAAACTCTTGTGGAGCCTGCTAAATCCATAGTGAAGATGGATGGGTCTTGATGCTGCATCTGAGTTTAGTCCCCGTGAGGATTTGCTTTATGCCACTGGATTCAGCCCTCTTTTTGTTAAGCGTGGCTGAGAAGTCTGAAAAAAAAATGTTGTGGCCTTTGTACATCAGGGCTTTAGCTTTTCTGGCAGCATTCATTAACCTTACTTTATCACTGAACTTCAGCAGCTGGAAGATGATAGGTCTGCGCTTGCCACACTCCAGCTCTCTAGTATCAGGCATTCATTGATCCCTTTCAATATCTAAGAAGGGAACTGGGGGAGTCCAATTTAAGTATGCCAGAGAGCAGCTTCTGAGGAAAGCTAATAATATCCTTCCCCTTTAGCCCTTCTGCAATGCCTAAGAGGCAAAGGTTGTTTCTTTGAGAGCTTTTTTTCTTAGTCCTCCTGTTTTTCTCCCATTTTGTCTAGTCTAAGCTTTAAGGAGGAAGTTTCTTCTTTAATTTCACTGGTATCAATGGCCGCCTATTGTAGCTCATTTTCCAAGGGAGCTGGTTGGGATTTTACATCACTTACATCTTTAGCGAGGCCACGGATGTCTTTTGAGATTGAATCCTGCCAGTGAGGAATTCTGTCAGTGCCCGGAGTCGACATCCTGTGCTAGGTTCTACTGTGGCTTTGTGTTCTCCCTCTTCAGCTGCCTAAATAGTTCAGACTTAGGTCTTTTGCCCCGCTTCCTTCCGCAAATCACCATTTTTTCATTGGAATCCATATTCAACAGTTCGACATTTATCCAAGGGAATTAATTTAATATAAAATATGACCAAAACGTATTGCCAATTTGCTAGGAAAGTAATTATTAAAGATGAGGAGGTCTGTGACAAGGTAGCCGTCTTCCTCCTGCGTGCCATATGACCTCTCTCACTGCCCCAAATTGGGATTTTTTAATGTTAAGTTTAAGATACCTGGAATTTGGCATAGGTAAATTTGTAATGGCTATAAGTCAAAATAGATAAATACAAAATTTCTTTGAGTCCTTCCCAATACTTCATGAGCCCAGGAACTCTTCTATTGAATGCACCTATATGGGGCAAGTCAACATAGCTTGGCTAAGAAAGGAGAACATGCTTTACTTTGCTAACTCCTCCCCGCATTCCCAAAGGACATGTAGCCTATGGATATGCTACCACATCTGACAGTATTAAATAATATATTGACACACAAGAAAGGAGATGATCCCCCACCCCAGAGTTCATCCAACAGGGCAAAAGTCAGTTATAAAATATCAGTCGGTGCAAATCAGTAGTGCCAGGAGGGAGAGTTTGCAGTGCTGCCACACCCACCCACCAGACTCAGGAAGGCAGATGGCATGATACCAGCCCCTGGTGGGCTGTGTCTACACTGGTGGGATCTTGCGCAAAAGTGGCCGCTCTTGCGCAAAAACTTGCTGCCTGTCTATACTGGCCGCGTCTTCTTGCGCAAGTAAACTGACATTCTAATGTATGAAATCAGGTCTTCTTGCGCCAGAACTCTGATGCTCCCGCTCAGGAATAAGCCCTTTTGCGCAACTGTTCTTGCGCAAGAGGCCAGCATAGACAGGCAACATGAATTTCTTGCGCAAGAAAGCCCTATGGTTAAAATGGTCATCAGAGCTTTCTTGTGCAAGAGAGCATCTACACTGGCATAGATGCTCTTGCGCACTAGCACATCTCTTGCACAAAAGCAAATGCCAGTGTAGATGCTCTCTTCTGGAAGAGTTTTTGCAGAAGAACTCTCCGTAAAAGAGTTTTTGCGTGAGAACGCGCTAGTGTAGATGTAGCCAAGGAGTGTGGGCCGGGCCATGTCTGGCTGTTTAGGGAGACGCAGCCTTCCTCAGCGTCTTTCGCCAGTGTTCTTAAGTTAGGCTTTAGCTTCATTTGACTTTTATTTTCTTGTAACCAATTCTGCCTTTTGTGCCTTGTTAATTGTGATCACTTAAAAATCTTTCTTTCAGTGGTTAATAAACATATTTGATTGTTTTATCTAAGCCTATGTGCCTGGATTGAAATATTTGTGAAATACAGTATTTGTGCATATAATTTTCTACTAATAAAATGATGGGCTATAGATGAGCTTGTATTGTTCAGAAAGAGAGACCTGAGCAGTAGGAGACACACATTTCTGGGGACAAGTCTGGACTGAGAGTTTGCTAGTGTTATTTGGCATAGTAATTCAAGGATGACTGGCCATAGCACTTGTACTCTGTAACTGGGAATGATTTACATGCTGGTCACTGTGTGAGCAGACCAGGAGTGGAAATGCTCTCACAGAGAAGCAGTGTAAAAGGCATCTCAGGTTGGAGAATTAAAGGGACACCGCTGTTCAACAGTCCAGATTGTACCATGTCATGCCCTGGTACTGTTTCTTTAAGGAACTTGGGCCAGGACCCTTGCAGAGAAGGCAGGACAACCTCTCCTCCCTCCTCCCCAAGCAATTGGGAATAAGTTGGTAAAAGGGATGAACATAAATGCTGCTGCTTTCTCTCTCATAGATATGGCTCTAGCAAATTCACAGCCATGAACAATGTTATAGACCATGAAATCTGGTCTCCCCCCTCCCTGAAATCTGGTCTTTTGTGTACTTTTACCCTATTGCAGAGTATCTGTAACTGGAGGTCCTGATCTAAAAGGGGGTTGTATGGTTATTGTAGTAGAGTCATGGTAGGGTCATCCTTATTTCCACACTGCCTTCATACTTAGGCAGTTGAAGAGCAGCAGCTGCTAATTGGGCACTCATCTCTGAAGGCAGCGCCACTGCCAGCAGCAGCACTGAAATAAGGATGGTAAGGTCAGATCATTTGGGGGGGGTGTCTTCATTGGCTGTATGTGTTTATATTTAACCGTTTTAAAATAAATAGCCATGCTTTGTTACAACATTGTGAAAATTAAGATTTAAATATAGGAAACCACAAAATTTAAGATTTTAAAAATGGTATGACCATAAAATTTACAAAAATGGACAAAAATGGTGAATTTGTTCAGGACGTGCTCATAACAGTGCAGCTGCAGGAAATAAGAGTGCTGCAGGGTCCTGTATGAACCGGGGAAAGACAGCAGCAGAGGTAAAGCTGCCTTCTCAACTCTCCCAGCCTGAGAGAGGAAGGATTGACTCGGAGAAAGTCCAGTTGGAAGAGAAGCTGCCAGAGGCTTCTGTTTCTTCTTGAACCTCTCAAGACTGAGACCTAAGTAAATCTGAATATAGGTCTCTGGAAGTGAAAATCTGGGGCAGTAGTACAGTACAACAAGCAGTCTTTCCACAGCCTATTGTAAGAAAATCTCCTTTATTTTGAGCTTTTTCTACTTTCCTTTTAATCTTTAAACTTTAAGCCGAGTGATTGATGAAGATGGCTCACCTGCCCCTGTGACCAAATCATTCAGTATTATGTAGTAATCTGATATCAT
This sequence comes from Apalone spinifera, assembly GCA_030068395.1. Lineage (NCBI taxonomy): Eukaryota > Metazoa > Chordata > Testudines > Trionychidae > Apalone > Apalone spinifera. Next base: position 224,235,189 of record CM057845.1, read on the forward strand.
TATTTGGTACTTTTGAAATACATATTAGCATATATTAACATGCATTAACTTTATTAAAAAGCAACAATTTATTTGCTGCTTTGTTCTTTCAGATATGATCCACTGGTCTGTAACAATTTTTTGAAACTCTTGTAGCAAAACCATATTACAAAGTCACACAGTAGTGGGCAAATTAGATGTATGTTCATATTTTTACATAAAATGCATATGCAAAGAGACAGATAGACATCTTGCAATTGAAATCCCATAATTTGATGTGCTGTTCTAATAATTCATTAGGGAATCCAAAGATTATACTATATAAATTTCAAAAATGAAATACAAAGAACAGAAATAATCAGGAAACCCAAGCCAAATAACAAGCTGAATATCTAGATACATTTTTTCCTATGTAGACATAACAGGAAAATACAAAGGAGATATGCTTCTCTTGATGCACTGTTAAAGCTCCACTAGCACACTACATTCAAAGGAGAGCATATACTCCATGTATTTAAATGATATATTTCCACATTTCATCACATCAGTACACACATTCTAAAGAAATGTAATATAATTGAAGGCCAACTGATGCCCCATGGACAGCTTTAAAAATAGGCTCAATCATGACTTAAAACACAACCCACAGTGCTTAAGATGTAGTGCAGAGTGTTCTGTCCCAGTGGGGGCTCCTATGGGCACCTTAACTCAGGAACAGATTAGGACATGACAACAATAGCTGAGTATCTGAATGCGCTAATGGAGAAGTAGGGATGCTGAGGAAATGTCTAGTTCTGGCACATACAAGAAAGGACATTCACGTGGTAGCCATGCTGATGTTCTACCCCCACTTGTGCTCAAGAGTGCACAGGTGCCAACTCTCCCCCCCACATACACAATCACTTGCACACGATGGCACAGCCAGACAAAATCTGGCACAATGTTTAGATGGAAACCTGCATTATATACAGTAGCATGAGCAGGACATAACTGTGCCTTCATTTTCTATTGTATTAATTACCCGAACAAATCCTATCCTCACTCTCACAGGCCTGAGGGGACAGGCCAGTCCTCACCTACAGACAACCCCCAGCCTGAAACAAATTATTTCCAGCAACCATGCAGCACACCTCCAACATACTCATGCAGGAGCCCCTCCACTTCCGCCCCCCCGCATTCAACTCCAGTGCCAACTCTGTCCACACATCTATACAAGCGACATCATCACAGGATCTAAGCACACGAGCCACCACATCAGAGGCTCATTTAACTGCACATCCACAAAGGAGATCTATGCCATCAAGTGCCATGTATATTGTCCAGACTGGACAGTCTCTACGACAAAGGATTATTTTGACACAAATCAGATATTTAAAATGGTAAAACAAAGAAACCTGTTGGAGAATATTTTAACTTGCCCAGGCACTCATTAATGGATCTAAAAGTGACAATATTATTACAAAAGCAATTTCAAAAACCAACTTGAGAGAGAGGCTGCAGAACCTGGTTTCATTTACTAGTTTGACACCTGGAAATGAGGTCTGAACAAAGACCTGAACTGGATGGTCTGCTGTATTCCACACCCTAATGACATAAAAAACTAAGCTCTGGGTACTTACAGCCCATTCTATTAGCCTCGTTTAGCATGGACACTCTAACTGACAATATTTTTTCCCCATTTTTTCCTTCTCTTTCCCTCCCTATTCCCTCTCTTCCTCTGCTATTTATTTGTACCCTGGACCCCTTAACTCCATGCATCTGAAGAACTGGGCTGTGCCCATGAAAGCTCATGATACCATCTATGTTTTTTATTAGTCTCTAAGGTGCTGCAGAACTATTCATTGTTTTTTAATTTTTTCAGTTAGGGTACATCGAGACTGAATTCTAAAATCGAAATAAGATACACAATTTGCGCTACACAAATTGCAGTTCTTATTTCAATTTTATTTCTAAATAGGCTATTTCAAAATTTGGTGCATCTACATGGCACCAAATTTTGAAAAAAAAAAGAACTATTTCAAGACATCCCTTATTCCTCATGAAATGAGGTTTACAGGGATGCCGAAATAGCACGTCCATTATTTCTAAAATTATTTCAAAATAGCGGACACGTTCCTTGGACATGGGGTAGCTATTTTGGAATACCTCTGGTATCCCAAAATAGACTTGCAGTCTAGACGTACCCTTACAGACTAACAGGCTACCCTTCTGAAACTATCAGTGTGTTACCAATATTCTCACCAATAAAAGAGGTTCTTCAATTATTTGTGGCCCCTAAATATGGCATCCACAGAAATTGGCATGTTTTTGCATGGTAGCTCCTCTCCCATATTCCGTAATTTTCTGTTTTGTCCTTGAAAAAACACAAGCATTTGCTAGTTACTACTTTACTTCTTAATTTAAAGTTACTATTTTATTTGCTCTTACAATTTATTCATTCAAAGTCATAATCCTATAATCCTCCTTCTTTTAAATCACTGCTTGGCTGTGGTGGAAAAAAATGTCACAAACTGATGACTGCATTCAGGAAGGGAGAAATTGGCATTTAGCACATTGACTTGGAATCAGTTAGCACATTAACTTTGGTCAGTACTAGCAATTCAGTACCACTTAGGGTTTGGCCCTTTAGACAGGGTTTAAATTGGATCTAAATGGTGTGAAGTTCCTTGGGCAGACCTTCTGCACAGAAGTGAATATCACATGAAGGGATAATCTTCACGAGCAAACAAACAATCCTAAGAATAAAATATCATGTGCCCATTAATGTTTGCTGTGGTATTGTAGATGCATTGGTCCCAAGATAATAGAGACACAAAATGGGGGAGCTAATATCCTTTATTGGACCAACTTCTGTGGGTGAAAGAGCTAGGGCAGGTCTACACTTAAAATGCTGCATTGGAACCATATTGGTACATCTACACTGCAAGCTTATTTTGAAATAGAGTGTCCACACTACAGGAAAGCCTCAAAATTAGTCCAAGGCAGGCTCCCCTAATGTAGATGCGCTATCTCAACTTAGAGCCCCAGGAGGCACTGGGGAAGAATAACTTTAGAATGCCCTTGTGAGGAGCTATTTCGACATAGCAGCAGTTGAGCATCTACACACACCCTCTTCCGAAAAAGTGTTTTTGGAAAAGGGCTTATTCCTCGTGGAATGAGGTTTACTGCCGTCGCAAAAAGCCTGCCGTTATTTTGACTTTCTGTCAAAATAATGCAACTGCAATGTGGACGCTAGTATTATTCTGGAATAATGGCCATTATTCTGGAAAAACGGTGCAGTGTAGATGCATTCTTAGTGCCTGCACTGCTATAGTGCTTTATTGAAACGGCTTCATACCAACAGAAGACAGCCAAGGTGGGAGGAAAGGGGAAATAGCCACTTGAATCAGAGAAGCTTGAGCTGATGTGATGTAACTGGATGGTCAAGATTCTGTCACTTTTACTCACATTACAGTAACTGCAGCAGACGTTTCTACGTAATAGGGTAGCAGAAGGTGGCTATGTGATAGGGTGCACTCCCTCTGCACTGGACAGCGAAGGGTTAACTCTAACATGTGGATTCTACTGGACATGCTCCAAATGCACCCATATAAAAGGGATTGTGAGTTGGGGCTGATTGCTGGAAAGGAAGGGTGCATGCCTCTGCCTCCAGCTAAGGATCAGCGAATGCCCAAGATTGATCTCTGTGAGTCAGCCCAGGCAGCTGCAGCCCAGACAGAGGCAGGCTAAACACGGAAGCCCCGCCATGTCTGGAACTGGCAGGGATAGCACAGACTGGAAAACTGAGAGACACTCAGAGCACAGTAGCAGGAACCATGGTAGGAAGCTGCTCTGAGGAATCAGACAGTGGCCTGGTTAGTGAACTAAAATATTGAGTCTGTATGTTTCAGTTGGACCCTCCCCTCTGCTGATTCAGAGGCATGTGCTCCTACCACTACCAGGGCCAAGGGTTGGGGGCCTACTGGAGAGGAAAGACTGAGGCCCCTACTTGGGTTGCTACCATCTCCTGTTCTGGGTGTGGCAGTCCCCCTTCCCTGACTGAAGCCACTCAGACACTAGGCTGTACTGCAATGCAAACCGGGACGAATCCATTAACCATGCCACTAGGCCTTATTGGCCTGCAAACCGGGGTGAATCCATTGATTTGATCAATAGGCCTTATTGCCCTACTAAGGAAGAAATCTATTGATTCTGGCCATTGAACCACACTGCCCTGCTAAAAGGGGCAAATACATTGACTTTGGCATTAGACCTCATTGCCCTGTTAACAGAGGAGAGTAGATTGACTCTGGCTACTGAGACACAGATGAAGGCTACCTTGCCCCTGCACACCCTCCCCGCACTGGATAGAGTTCCCCAGATTCTCACAGGATGGAATTTTGAGTGGAACGAAGCAATTGCTATTTAAATGAGCTTTGTGCTTTGGTGCACGATGTGCTTTTTCAGTTAAATTACTTTTGAACTCATTAACTTCCCCTTTTTATTTTTCTGTTTTTATTATGTATTTAAACCTGACCCAAATTCTCTGGTTCATTAGGGCAGCTTGCTGTGAAATGGTGATGCAAATTTCCTAGTGTTTAGTTAGATGTATGCAAAGTAAAAACAAATAAGTAAAAATTCTAAAACAAGTGAAAAGACAAAAATCATTTTTGTCCCTTAATAGTGGAGTTACTTGGAAGTACTATAAATGCCAAATGTTTGACTTTTCCATGGTCCTTTTATCTTCTCTTATATATAAACCAAATGCAGGAAAAACAACCTACATTTCCTCTGAAGTTTCATTAATGGACTAACCTTTCAGTGAGAAATGGCATTTTGGAAATGCCACCTTCAGCTTGACTGTTGATCCAATTACTAAAGGAAAAGATTACCTAGAAAGTGGGAAGTGGAAGGGAAATAGTTTAGCCATTAACCACATGTTAACCTTTAATGGCCCACAAAGCTATTATGGTTCTATTTTCTATTTGTACCCTGACTTCACTTATCTGTTGTGCCACGCACACAGCATTTCTTTTCCAGGTCTAAGATGACTCGTCATGCAGTTGATCATTAGTGCCCTCAGAAAAAAGGTCTTCACTGACTATGTAGTCTTAAAAGAGACCTGGTGAACATTACCAGTTGAAAAGATGGCATTTTATTGTATTTGTTCATTCTTTTTTTCTTTATATCTAATTGGCTGCCACTATCTCTCCCATTTGTCTCCTATGCAGTAGAAATAATGGCCCTGAAGTTCATACGTTGTAGCAGTGTTCAAATGGCTTTCATCTCCCACATATTTGTGAATTTAACCTCACTGTACCCAGTGAAATAAGCAAATATTTCCATGTTACAGATGGAGAATTGAGGCAAAGAGAGGTAAGATGACTCACACAAGGCCAAACACTGGGCTTGTATCAGGAGCTAAACCTTCCTATTTTCAGTCCTAGTCCAGAGTCTTGTATTTTGAGTCCTAGTCCTGAACCTTCACCATGAGGTTGCCCTTCCTTTTTCCAAAGGCTTCTAACCTGCTTTAGGAGTAACAAGGTAACCCTTCTTTCCAAGGGATAGGAAAAAAGAGACCTTCCAACCCCCTCAGAATTGCAGCAGCTAAGAAGAGAGGCACTGTATCCATAATCACACAACACTTCCTAGCAACTGCAGAAAAGAGAAGAGATACCTTCAGATTCTAGGAAGGAAAAGAAAATTGCGTGCCTAGGAACCTGGGCAGACTTTGATCTATAGGAGTTCCCACCGATGCTGCTGAGGAACTCAAACCACTGTTGCTAATTCTTCAATGAGTTATGAGCCTGTTTTCATGAGTCTCATGATGGTATTTTTCTTAGAGCCCCACCTCGCGGAGGCATGTGATGAAGTAAGTATCTCAGTTTGCACTTAATTCAAGGCTAGGTATTTACCTTTTCTTTTAGAGATTTAAATTGTCACCTAAAGGCTTAGAAACCAGAAAATTAATAAAACCATTCAATATTTATTGCTTTTTTCACAAAATCTCACGACTAAAATCTCATGATTTTGGGTTTCCTGACTCACGTTTTTGTATATGTGGGGTTGCCAGTACTGAAATGTATATGGATCTAGAGCAATATAGGATGATCAAAATAGAGTAAATGTGTCTGCAGGTTTTACATCTAATGAATTCCACTCCAAGAGAAAAAACATTAAAGGGAACATTGCTGTTACAAACAAGCTGAGTGCTTGGACACATGCCATCCTCACGTAGCAATTTACACAAGCAAGCCTGAGACAATGCTAAACAGTATATTCTAACTTATTTACAAGACTTTTGTTATTTCTCCTGTGCCGCTTTTAAATGCTTCTTGTTTCTCCTATGGTAGCTATTCTAACAGTTGAGTGTCTGGGCTAACCAGCTGCGTTCGATTTGAAAATTCATTGCAATGTTGAAAAAACATTCAGTTGTGACTCTTGATATTTTCTATGCAGTACAATCTGCTACTCTGCGCTACTCCCACAACAGAAGAGGAATGTTACTTTACAAATGCTTGCAGACTGCTTGAAGATGGATGCATTACTCTAATTACTAGTATGCAGAACATCTGCATCCTCTCTTTAAAATGTCTTGCTGACAAATGTGATCTTAAACTAACATGCCCACTGTGACAAAAGGGAGAAGGACAAAGCTGAAGACTAATGGTGAAATACTGGAACTTATAACCCCCAAATTACTGCTTTCTGAGGCTATGTCTACACTACAGGCTTCTGGCACAAGAAGCTTTTTGTGGAAGAGTGTCCACAATGCAAAAGCACACTTTTGCACAAGAGAGTGTCCACACTGCATGGACGCTGATAGGAATCCACAGAATGGCCACCAGGGTACCTGTGCTTTTTCCTCTTTCCTGTTTTTGCGCAAAAAAACCCTGTTGCTCATCCACACACACCTTTTTGCGCAAGAACTCTTGTGAAAAAAGGAGTTATTCCTCATAGAAAGAGGAATAACTATTGCACAAATACCCCTTTGTTCTTTTGATTTTTTTGCACAAAAACACACTTTGAGGTGTGGATGCTCCGCACGTTTTTGCGCAAAAACTCTGTAGTGTAGACATAATGTGAGTGAAAATAATACTCCCTTATTCACCAGACCAAATTATGGAGAAAATACGGGTAGCCAGATGGACTTGGACCCAGACATTACATAGCAAGACAAAGACAAAAGTTGTGCTGCTATTACTTTGAAGGAATCTCAAGGGAGCATATATAATCAAAAGTTGATGGACCAGGACTTTGTCATTCTCACTTATTGTGTCCTTTAGTAAGAACATAGGAGTAACCATACTGTATTGAACCAAAGGTTCATCTAGTCGAGGCTGCTGTTTCTGACCCGATGGTTCCAGATGAGAAGGCCTAGAAACATTTTCCTCCAAAACCTCTCAGGGCTGTTACTGAATTTACATTACAGAGTGAAGGGAGGGGCTGTCAACCCCTCTCTCCAAGAGCTGAGTGTGTTGATCAAGTTGCAATGCACTGAGCCTGACTCTCATAAATGAATGTCCCAAATAGTACAAGCATGGCAGTTACCAATGTGCATGTCTCCTCACAAAACAATTTTGGTCTCATTGGATATATTACAGTCTTAACAGCCCCAAGAGTTGATCCTTTAGCCTTTGAAGTAAGAACCCACATGGCTTTTGTAAAGGGAATTCATACTACACTAATTTAAAAGAATTCTTCAAGGGGATCATGAAATATGTGGCAAAGAGTGGTATAAATGATCTAGTATATATAGTGATAAGGTACCTCACCAAAGGCTCTTAAGCAAAGTAAGCAATCATGGGGTAAAAAGGAAGGTCCTCTCATTGACCAGTAACAGGCTAAAAGACAGGAAACCAAGAACAGGAAAAAGTGGTCAGCTTTCAGAATGGAGAGAACTAAGTAGTGATGTCCCATAAGGATCTGTAGTGGGGTCAGTGTTGTTCAATATATTCATAAATGATCTGGGGAAAGGTGTAAAGAGTAGCAACATTCACTGATGGTTCCAAATAACTCAAGATAGTTAAGTCCAAAACAGACAACAAAGAGTTACAAAGGGGTCTCAGGAAACTGGATAACAACAAAATGGCAGATGATATTCAATGTTGGTCAATGTTGGGCTGACCGGGAGACTAGCAGGGGGCCCTGGCCTGGCAAAAAGGGTAACCCGCCTTCCCCTGAGAGACACACACACAGACTCACTGGCAGCACAGGGGAAAGTCAAGGTCCTTAGCTCGCTCCTCTCCTCTGGCTTCTGGGGCATTGCTACAGACCCCTACACTCCCTAGCAGGAAGCAGAGTGACAGGGCCAGGGCCACATCGCTCCACTTTCATTGCCACTGAGTGGGGGGTGGCAATCTCTACTGTCTGCACTATGCCTCCAGGCCTGCTAGTCCCCCAGAACACATCACTCAAGGCAGCAGGCTTGACAGAAGAGGTAGGATGGGGGTGAAGCAGAGAGGGGAAAGATGTGGGGAGGGTGTGAAGTGGGGGCAGGGAGGGGAGGGATGAGGTGGGGAAGGGCAGAGGGGTGTCCCAGGTAGGAGTGGCACAAAGAGGAAGGGAGGAGTCACATGGGTGGTTGTTATGTGGCCGGTGCCCCACACTTCTCCGTGTCCCTTGTCAGCAGTTGCCCCTGAAGAGATCTGCGTGTCGTGGACAGGTCTCTGAAAATATCTGCTGAATGTGCAATGGCAGTTCAAACAAAAAAAAAAACCAAAAACCAAAAAACACCTCACTGACTGGCAGGAACCATTAGGATAAGGATGGATGATAAGATCAGAAATATCGTGATGGCACTGTATATCATTAAATATCGTGATGAGCACCATGATATATGCTCATCCCTTGACTACTGCATGCAGGTCTGATTGATCTCAGAAAAAGATATATTAGAATTGGGAAAAGTACAGAGAAGGGCAACAAAAATGATTAGGAGTATAGAATAGCTTCCATATGTGGAGAGATTTAAATGACTGGGACTGTTCAATTTACAAAAGAGACAACTAAGGGGGGATATGATAGAGGTCTATAAAATCATGACTGGTGTGGGAAAAAGTGAAGAAGGAAGTGTTTTTTAGTTCTTCACATAACAAAGAATAAGGTGTCACCCAATAAAATTAATAGGCAGCAGGATTAAAACAAACATAAGGAGGTTCTTTTTCACACGGGCTGCATCTAGACTGGCAAGCTTTTGCGAAAGAGGGCCAGTGTAGACAACTGAGAACCATTTTGCGCAAAAAAGCCCCGATGGCGAAAATGGTGATCAGGGCTTTTTTGAACAAAGCTGCGTCTAGATTGGCCACGGATGCTTTTGCGCAAAAGCATCCGTGCCAATCTAGACACTCTTTTCCGCAAATGCTTTTAACGGAAAAACTTTTCCATTAAAAGCATTTGTGGAAAATCAGGCCAGTCTAGACGCAGCCACAGTGTGGTCAATCCATCAAACTCATTGCCCGGGGATGTTGTGAAGGTCAAAAATATAACTGGGTTCAAAAAAGAACTAGATAGGTTCATGGAGGACAGGTCAATCAAGGCTATTAGCCAAGATGGTCAGGGATGCAATCCCATCCTCTGGGGGTCCCTAAGCTTCTTAGAAACTGGGACCCAATGACAACAGATGGATCATTCGATAATTGCCCTGTTCTGTTTATTCCCTTTGAAGTATCTCACACTGGCCAGTATTGGAAGACAGGATACTGGGCTAGATAGACCATTGATCTGACCCAGTATGGCCATTCTTAAGTTCTTACAATGAACTCCTCTTGGCGGAGTAAATTTTAAGGTAGTTGAATAATCTGCATCATCACATTTTAAGCACAATTGCTGAAGGCAGTTTGGATTTTTGAAATGCCTTTCTATGATTGTCCAAACAAGAAATCCACATAGTTATAGGTTAGAGGTTGTTTTTTTTCCTAAGTGTCTGCTTCCAGATGTTTCTTCTAAAGTTTTCAAGGACAAGTTCACAGACTAAATACGCACAATAAAAAACCTGCTTCCTGCTTGTAGGTCCTATTATACTTAGGGAAATAGAATGTTATGTACTTTCTTTGTAAATATATGTGGTTATTTAAAAGAGTATGCCTGACTCCAAAATCCATTTATTTTCTTAACGTAAACAACCTACAAGGACCTGAATGTTGGCTAATCATCCACGCTGAATAAGGGGACAGAATAGAAAATAGGAATAGTTACGATATTAAATTGTTAGAGAATAGTAAAGGATATAAGAGGATTGATTCTCTGGGATTACATCTCCATATAACTGAAGTGGTGAATCAGGATCTTAGTCTTTTATCTTTGGATTCTAGTGTAAACTTGTGTCTGGCTGATGTAAGGAAAAGGCTTTTTTCTGTAACCATATTGTAAGGGCCGTAGCCATTTTGGAAGACTTAAAGCTTAAGACCTTCAGCTGCAGCCATATTGAAAGAGCAGCAGCCATTGGGTGATAGAAGGATGCAGAGGGAGCCAAAAGCTTCCTTAGGCCCCCCAGGCAAGATGGCAGGGGAGCCGGCTCTGTGCGCCCCCAGGAGGTGTGGAGCCTCAGAGAGAAGGAGAACGATGCTGCCCATTCTCCCCACCAGCCCTCAGAGCCATGCACTGGGCCTTGTGGCAACTGCCCCATTTGCCCTTCTCTATTGTCAGGCCTGGCAGGAAGTCACATCCATTTAAATGACGTTAAAATAGTGTGATAGCAGGCTGTTAAGAAGGAGACCCTGTCAGAAAGGGACTGTTAAAGAAAACAGTTTGACAGCATTTTGTCTGGAAAGAAAGAACTTATCAATAGTTGGGACTCTGAAATCTTCTCACTCCTTTATTGTTCTGTCATTATCGTCCCCACTTCCCCATTGTTTGCCTCAGAGGTGATTGATGAAGGCGGTGAAAAGGGCCGCCAGCCACATGACCCTCCTGGCCTGGGGAAGGCTCAGGACAACCCCTTCCCCCCCTCTGGCCCAGGCCCTGCCTTTTCCCATCCCTGCCCTAACTCTTCCCTGACTCTTTTCCCTTCCCTGAGCAATGCGGCCCAAGGGAGTAGTGGAGTTGGTGTCAGCAGCAGAGATCCACCCCTCCCCCCCACCCTGCACTCACCTGCAGCGGCAGGGAAAGCAGAGCAATGCCCCCAGCTTGCTTTACTCCTCCAACCACGTTGCTTTGTTTCCTGCATGGCCAGAGGAGCAGAAGGGGCTGGCACACATTGCTGCACTTTCCCCGCTGCTGCCAGTGAGTCTAGGGCGTCCTGCCCCTTCCCACTAGTGATGCAGCCAGAGGCGCACAGTGAGTTTCAGCTGCATCATTCCACTTGCCCCATTGCTGCTGGTGAGTGTGGGGAGGGAGGCAGGCACCTGTTGCAGTCACCGAACACCCCAACCACTAGTTTCCCTGTCAGCTACTGTGCACAGCATTTACAGGATATGTGGTCCCTCACGCCCCCACATGTCACTTTTGGTTTATCTGAATGATCTCTGTTTTTTAAATTGTTTTTCTTTGCTGTATAATTAATTTTGCTAGGTGTAAATCAAGGTCATGGGATGTAATTGGTTAGGGAATTATGTTACAATATGTTAGGATTGGTTAGTAACATTTTTGTAAAGTAATTGATTAATCACTATACAGGACTCAAGTTTCACTATAAAAACTAGGGTCTAAGAAGGAGACCAGCAGGAAGAAGAAGGAACTAAAGAAACAAAGATCTGGAAGAAGAACAAGAACTCACCGCCTAGACATAAGCTTAAGTTCAGAGCTGCCAAGAATCCTTTGCATGACTGTGATGTGCAGCAACCAGAATCCACACAAGACTGACCTTGCCTAGTCAACAGGGAAAGTTTACCTTCCAGATTAGGATTGGTGAGAATAATATTGTACGTTTAGCCTGTGTGTTCTGCTTGCTTCGTAATTGCTAGTAAATAGAGAGTAAGGATATTACTGTGTAAGGCTCTTTCACTGGTAAAAGGTCCTGCAGACCCACAGGAAGTTAAACTCCGAGCCCTAAGAATTGGTTAAGGGTGTGCATTTAAATTAACAATGTATGCTTTGATTTGTAGGAACTGGGTAAAGGTGTGTGGCTCTAGAGCATGGGAGAGATAGGGAACTTTGTGGGTAACACTGGTATTGGTTGAAAGCTGTTACCATCTGATGTCTAGTCACTGCGTTATTTACACCATCACAAATGACACTAGCTAACAGTCGCTGAGGAGACCAACAATTGAATTTGCATCTCAGTGCTCATGCCAGGCTCATCAGATCAATATTGATGAGGT
>CM057845.1:224247506-224262538 GCA_030068395.1 Apalone spinifera
GTTTTGTTAAATAAAGAGAGTTTGTGTTCATGAAAATACATGTATTTTATTTTGACATCAGGAAGGGGGGTTAGGGAGTGGTAAGTGGAAGGACATGTGGGAGGAATGAGGCACAAGCCCCCAATGGGGCAGACATGGGAGACTCTTAGTGCTCTTCAGGGTGGAAGCTCTCCCGCAGTGCCTTCGGGATACTGACAGCCCCCCGATGGACCTCCCAGATGGCAGCCTGCAGAAAGTGCAGCCAGGCTCGCAGCAACGCATCCATGAGAAGCACCAGAGTGCCCAAGGGCAGCTCCGACTCCATGTTGCAGAGTGCTTTGGTGTCCCGAATGAGGTCAACCAGAGCACACAGAGACAAAATGCTTTGCTGTCCCTCATCGAGGTAGGCAAGCAACCAGGGAAAGCTGAGAACCAGCTGCCCGGGGTGGGGGTCCCTTTAAGCACAGGCCTCAGATAGCCTCAGGCAGTAGCCACACAAAGTAACTCCTGACCTGGTGCCATGCTAGACCTGGGTCCGGCCGGCCTTAAATGCAATTCAGCGTCCACTCAGTGTGGACGTGCTACTTCAAAATAGCAAAATGCTATTTCGAAACGCATTTGTGTATAGACGCGTTATTTTGAAATAAGCTATTTAGAAATAATGCTGTAGTGTAGACATACCCAAAATGTGCAACTTCTGCTTTGATCTTGGCAGGTGGCAACATTAATTTACATGCCTCCTATTGTCTTTCCCCAGTAAACCCTTCAGAGTCTCTTCTGAAAGATATGGCAGGATGACAGCTCTTTGGGAATCGAACTACTGACATGAGTCAGTAGTTCTAGGGAGGAGGAAATATATCACCATGTTTTGCCTGCTTTGTAGATTTTAAATGGGGACTCAAATGGGTAATTCTTCAGCTTTTATTTATTTGGGGTGGGGGTTCTAACAAACAGCTTCCCAAATGGACTGGGACTTTCTCTAGCTACTACATCAGAAACATCCATTTTTCTTACCAGGACAGCTTCCAAGAATATAGGTATTCCATCCAAGACTATCTGGAGAAATTCCTGAGCTTTTTTTCCCTTTCTTTTTCCAAAGTAGATCTCTGGGGCTCATATACAGTATCCCTGGATCATTACCTGGAGCAATATTCGGCATCTTCTACCACTCCATAGGAACTTTTGACAATAAACTGAATAATCTTCAGACAAGAAGTTTTCACAGCCTCTAACGTGGACAGTTAGTTATCAAGAGCAATCTAGAAGCCAGCTCAAACTCACTGTAATCTAAATTGCCTCTTCAAAGGAACACTTAGACTTATTTTCACTGCTGCTAGCAGAAACCTTAAAAAAGCCATTTATAATCAGCAAATTAACTGACTTTAGTGTTAGCCTAGTATTTGGTATAGTACATAAAATTGCGAGTATTGAAACTATTCCTCAAAAGGGATGTATCCATATGTATTTTGATGTATGATATAATGGTGGAGAATGCATATAAAATTAAGATTATATCATAAATCATTAGCTGCGTTAAGTGAGGATTGAAAGCCAAACCATTCCAGTTATTACAAAGATATTTTGCACAAAGGTCGATTTAACTGAAATTCACTTATTTCCCATAGTGAACGATGGAATTTTATTTCTTCAGTTTGATTTAGATTGTTACTCTTTTTAAATGACAAATGATCCTACTTAATAATTTCGAACACAGCCCAGAATCTTCTGTTTGTGTTGAAATTTTAACATCCCTGGCAAATGAGCTAAAAAAGCAGTACAGGATTGAATTCTAATCCACAGCCTTTACCACAGGTACACTGTTCTTTGAGTGCTAGCAAATTGATGTCCCAGTTATGAAAGTTGGCTTTCATGCTACAAAAGATGCTAGTTCACTAGCGGGAACACAAACAAATTCAAGCCTGCAGCAATGGTAAGTCTGCTTGATGTGGGGGTTCAGTGGTGCAAATTGGTCAGATCTGGTTGAAACCAGCCAAAGACGTGGGGAGGGCTTGTTGCAGAGGACCTGGCCAAAAAGAGGTCTGCTGACTATTTGAGTTTGTAGGTAGTTACTGCTAGCCATACTCCATAAGAGTTTCCATTAGATTTTAAGGATTCTTTCCCCATATAGGATTCTCAGAAGGCAGTAGCAATACTCTGGTGCAGGGCCCGGTGTATGCAAATGACACCCCTAAAATTGCAAAGGTGAATCTGACCTTCACACTCAGAAATTACTTTGTTTCTATTTGCATCAAAATTAATTGAAATGTGGGCCACCTACCATTTTCATTGAGGTACATGCTGCAGCATTCATAGCTTCATCTAATTAAAAATATGTGGCTCAAACTCGGTTGTATTTTCCTTACTGACTAGACAGAGAAGTTTATTGCTGTTAGAATCTCAAGGATTTCCAGTTACAGGGGTTCACACAGCTTCCATTCAGATTCCATTTAAATTAGTATTCATAGGACATAGGAATTTCCATGCTGAATGCCATGTTGAATACTGAGTCTGGTGTCTTGGCACTGGCCATCATCTGATATTTCAACAGAAGGAACAGTCCCACCAGGAATTAGCTAGTAGGAGCCCTTGCTCAGCCCTTTCGCACCTGACTGAGAATACAGGAGTGTTTCCTCAAGATGTCTTTACTAAATGACAGCAACATATTTGACTAGACTTTTCAGTGTGTAGTTAACTTAGCCTTGCACTTTGCTTCCTTACTGTTACACTTTAAAGCTTAAAAATATCTTCTGCTCGCAATTTTCAAAGGGTTATAGACTGCTCATATCAAAATCAATTTCCTCCAAAACAGACATGGCTTATTGCATGACTAATGGTCAGCAGAACAGTTCTTAATATCCCTTAATTAAGGAAGGTCACCATAAATTTAATCTCACTCACTAAACAGGGGGGCTACGTCTACACTGTAGGCTTCTTGCACAAGAAGCCTTTTGCGCAAGAGTTTTTGCACAAAATCTTCTTGCACAAGAGCACGTCTACACCTCAACGTGCATTGCATAGATGATGTGCTTTTGCGCAAGACAGCATCCACACTGCATGGATGCTCTTGTGCAAGAAAGCTCATGGAATGGCCATCAGAGCACCTGTGCTTTTTCCCATAGGGATTTCTTGTGCAAGAAACCCTCTGGAATGTCCACACTTGCCTTTTTGCGCAATAGCTGTAGCGCAAAAGGGAATTATGTCTTGTAGAAGGAGGTTTACCTACACCAGAAAAAGCCTTCTGTTCTGCCGTTTTACTCCTGATTTACTTGCGCAACAGCTCATTTGAGACGCTCCGCAGCTTTTTGCACAAAAACGGCCATTGTTGCGCAAAAACCTTGTAGTGTAGACATAGCCAGGTACTGATGTCAAATCTACATGAAAGTCAATGTATGCCAGTGGTGCGAATAAACTCTCCCCTGCCATCCACTGACCAGCTATGGAAAAAGACCTCAGGGACAGCCTGTATTTGCATAAACACATCTACTTTGGCTAGGTGATCAGCTTTGGCAAAATGATCAATTTTGACTATTTGAGGTTACAATTCCCTTAAGTCTTGGATGCGGGGGTAATTAAATGTTGTTGCTTTTATTGTCTGTCTAATGGTCAGCAGAACTGTTCTTAATACACCCTAATTGAGAGGGAAGGTCACCCTAACTTTTATCTCACTCACTAAACTAGGGATAGTGATATCAAATCTTCATGAAAGTCACAGAGAGGAATGCCTCTTTCTTCCTGATGATGTAGGTGCTGTTTAAAGGGTCTTAGATCCTGAATAATCCTCCAGTATTTAAAGACAGAACTGATTAGACTAAAGGGAGAGTCCTTTTTTTCTTCCTGCTGATAGCTCTCACTGAAATCATTGATAAGCTGAGTTAGAAGCCTGAGCCCTAGACCTGCTGTGGAAAGGGCCCTGTGGTGCAAGATCACACAGAAGAAATAGCAGCAGAGAGGTTCCCAATTGCCCAGTGTTCCCTGTAAGCTGTTCACTTGTGTGGCCACTCAGGAGAGATTCTAATGTCACCCAGCTGGCTAGCTGAGTGCCCACAGCTACTTTTTGTTTCTACTGGTGGCACACATTCCCACCTGCTTCAGTGCACATAAAAAGTTATTCCACACGTGGATAGAGAAAGTCCGCACATGAATGGAAAAGATTAAAGGGAACATTGCCATTGCCCAGCAAAACTACTAGAGTTGACATCACTAAGGAGTGGGCTAGGCACTGGAACCTGTGAACAAAGCATTGGTGCTTAAGTGTCAGTGGTGAGCCACTCTCCACACTCACCTTCCAGGGGCTGAAAGTGAAGCCACATATATGCACCCTGCACTCTGGGATTTCACTGCCATCAGACAGTAAACTGTGCATGGGGTGCAGCAAAGAGAAAGGGGGGTGGGTGGCATGTTAAAGAGGTGTTCACTGGCCTCTCACGCTGCAAGGTGCAAACAAAGACTACTGCCCAGAATACTGTGGGGCAGGTGGTTAGTTAATATTTCCAGACTTCTGAGCCATTGTAGTGGTGTTTTCCCATTGCCATGCTCCCTCTTCTCTTAATAAAAGTTGTCTTTTGTTATACACAGACTCACTGCATGTAAGTGGAGAAAGTATTGCTTCTTAGAATCACTCAATGGTGGTGTTTCATTTTCTTAGATTTGTGGTTGGGGGTTCAAGCCTGTTCTGTATGGTAATGACAAGAGGAACCTAGACCTTGTTGCTGCTGCTATCACCTGGCAGAATGGTTCAATCAGCTTCCAAAACAAATTTCACCTTGCCGCCCGGTTTCACGTATTTCATATAGAGCTGGTCAGAAGACAGGGACCTTTTTTTTATTCTCCCAAAATGGCTTCCTGCTTCTTTTTTTTCCTCTTTTTTTAAAAATTAACACTATGCAGAGAATAAGGGCTTGACTCAGCTCTGAGTTACTCTGTGAATTCCAAAAATGACTACGGTTGGATTTAATTGGGCTCCAAATGTCCTAATTTCAGTGCAATTTCATTTTTTAGCATGTAGTTAGATTTAAAACTATCTTTTGAATATCATGGAGAAATTATCAAGGCTATGTAGTGAGCCAAACTCTGTTTGGAGGGGCCACTTTACAAGCAGACTGAGGCAGGGCAAAGTTCATTCATGTGGTCCTTAGCTAAAGATGAGGATTGGGGCTATTATATAAGAGCAAACATTGCTTCTGAGGCAAGTCAGACCAAATTCTGCCTTCATCAAGCAGAGCTCCTGCTGACTTTCATGTGAGTTTTGCTTCCATTTGGCACTCATTTTTTATAAAGTTATTTTGCCATTACTTGTGTATGGTAAAGTTGAAGGACATTTAAAAATAGATACTTTTTATAGGTCACATAGCTTATTTAGTAATATTATTCTAGATGATCAGTCAGTAGCCATCACAGCATTATGTAGATAGCTGGGAATTTTGTTAATTAATTAATTTCTTTTGTTAATTAAAAGAAAACTTTTAGTATGGCTTATTGGTCTAATAATGGTAACTAGAGTACAAAATTCCTGCATTTCAACCCAATTTCCAGTTAAAAAAATTGTCCATATAATAATAAACAACACTTTGTAGAATCCTTGTTGGGAATCTTAACAGCCAGCCCAAGAACTGAAGAAGGCTGTACATTGTACTCTCTCTTATCCATAGCCACAGTCCCTCCAGGTTAGGGCTGAGGTGTTTTGATAGAGCAATGGGGAGAAACTTGCAGAACCATGCCCTGTAGATAAGCAGATAATTCTATAAATAAGTAGAAGGTTTCCGTTACCCTAATATTCTCAACAACAAAGAACAGCTAACATTACATTTGGCTTAGAAAGCTGAATTGAGAGATGACTTAATGCTCCCACTTAGTCTTGTGAGCAGAACCATACAGCAATCCTATAGCAGGCTAGGTACAGCAGCAGAGCGGAATTATGGGGAAACAGGGAGGGGGAGCTACAGTCTGCCTAGGCCTTTTCAGTTAAGGTCTGCAATGAAAATGAGGCACCTAAATACTTTTGAGGATCTGAGCCTTACTCCACAGGAAAGATAACCTGCAACTGTCTCACTGGATCTTACAGGGCTGTATCCCTGAGTATCAGCAGGCACTTTCACATAGCAGGAAGTCCTTAAAACACTGAAGAGATCTGAACGCAACATGCCAACTTTGATCTGTGACAGTCCTGGCAGGTAAATGTCAGTCCAGAGCACCTGCAGCCTCTCCTAATAGAGATCATCAGTGCCTCCTTTAAAGAGGAAAATATGCTAATGGTAAACAGTCATAGCCACCCCTGTACATACATATCTAATCAAAGCGAACAACAGTGGGTTCCCATGCACTCATTTATCTTTGATTTTTAACCATATGATTGTTAGCTAAGCTAAAACTGCACATCTGAAAACTCCTCCTTTGTTTCATGGCAGTGATTTCTTTATATGAAAAGGGACTGACCCTCTGACAAATTACTTACTTATAACAAAAGAGAGAGCTGCTTACAAGCATGATACATATGCTGTTCCATTTCTATCTAGAGGTGGTATAAGAATTCTGGTAACTTCGGCAGAAAAACTTCCAGTAGTGAAATTGGAACTAAGCTTACTTTCAGCATGAAATTTTTTGGGCTGGGAATGAGTTCAAGATCCTTGCTAGAGATTTAATAAACCCTATTTCATGTCATTCAGGAGTAAGAGTATGTCTACACTAGCCCCCTAGTTCGAACTAGGGAGGTTAATGTAGGCATTCGAAGTTGCAGATGAAGCCCGGGATTTAAATATCCCGGGCTTTATTTGCATCTTCCAGTCTGGGCGCCATTTTTAAATCCCCTTAGTCCGAACTAACTGCCCTCATTCCACAAGGTGTAACAGTTAACTCGAACTAAGGACATAACTTCAAATGCCTACATTAGCCTCCCTAGTTCGAACTAGGGGGCTAGTGTAGACATACCCTAACTGAATAGCTTGCTTTTCATATACATTGATATTGTATAAGTATCTTAAATATGTCTCTTCTAACTCCCAGACAGTGTTGGGGATAATTATTATTATAACCAAGAAAATCATGTTGGAAATAAAGGCCAGTTACATTTTCTTCAATAAGGACTTGACTCTGACCCCACTGAAGTCAAGACCAAGGCTCTAGTGCATGATCAGGACTTAAAGTCACATAATACTTTTGGGACAACTGACTGAAGTATAATGGTAAAGTTTTAGAATTATAGTCTCCCCGCATAACATTCACATCTTTGTTTTAATGGTGTAATAGCAAAAAAAAAAATTAATGATTAGGCTAATATATATGGAGAGAATTACTTGAAATATTTACTCTTTTTTTGTTTGGCCATGAACTTGTAAACATTATCCCTTACAGTTCACTTGGATTTTCAAGTATTTCATTGTAGTAATATTAGGGAACTGCTTTAGACACAGGCTCACTTGATGGTCTCATAAGCAAACTAGGGAAATATGGTCTAGTTAAAATTATTATAAAATGTGTGCACAATTGGTTGAAAAAACATACTCAGAGAGTAATCTATAGTTCACTGTCAAATCAGGCAGGTGGATTAAAAAGGGAATAAGAGATCTTGCGGAAAAGGCTTTCTTTTCCGCAAGAGCCCTGTCTAGACTGGCGCTTTTTTCCATCAAAGCTCAAAGACGGAAAAAAGCGGCAGCCATGTTAATGCAAATGAAGCGGGGAAAATGCAAATCCCCGCTGCATTTGCAATTCCGACTGGCCTCCTTTGCATGACTTTTCTGGCAAAGGGGGCCTGTGTAGACACAGCCAACCAGTAAAGCAGATATAAACTAATTTAAGAAACTGCTGGTACTTTTCTCCTCGAAGTTTAAAAAAAAAAAGCTAAGGCAGAGCTAAAATGGAAGGGAAATTAAAATAGTGAACCCCTTCCTGTATTATTAGAATAATCCATTAATTGAACAGACACCTCTGTGAAATGCATTTTATAACATTACTGATAAATGTCTCTCTCCTACTGTTTCCAAAGGTTGAGTCATTAGTCATTAAATGAGAAACTGCCACTAATAATTCACTTGGCCTTCTTCCACACAATAATGAGTTCTGGGACAGTTACAAAGTATTGTATATTAATTCTTTCCTAGTTATGGACCAAAAAATTTACTCAGAGAATCCTCTAAAGATTAAAAAAAAAAAGCTAAGGCAGAGCTAAAATGGAAGGGTTAAAAGATCTGCATTTTCCCTTCATATTTACTTCCACAAACATTTTCTTTAAAGAGAATCAAAGGGTCTGGCTGAGTTTCTAAATTTCTACCATTTTTCTTTCCATTTAACCATTTGAGGATGACAAACTGTTTATTTAAAAAAGTGGGAAAGTAACATATGCAAAGAAAGTTATGGCTAAGAAAGACCTTTTGTACTCTGTAGTTGAAACACTGGTTTGACAGACACCATGTTCAAAGAGGCATTACATTAGAAAGCTATTACATATTTTGGAAACTAAAAGCAATTTTTTAAATATAGGTGACTAATGTGGGGCTTCTAAGTCAATAGGAGCAGCTGTGTGCTCAGCACTTCTGAAAATCAGTCCAGCTTGTCTTTAGGTCTCTGCATATGGCTCTAGAAGCTTAACTTTAGTCATCTTTCATTGAAATGTTGTTCTAGTTCAATAATAAAACTGGAATTTGTCTGCAAATAACATAAAGGTCATTTACAGTGTATAAAAATGAAGCATAAATATAAACATTTCTTATGAGGATTCAGAGTAATGGAATCCATATCTTATATCTCATATTATGTTTGTAATGGTGATGGACTGGAGCTGTTTATTTTTGTGACAGAATACAACCTCTGAATTCACAACCTACATGCTATTCTAATAATCTTTGTACAGAGTATGTCTGGTAATGTATCATTTGAAAACTCAAAATTTGCTTGCCAGTATTGTCTTGATAAAATAGGAGTGACAATAGTGTGTATATGAAGTTATAGGATTTCTCTGCAGAGTCGTCTTACCATATGCTCCAAACCCCAAGCTGGCAAACAAAGGCATGTCTGCTTACCTTAATTTGTATTTAAGCAGAAAAGAGAGCCATCAAGCAGGAAGGAAAACAAAGGGAGATTGAACAGGGGAGAAAAAGGCAGCAGAGAACATCCTTCCACATGGGCTCTTTGTTCCCTAGTGTCTAGATGGAAATGTTTTGCAAGAAGGACTGAAACTATAAAAGGTGAGACAAACACCTCTTGTCCCCTGCCCCTCACATTCACTGCACCCAAAAGACAAATTAAAATTTTTTGAGGATCAGGGGTAGAAATCTTTACTTACAGTATTTAGTGAGGATACATTTACACAGCAGCATTATTTCGGAATAACTAACGTTATTCTGAAATAACATAGTATGCATCTATACTTCAAGCCTATATTTCAAAATAATGTCGAACTGGAGGACTTTTTACTCCAACTCATGGTAATCCTCATTTCATGAGGAGTAAGGGAAGTCAAAGGAAGTGTCTTCTTCCTTTGACTTTCTGCTGTGTAGACAGCACCAAAAGCTCATTTAAGCTATTTCAACTTCAGCTACGCAATTGACATAACTGAAGTTGCATACTTTAATTCAACTTTAGCCCTGCTGTGTAGACATACCCTAAGATTGCAGAAAGCATGTGGTGAGAAACTTGCTTACATCTTATATAGTTTCCTAAGCTAGACATTAGTAAGTCTTTTGTCTTTATGTTTCTCATAGCCATTTTTTACTTTTATGTCTCATTATTTGTAGTCACTCAGAATCTCTCTCTTTATTGTTAATAACTTGTTTTACTATTTTAGTATATTTAAACTAAGTGTCTGAATAAATATTTGAGATAATAACATGGCATATTATTTTCTAAAAGGATCAATGGTTTTAAAATTCATATACTATCTAGGGGCATGTCTAAACTACATTCCTCTGTTGAAAGAGGGATGTAGTTTAGACATACCCTAGGAGAGCACTGGGCTTTACAGGGTATACACTTCTAGGGGAAATCTGGAGCTGGGGGTTGTATCGGGGTCACCCTGCAGTATAATCAAAGCTGATGAGAACCAGAGTGTAACTGCTGTCAGTCTGCAGTTACCCACAGCTACTCAGTGTGTTACTTGAATGCTGGAAGGCTGTTTGTTATAGGCCCATGTAGGAGTTAATTTAGCGAGGCATTGTAAGGCTCCCAAATTTGTAGATCAGGGATGACACAACCTCACACTGGTCTAGATTGTACTCTGGTATATCACAGTTATAACCTTTTCATGGCTCCTTCCCCACTCTGGCATGAAAAATGCAGAAGTGAGGCCAGCAAGTACCCCAAAACCTTATCTACCAGGCTTTGGTATAAAACTTCCCCCCAAAATCTTAAAACCCTAGATTTTGGGAATAAAACTTCTGCTGCCATCACCCAAGTATTGATGTGAAAAATCAGGGGAGAGATCACTTGGGAAATCTCAGCCCTGAAGTAGAAAGCAGGACACAACCATTAACCAATACCAGGTTAATAAAAGAAAAGAGAAAACTTTTATTATCACCACAATATTCCTGTTGCTAGCATAATGCCTAGATGGAAAAATCACAAATAATATACTCATGGAGAAATTCCATGGGCCTAGAACTTAGTTATGAAGAAAAGCCAACCATTTCTTAAAAAGTGCATATACCCAAACCATAAAACAATAAAAACGGATTTATCTAAACTTTAGCCTACTTACAGAAAGTGAAGAAAGAGTCTTTTCTTGGATGGAGACATAGTGTCTGTCCCCCTCAATAGCTGGAGAGAACTGCCAGAGACAAAGGAGAGGGAAAAAGCAAAAATTCCTTTGTCCCAGTTTGAAATTCCTACCTACATTCCTATTGGCCACTCCACCCGGCTAGGTAAGGGACATAGTTAACCCCTTAGTCCCCAGGCTGCTGGCTAACCCTCGTGATCATGACATAACCCAATGTACTTTGACATCCAGATAAAAAGAACCTTAATAGGAACGTCATCTTGTTTGGGCTTGGTTTCACCAAATCCAAAACCAACTGACAGGTTTTTTCCAAACCAAAACCACACTGTGGCTCCAGACTTTGACCCCTTCTGTGTCCATTTTAAATCTTCTTTTCTCTGCTGAATCTTCTTCCCCCACTTCTTATCTGTAATCTTCTCTATCAACAATCTATGATGGGAATGATTGTATTTCTGGGCACAAGTTTAGGTCTTTCATTTTGATATGAACCGGGCCAGGTATGAGTCCAATTTTGTGTGTTTTGGTAAGGAGACCTACAGCCAACAGTGATCTTCCCTTGGTAACCAAGAGTTATATTTTGGATATCTCCAAATGTCGATGCTTTGTTGATTACAATAATGAGGTGGTATCTGATCTAGCCAGGTCATAACCATTTAAGAATGTTTTGTACATTAATGTACAGAATTTAGAATTCAGTGTGGAAACAACAGAGAGACAACCAGTGAAGATTTTAAGAAAAGTGAAGTAATATGGGTGTACTAAACTTTTTGGTTCAATATGTAGGCTGCTGAAAGTTCAACAAGATGTTTCTTCCATGCACCTTCTAAAGGTACAGCAAGGTAGAGTGAGCTGTGGGAGTATAGTTGGAAGGTAACAAACACAACTTATTGTGACCAGACCCTAATTTGAAGGAAAAATTTCAGTTGCTTGCTCAACCAAAGTGGGAAGGAGGCTCTCCTCATCAAGGCTGAAATCCAGGAGCAAGAGGGAGTCCAGCACAATCCCCAAAGCAGCACTATGTTTGGATAATGGGGGCTCATATGTATTTTTACGTGGTGAGGATAAATACTAAATACCTTATAGGATCTGATGTGTGAGGAGACAAAAGTTTCCACCATGAGTTTCTGGTACCGCCTGGCAGGAATGAGTGAATCCTGGAGTGCCCCTTTATTTACTCTTAGTAAGTTCTGTGCGTATCATTGGCACTTCAATGGGTTTCATTCAGAGGCCAGTAGTGAGCAGGCCATGGACCCTCAATTCCCTGGTGCCCCAGAGATCCCCTGGATAGATGGGGGTAAGGAAAGATAGGGGGCCCTTTGCCTTCCCTCTCCACCAGGTCTCAGCCTAGGACACAAGCAGGAGAAGTATGGTTATACTAAATAACACCACCTCTTGCTGGTCAGGTGCACCAGGCTCCCCTGGGCTTCTTCCTAACTCTCCACTCTCTTTTTAGTTTGGGGTGTAGTTGCAGCCCACTTTTCTCCAGTGGGAGTTCTCAGGCAGTCCCTGTAGCTGACAGTCAACTGAGCATTCCCCAATTTTCCTCCTGGTGTCCAGTTATTCTCCTCAACAAGGTGGAAGAGGGAAAAGGGGCAGGTCCTTACCCTCTTAGATGGATCTTACCTGTAGTCCAGACCATCTTCTGTGGATTGCCTTGTCCAGAGAAGCTGCAAACTGTCTTCCTCCTTTAGAAAGTCTCACGTTTATTTTCCCCTCTGCTTGACGGTGTCTGTCAAGAGTTCCATTTTGAGCAGATCTTCCATCTGGAGCATGCTCTGCAGGTTCTGAGAGGTGGAGCCTTCATGGCACAGTACCGTTCCTTCACTCTCTTAGTCTCTGTGTGGGGCTGTAAACCCATCATATACCCTCCACTCAGGCCTGGCTTACTGGGGTTGGTCTATGTTAACAAATTCCTTCATTCCATGTGAAGAAATCCACACTCTTGTGATCTTTTCCCACTTGGTGTAGCATGCCAGACTGGTATAGTTGTAGTGAGAGCCATACAATCCAGGGGTTGTGGCCTTTCATGCCATATAACCACTAGAAGGAGGCGTGGTGTAAATATACAAACATTCCTGTGGTGGAGTTTTGCAACTATGCATATCAGGATTCCCCAGTGCTAAAGCATATTGTGGCATTGGGCTGTTGTCTCTCTCTGTCATAATCTAGAGGTCACTATATACACTAGTTATTTGTGTCTCTTGTGACAGCACTTTTCTAGTCCCTGTACAATCACAGCTGCTAAATGTACTCTCTCATTCTTTCCTCTTTTCTCCGCTCATCTCCTCCTCTGCATCACCAGCCAGCTCCTTTAAGATGACACTTGACTCTGCCTCCTGATGGGCCATTCTGGGATTTCCCTTTCTGTTTGCAGATTGCTCATAGCTTCTTCATTGCTAACCTCCTCTTCAGATTCTCCCTCTAGCTCCTGAAACTCAGTCTCTGTATCTGCTCAGTACTGTCAGTCTGAGCTAATTGTCTCGCCCTACTTCTAGTAATTGGCCCCGTAGGTTAGTCTATCTGTCAGTTCCACCATACCAACTGATGGGAACTGATGCTCCATCCTCCTCTAACTCACCCCTCTCTCTCTAACAGTCATTGGCACCATGTTTATTTGCTTTCTCTCTCTCAAGGAGCTCATAGCCGTGGGCATTTCTGTAGCCCTGCTATACTCCAGCGCTGTATACCAATTCACCGTATCTCTCTCTACTACAAAACAAATATCTACCAGCTCTCTGATTCAATCCAACAACCAACCACAGCCTAATTTATAGCCCTCCAGCAATCTTGGGTTGGCAGCTGCTCGCTCCTGCCAACAGCAAATTTCCTCACCCACTTCCTGACAGTACTTTTTCTCTGATATCTGTCCCTTTCAGAAAAGTACTAATCATATCTCTGAAGCTATTTGTAGCCAGTCTGTTAACTCCTAGATAGCCTTCTCTTCTTCCTCCAAAGTTTGCTGAACTTTTCTGAGTGACTATTTTCTTATTCAATTTCTTCCCATGCACACTAAATGCTGTTAACAAACACTTCATGCTGATTCCTTTCACCTACTTCTTTCTGCTCTACTTCCACATCAAACACCTAACTCCCAAACTCAATGGATTGCAATGTTTGGACAGAATGTTATTAATGTGTTCCACCAACAGACTGAAGATAGTGCACTAATGTTCGTAAAGTTTTTATTTGTAGCAGGCTGTACGTATGGTGGGACATAAAATCAGTACCTTTACAAGTAATCATTTCTTGAGGAATCCCCACCTAGGAAAACATTTTTATGAGCTCCAGTGTAAGGGCCATCACTTCTGTAGAGCTAAGAGGGAGTGCCTCAGGGTATTATGTGGTGTTGTCCAGTATAACTAATATGCATTGGTAACCTGCTGCACTCTTTTTCAAGAAAGTGTAGTGGGTCCATGCCAACCCTCTCAAAGAGCAGTCCCACTATGGGGAATGAGAGAGATATCAATGGGGCTTAATGTTGGTTAGCCTCTCTGCTCCTTCATAAAGTCAATTCGATCAGAAATTAAAGTCCCTAAAAACTCTGCAATCCCATCCAATTATTTCTGGATAGGCAAGGTCCAGGATCACCCCTACACAGATCTCCTCAAAGTGGTTCCTCACCTTCAAACTTGTTTGTCTTCCTGGGTTAGAGGTACACATTGCCATGGATGCAATGCAAATGCACCATGCCTGAGGGGTCCATTCCAGGTACCTCCTGACTTGGCTGCATTAGAGTTTGGCTGCAACTCAAATCTATCAAACCTTGGCCCTTCACACCTTTGACTTGTAGAAGTATCAGTCATTTTTTGACCGTTTCTTCTGGGACTGGTAGTTAGCAATTCAGATTTGAGCATGCTTACAGTCCATGGGTGGGCACTTTCAGCAGAAGTGGGCTGGTTGCCCATGTGTGAGGCAAGTCCATTACCAGGGTCCTCCCTGTGGTTTCAGGGAAGGATATCTCCTAAGACTGGTCTCAATTTTAAGGTGTGGATATTGGTATGCCGGGGAGGGGGAGGTGTCATACCCTTGCCACCCTTGACCCATTGCACTAGTCTTGCCAGTGTCCGGTTGCCATGCCCTCTCATGCCCCCCTTTTTGCTCTCCCATCTCTGCCCTGCATCAGCTGGGGTGGTAATTATCTACCCCAAGGGGATCCCCACTATGGGCACAGCAATGAATCGATAGTTCTCACATAAAGTTACAGCCTCCAAGTGGATTTTAAGATGGTGGCACACCACCCACTCCAAATCCACCCTGCTGGGGGATACCAAAAGGAAGGACTCTTTCAGTTACCTGGGATCTGTCCGAGACAGAACAACAGAAATGGCTGCCCGTCGCAGGTGAGCCATAG
>CM057845.1:224271769-224282986 GCA_030068395.1 Apalone spinifera
CTGTGGAGGAGCAAGTGGCACAAGCAGCCACTTGGGTGCCGCATTCCCCATGCAGCACCCCCATGCTGCATGGGGAGCATGGGGACCAAACGGCCTCTTGCGCCGCTTGCTCCCCCATGGCAGCCCGGCTGAGCGATGCAGAAGTCAGCTGAGTGCCACAACGGGAGGGGAAGGGGGTAGAGCAGTGATGTACACAGCCAGGGGGTGGGGCCTGGACGAGCGTGCATCCCCGACAGAGACATAGGAGAGCGGAGAAAGAGTGAGAGGCAGGAAGTGGAGAAGAGAAAGAGAGAGGCGGAACCTGAGAAACGGCTATCCGGGGGGTCCCTTTCAGCACGCTTCTCAGCTAGCCTTAGGCAGCAACACCCAGGAGCAACTGCTGAGCTAATGCCCTGCCTGAACTTGTTCCAGTTTGCCTTAAATGCAAGATAGCATCCACACTGATTGGATGCTATCGTTTGAAATAGCATATCACTATTTCATTGCGTTTTTTGTGGAAGATCTCGAAAGAAGCTTTCAGTGTAGTCGTACCCTTAGATGTTTCCAGCAGTTATCTTGGGTGGTAAGTTGGGTTTCCTGGCAGCACCCTCTATTGTTTGGCTTCCCTCCTATATATCAATTTTGCCCAAGGTGGGAATCCTTTGTGTTTACTTCATGCTTTTCTCACCTTCTGTGAAAAAAATTCAGCATCTGAAATGACCTGGACACGTGTATTTGCAGGACAAACTGTAGTCCAGACCTATGGGAAAAACAAGACTATTCACAGCTCATTGACCCGAGTACTTTGAATATTATTAATGGCCCTCCATTAGCATGTCTAGATTAGTAAACAGATTTATGCTTCAGATTTCTAACTTCAAATTCAGGAATGACACATCACACAAACAGAATAAACACATTGAGCAGATTATAATTTTTCCAATGATATTTTACAAGATTTATTTTGCATAAAGCATATTTTAGTTATTCATATTCAAAGGCACATTTCCATAAAGAATATGGGGTGCAATGTCACATCCCTCCTGCTGCCACTCTGGCATCACACTCGACCCTCACCCTTTGCCTCATGCATGAGTGGTGGGTATCGTAGGCATGGGAAGGCTCTGCCTTCTCAAACTGCCTGACACGTCCCTGCTCATGCTCCACCTACAATCCTCCGCTTGCGTGCAGGTCCCATGCCATAGGCTGGGGTAGGCAGGCTGGGGACTGTGCCACACCACCTGTCCTCTTTATGTTGGGCCTGCTTCAGCTCTGGCCTTGACCCCAGGGCACTCTGCTTCCACTGCTACGGTAAAGCAGAGCACATCAGCCTGGGAGATTGGCAGTGGGGCAGAGCAGGCAACCCCTGCTGCTATCCCACACCAGGCCCCCCAGTAATATCCCAGCTCACGTTGCTCGGGGTAGGGAGTTTCAGGCAAGGAAGCAGGATAGGAGTAGGAAGGGGCAGGACAGGGACAGGAGTGAGGTGTGTTTATATATTTCCCTGCTATAACCTGTAAATAACTCATTTCTTTTTCCTAGTTAATAACTCTTGAGTTAGTTTACTATAAGATTGGCTATAAGATTTGCCTTTCGTGTGAAGTCTGATGTACAAATTGACTTAGGGTAAGTGACTAGTTTTCTGGGACCGGAAGCAACCATCACTAAGTCCAATGAGCTCCGGTGGTGACATAGACTGGAGATCCCCAGGGGACTGTCTGTGACTCCATGGTAAGAATGATATAGTGTGCTTCAGGAGTTCACATCTATTACTGGCAGGGTGAAATCTAATTATAGACTGTACCACCAGTTCGGATTGTCTGCTCTGCTTTTTGACAGTCTGCCTTGAGGTTGGCACTCCTGGTTGTGAACCACTCTACGCAGTGTGACAATATTAATATAATTTTACTGCTTTCCATAATGCTTCCCTCCAAACCAAATCAAATGCCTTTGTCAATTTGATGGAAACAGCAAACATCTTTAATTCCCTTTCTTGTTTTTTTTCCCCATCAACTGTCAGAGCGTGAATATCTGATCAATGCAACTTCAGTCTGGGCTGAAGCCACACTGTTCTTGATTTACTACTTCTTCTAAAGGTACTCTTAATCTGTTGACAGTTACTTTAATCATGGTATTTCCCCTCACTGATAATAAGCTTATAAATCATCCAGTACCTCGTCTTGCTCCCACACCTTCCTATTTATTTTTCCTAATGTGGTGATCGCATTTCTCCAACAGTTTGTAGCAGCTCAGCTGTTATATTATCCAGCTTCCCTATTTTTAACAGATTCACCCGCCTTTTTATTTCTGCTCCTGATTGTGGTTCAGTGCTGATATCCATTCTGCCTTGCAAGCTGTCCTGTTCATCTAATGTGTTTAGAATGCTTGCATCTGGATAAGCTACAGGGTTCTACTATATAATATAACATAATATATCAAATGGGAATGAACTATGTGCATCCAGGTTAAATTCAACAATGGCCATATGAGCTGTAGAATGCTCCCATTGCAGTGGAATTGCGTATGTTCTCCTGCACATGGCCCATGGGGCATACAGCTATGGAGCTGACACACTGGGAAGCCTATATTTCAGTGCTGCCACAAAGTTTGGCTGATTCTGCAAAGACTTAAATTTGAGTAATTTTTCTCATGTGACTAGTCCTGTTAAAATAACGATAACAGTAGCTCTACATTGACTATGTATAAACTATGGTAGATGCGGATTTGAGGAGAGAAGGAGCAGCCCCTGGTCCACAGCTGTGGTAGACCTGGTTGCCAAAAGTCACTCCTCACATGCAAAAGGTTTATGTTTATTGTTCCAAATGAGGGACTGAAGACTGCATAACAACCGTGTTTTAAGTTAGTCTTACTGAGAATGTTGTAACTTACTGGATAGCTAACACTTGGGGATTAGTTATTTTTATCTTCATGTAATATATTCAGAGCTATGCAATGAGACCTTTAACATACCAGCTGTGTCTTCTATGCACTATACTTAAAGATGGATAGATGTTTCCAAATTATATTACAGCATGGAATCATTATTCAGATGTAAAAACTTAATAAAAATTGTTTTGTAACATGCATACCATATGTGACCCAGAGACCCTTTAATGCCAACTTGAAGAGGACATATAAGATGCGCTGGGGTTCACAGGGAATACTTGGGTCTGGCGTTTATATAACAGTTATACAAAGGAGCGTGCGTAAGGTCTCTGTTGAGAGCCATTGCCTGTTGGTCATCATAATCATTGCAAAATGTTTGAAAAGATATTACAGGTTGGACCTCTCTAGAACAGCACCCTCGGGACCTGACTGGTCCCAAATGAGACAATTTGCCAGACCAGAGGAGGTCCCCTGCTACTCGTCCCCCAGCCCACCACCTTTCCCTGCTGCTGGCCCCAGATACCCCTCTGCCAGGCTGCCAAGCTGCTGCAGCCCCACCAGCTCCGCTACCGGCGCTGCCACGGCTGCCTCATTCCCAGCCTCACTCCTGGGGCTGCAGCAGCTGCCACAATTGCCACACCCCCAACCCCGGCTCCTGCCCTGTTATCGGGGCTGCCATGGCCCCAGCTGTGCTACTGGGGTTCCAGCCCCAGTCACAGCCCCAACCCTGCCAGGTTCCCAGCTGCCAGCCCTCTTGTCACTGGGCTGGCAGCCCTCACAGCCAGGACTCCCTGGTCCAGAAAAATCTGTGGTCTGGATGTGGCCAGACCAGAAAGCCCCAGTTTTGGGAGGTCCAACCTGTATTTTAAAAGGCATGTATCTATACTGCACACTGTGTTCTTAAGGTATGTAAGTTAAAATAGGTTACCCAAAAGTAATAAAGAGGCTCTGTTCAGGCAGAGTGTTGTAGACAATTAACTCTTCTCACAACATATGTATTTTTGCCCATGGAGCAACTGGCTCATCAAGACTTAGAGGTTGACAAGGGATCACGAAATCTGCAGGAAGGAATGCACATTCTGGGGGCATCCTGTTTATGATTAAGATCAAAGGATTGGTCTGGTATCTTCACCTATGGGACAAGCAGCCAGAAAGCTTATCTTACCCACAGAGGGACATGGCTAACCAGGGAAATGCTGGGAAAGAGACTTTGGGTGAGCCAGACAGAGAATGACTGCAGCATTAGGGCATGACTGCTTAGTCTAAGCTTTAAAATGTATATTACAATTTTATTTTAGATGTAACTCATTTTTCCAGGACTCCTACCTACTTGCTATTATTTAAATTTTTATTCTTTGTTAGATTTATTTCTAGTATGTTTAAGTTCTGTGCTTTGAGCAGAGAAGTGAACCTGAGGTGAAACCATTAAGCTGAAATGTACTCTGCTTTGCGAGCAAGTGCATTGGTGAATTCTGCCGGTGTCCAGCAGTACAGGGTCTGGGTGCAGACACGCTTGGAGGACTTATCACTTACCTGCAGAGAGTGAGAGAGGAGTGCTTATATTGTCTGTGGCTTTGGCTGGCACAGAGAAGGCTTTATCACACTAAGGGCAGGTGGAAGCAAGGCACCTCACAAGGCACCTCCCCATGGAAATGTCACACTCTCCATATTTCTTGATGATCAGAATCCAAAAAAACCCATTAAGGGCTCAATCCTGACATAAGTAATTGCTAATTTTATGGATATTGCAGGATTCATAGATTCTAAGGCCAGAAGGAACTCCACTGTGATCATCTAGTCTGACCTCCTCCATAGCACACACCATGCAACTGCCCCCATAATCCCTGGAACATATCTCAGAAAAACATCTGATCCTGATTTAAAAATTGTCAGTGATATAGAATCCATCATAACCCACCCCCTGGATCAATGGTTAATCACTCTCACTCTTAGCCATAGAGTTCTCCTGTTCCTCGGCTTCCCTCAGTTTTCTACAATTCCTGTCTTCTGATTTATATTTGTTATTATCAGCATTCCCTTTCTTCCATTTGTTATAGAGATGAGCATTTTTTGCAGTTGACTTCAGTTTCCCTCTAACTAAAACAGGTCAGTTTTTTAACCATCACAGCCTTCTTCTTCAATTGTGGGATTGTGGATTTGGGGGCATTTAATGAAATGTTCTTAAATGACTCCTGGGTGTCATTTATGCTTATCTGATTAAATTCGTCCTCACAGCTAATCTGGCTCATAACTGTTTTCAGTGTTGTGAAACTGTTCTGGACTTTATTTTGCTTACACAATATAAATGTGAGTAAATCATAATCACTTTGTACCTAAGCTAGTTCTGTCATCAGATCCTCTTAATCTTTTAGGAAAAGGTCTAATATATATTCTCCCATGCTATCTGCAACATTTTTTAAGTTAGGACATTTTCATCTATAGCATTTAGAAATTCCAAGGATATAATGACATCATATGAACTCCATCATGGCACATCTAGTCAGCAGGGCTAATGCCGAAATAAGGTACGTAACTTCAGCTACGTCAATTGCATAGCTTAAGGTGAAATAGCTTATTTCGGCTTTGGCGCTGTCTGCACAGCAGCAAGTCGGAGGTAGAGCCCTCTCCTCCGACTTCTCTTAGTCCTCGTAAAATGGGGGTTACAGGAATTGGAGTAAGAAGTCTTCCAGCTTGACATTATTTCAACATTATGTTGAAATAACAGCTTGTAGGGTAGACTCAGACTATATTATTTTGGAATAATGTTAGTTATTCCAAAACAATGCTGCTGCGTAGATTGTACCCTTCATTTGAAATCCCCCATGATTACACAGGGTTTTTTTCTTACACTAAAGATAGGAACATAAGCAGGTGGGTCACGGAAAATCACCTAAACAAAAAACCTACATACCATATTTGTTATACAAAACAGACAGCACCAAGTTGCTCAGAAGGGTGAAGAATATCTGTTTCCATACCCACCATTCTTCGGCATGTTAAATGCATGCAAATCTTTAAAAAACTCCGAGCACACCCTCCCCCCAACTTTCCTCCTACATGGCAAGTATCTCATTGTCTCTCAGCAATGTCCTGTGTAGCTAGGACATTGACACAAGGTGGCAAGAGGGCTGGCCTTCAGAAGTTCACGTGCTTAGTGAAAAATACAATCTCAGAAACTTCTTTAAAACTTTGATTTTTAGGGAATAAGAAAAATATGATCCATACATATGTAACTGTTCAGTATAACAAATATTCAAGCATTCAAAAAAGATTCAGAAATATTAAAGTATAGTTCTTACCATGAAAGTGCTTTGTATTGTAAAGACTGTTCAGGCAATGGAAGGTGAAATCTGCTTGGATAATGGCATCTCAAAGACATCCCGGGTCAGTTTTGACGTCAAAGCATTTTCACATTGTAGAAGAATAGGTTTCTCTTTTATTAATGAGTCATGCTCAACCTTCAGTGGGGTAAAATTCTTTTCCAACAAGAAAAATAATTCTCACAGGCTGAAATTAATGCTCCAAACCACAAAGGCTACTATAAACCTTTCAAAATACATTGGAAAACCTTGTTTAATTCTTTGGCAGTACCTAGAACATTTCTAAATTTCAGAGAGCTGTTGACATAGACTGTTCACAAGCTTTTGTGTAATTTAGAGTTCTTATCAGAAAAGCTCATTCCCCATTCGCAATTCACTGTCTATTTCATCAATCAGTTCAGGATAAATCTGGCACAACTGATGCTCATTTTTTAACTTCAAAATCCAGGATAGTGCTCAGTGACTATGGAATCTTAAAATTTTTGGAACAATACGTTGGTTGCTTTGGCACAGCTTAATATTGATGTTTCATCACATGCATTTTTCAAAGCTGGCTGACTGGATGAAATCTCTGAGGAAAAAAACCTTCAAATATTTATTTTATTGAAGTTCTTCAGAGGCAACAGTAATCAATTCAACTCAGTTAGCAAGGCACATTAATTCCTTTTGAAGGTAGCTGCTCACAGAAACAAAAACAGCCAAAAAATCATATTCATAGTCTCAGGTGACAAGAATTTGGTTGATTCTGTAGCTTCCAACAGACCTCTTGCTTCAATTAACAGATCGCCATATCTATTCACAAGGTTTCACAGAATACTCTAAATCTCTACCAAATTATTGAAGATAATTTCATAGAATCATAGAAGTGAAGGACTGGAAAGATCCTTGAGAGGTCTAGTCCAGTCCTCTGAACTAAAGGCTTTCCAAGGTTTTCAGGTGATTAGTCTATTTTGCTTCAATGAGTTTTTGCAGGTGCGGTCTTTGTTAAACACACTTACTTCATGCCTGTAAAAAAAAATTGCATAAGGACTTGTAGTTAGAGAACATAGCTGTCATGGCTGTGTTCTTCTCACACGCAAGTAATCACCAGATGTTATTGTAATTCAAGCAGTGTATGTAAGTTAATTGCTTGTTTGCTGTCTGTCGTATACCTTCTTTGCACCCTGACATAACTTTTGCAAAATCAAAGCAAGAACAAAATATTTTAAGGATCAAGAGCCAATTTGTAGAGATCTTGCAAAATCTGTTGTGTAATATCTTCATTATGAAAGGCCAAGCAATTGGACTACTCCAGTAAGTCTCTCCTTAACTGTAGCCACCAATAAAGGAGCATGAAACCAGATACATTTCTTACATTTGCATATTCCCTTGTACTGTCATAGTTCAGGCAGAAGAACTAGACATCACAGACACATCTACATTGTAGGCAAAAGTCGAATTAAGCCACGGAACTTGAGCTACAGCAATTGCATAGCTTAAGTTGAAATAGCTTATTTCAGGTTTTGGCACAGTCTACACAGCAGGAAGTCAAAGGAAGAACACTCTTCCTTTGATTTTCTTTACTCCTTGTGAAATGAAGGTTACAAGAGTTGGAGTAAGAAATCCTCCAGCTCAACATTATTTCAAAATAATGGTTTGCAGTATAGACACGTTCTTTGTTAATTCAGAATAACGTCAGTTACTCCAAAATAATGCTGCTGTGTAGACGTACCCCACCATTTTTGTGAATATGTTCAACAATATCTTTCAGAAGTATTTCATTCTGAATTTCAGCAGAAGTGTTCTTTGCCATTTTCAGAGTGGTTTCAAGCATCCGTGAATTTTGGATTTTGTCCTTCAGTAAAAGTAAGCAGGTTGATGAAAATTCCTGATGAATTGTTCACAGTAAGATCTAAGTCAGCAGTTCTCAGACTATGGGTTGGGACCCCAAAATGGGTTGAACCTACTTTTGAATGGCTTAGACTTGCTGGGAGCCAGGGCTAACATCCCCATGCCCTACTGCCAAGGGCCAAAGGCAAAATCTGAGGACTTCAGTGCTGGGCAGTGAGACTCAGGTTACAGGCCTCCTGCCTGGGGCTGAAGCTCTTGGGCTTCACCTTTGGCCCCCCCCAACCCAAATGATAAGGCTCAGGCTTTGGCCCCACGCTCAGGGCAGTGGGGCTCAGGAGGCTTTGGCCCGCAGGGTCATGAAATAATTTTTATTATCAGAGGTCTCAGTGTAGTGAAGATTGAGAACCTGTGACCTAAATCATCTCTTCTCAAAGGCAACTCATTCATCACTGCAAACTCGATATTTTTACCAAGGTTTTTACATAATACTAGTTACTTTCAATTTGCGAGGTAACGCCAAAGAAGCAATTGTGGAACTTGAAAATGCAAGTTATGATAAAATAAATAGCATATTCATAATTTGTTAATGTTATTAAGCAAACGACCACATTGAAATCATAAAATTTAGTCCATTTTTTGTATTTTTACCAGATCAAGTTTTGAAGCTTTCCTCAAGATAAGGGATTTAAAATGCATAGATACTGAAGATCTTTTTTTTTTTTAAGTTTCTCTCTCTCCTTCCTCCCCCACAATTGGCATGGTTACTCACGGTTATTCAGTGTGGGGAAAATGTTTCTTCTGTCTTAGGGCTTGTCTTTACTTACTGCACTGCAGAGCTACTATAGCACGTAGAGAAGATGCTACCTTGATGAGTGGGTAGTTATTTTGACAGGAGACGTCCTCCTGTTGCCATAGCACCAGTGGTTAGTTTGCACCTCTGAGCAATGCCATTATACTTATATACGTTTGTAGTGCAGGTCAAGTTTTAATTTTCAAGGACTAAGGCTTTTTTTTTTCCTTTTCAAATTGTTCCAATATTTTCCCATTCTTTTTAATGGTCCTCCACTGTGTTTTTCCTAATGTGTACAAGCTAAGTACTTGGAACTGGTTTCATTCTCAGTTGAAAAGGCCCCCTCTCTGCCTGACTGCTTCACATAAATTATGAATGCAGTTTTATATGCATAAATACATACATGTATAACTATAGTTAGTATACATATTTCATAATGACTACTGGATGCAGAACATAACAAGCTTTCATAAGAGGTCTTCCTTGACATATATTTCTGTGCAATAATATTGTATGCAACCAGTTGATTCAACTGAATATTGTTTGGATTCAGACCCCCTGTTCTTGCGTTGGAGTGTCTGAACCCTGATGATCACAGAAATGTAGAAATAGCAAAAACAAACAAAACAAAAAAACCACACACACACAAAAAAAAACCCCTATAGAATCTCTTTACTTTGCTGCAGTCCAATCACCTATTTTACTCAAGCTGACAAAGCAATTTACATATTTAATTAAACTTTTGCCTTGTGAAAGTACATTTTTCCATTTGAAGAATCCAGATTTGATGGAAATTGTATCAGCTC
Organism: Apalone spinifera; assembly: GCA_030068395.1. Classification (NCBI taxonomy): domain Eukaryota; kingdom Metazoa; phylum Chordata; order Testudines; family Trionychidae; genus Apalone; species Apalone spinifera. The sequence goes on from CM057845.1 coordinate 224,281,381, forward strand.
TCATTCCACTCACGCTGCCATGGTGTGCATGTAGTCAACAAGAACCCAAAGGACCTTATCAGCTTTAACAGAAATGATACTCAGAATCTGTTGTCTGTCTAGGAGTTACCCTGGACTCTGCAATGATGTCATAATCCCTGGAACCTGGACAGTCCAGCTAACTTTTCTTATGCATTCAAGAGGAGCATTGCAGGTCAAGTCAGCCCACCTGTGCTCTCTTGTGTACTCCAAATGGAGCTTTCACCTCTCAGTTCAAAAGGAACTCTCTTGTTCCTTTCCCTCCACACAGGTAGACAGGGTCTGGTCACAGAAACTCCAGCATAGAATCTTAGATACTCTGTATACTTTGCAAGTCTTTCAGAGGCTCTCTCTGCACTTTCTCAAAAGGACTACAATGCAATTCTCAAGCTTAATTCAGGGGAAACACTGTTAATAACATGTCCGCTCCCTTACCTCTCCCTGACTTCTGCTAGCAACTCTGATTGTTGTGACTACTATGCTGTGCTTTAGGCCTACAATCACTTATCTATGGAAACTCAGATAAGAAATTGGAAGGGGTAAGGTTGCCAGGTGTCCGGTTTTGAACCCAACAGTCCAGTATTTGAACTTTTTGTTTGGGAAACTAATTGAGAAAATCTAAATGAGAAAATATAAATATCCGGTATTTTCTAAATAAGACGTAATGTAGATTATGATGTAATGTCAAGTGTGCCCAGAATTTTTGTTGAAACCATCTGACAACCCTAGGAAGGGGAGAGGCAAGAAATGGAACAAATTTAAATTTCTATAGAGAGAAAGGAAGTTGGGGCGTTCATGCCCCCACTTAGCTATGGACTGTCTCCTAGTGTTAGGAATTCCCTACTCATATCATGGAGGTGGGTATCTGAGGCAGAACTGACTCATATATAAGCCAAATTCCTGACCTGATATTAACCTCCTGTTTTGGTGGGGATAAAAATATGCTTATATGCTTGCATGAAATGGCTGATATATGATATTTGAAACCAGCCTTCATGTACTGTTCTGTAATTATTTTAAAAAGCAACTAATCCATAAAACATGCTTAGCTTCCACCGATAAAATGCAAATCTTCTCCACATAAAAATGTTTGAATGGAACTTTCTAAATTCCAGGGGATGACTATTCAGGGCATATCTTACTAACTGAAAGAACCAAGAAGCATTTGCAGTGACTTTCATCAGGAAAGATTTCACATTGTGTTTTCTGTTAGGACTATAATGAAGAATTGTTCCTTGGCTTACTCTAAAACTAAATATCCTGTGTAAAACATAACTGTCATAACAGTCAGCAAGTTAGACTTCTATTATTAATATTTGGATAAATTCATTTCCAGATCCAGTAATAATCTCTAAATCTTTAGAAAGGCTGTCTGCCTTCCTATCAAATCTATAAACAGCAGCCAAAACCTTTATAAAAAAAAGAATAAATGTAATGGATACATTTTGCCACACTTAGGGATCCCGTTGATTTCAATGGGCGAACCACACACCAGTTCAGCTTCTCTGGGAAAAATAACCCCAACTATATGTAGAGTATGATGGGGCTAATTTGGCTACGACAAATCAGGAAAGAGATCTTGGAGTTA
>CM057845.1:224287555-224310099 GCA_030068395.1 Apalone spinifera
CTTGCGCAAGAGGGCCAGTGTAGACAGCCACGTTAATTTCTTGCGCAAGAGAGCATCTACACTGGGCACAGAGGCTTTTGCGCAAAAGCAAATCTTTTGCGCAAAGGCACACACCAGTATAGACGCTCTCTTGCACAAATACTTTTAACAGAAAAATGTTTCCGTTAAAAGTATTTGCGCAAAATCATGCCAGTCTAGACACAGCCACAGTGATTTCAGCTCTTCCGCGGTATAGCACCAAGCTCCCCTCAGCATACAGTGATTTCAGCTCTTCTGCAGTATAGCGCCAGGCTCCCCTCAGCACACAGTGATTTCAGTTACTCAGCAAGTTCAGCTCATAATAGAGAAACCTCAGTGCTAGTGCTCCAGTGGCCCACAGTGAAGTCAGCTCAGCAGCTTGAACTAGACTCTGAATAGAATCCAAATTAGCTCTGATATTCCACACTGTAGCAAGGAGGAGATGCAATTGGTGTTGTTTCAACAGGGCCCCACCACCAGGCCCAAGGACCTGTCCCCAACCTTTCTCAACTTGACTGGGTTTGGAACCCATGCCCCTTATCTAGTGAGTGCTACTTAGTTTATGGCGAATCCCTCTGTCATAAACAGTTCCACCATTCCATTGTCCTTGATTCACATAATCAGGGTAAAACACTTTATCTCCTGCCTCAATAACAGAGAGACTGGGGATCCCACAGTGGCCAAAGTGACCATTTGGGTTGCTGTGAGCACATACTAGGCAGGGTGGGTGAGCCTATGCAAATGAGATCAGCCCCTGAAGTCTTTTTGCACCACTCGCCACAATTCACCACCAGATGTCAGGGTAGAGCTTATCCTGACCCTGCTTACATGTATTTAATTTGTTCCTCGCTTTGGTTTTTATCGAGGCAAGCACCGAAAAGCCCGACTTGCAAAGGTAAATTGTGACAAATGGAACTAAAACCTGGTAAGCTCGTTTTGTCACAATGGGAAATGCCTCATCAAGTTTACACCAGAATTGGTACAGTGTCATTAATTCGAAGTCGACGCAAAGTTTTTGATTATTTCTCAATTCAAGAAGTTCATCTTTTGTCGGGTCGGTATCACTAATTTGTCCAAGAGACACTGTGAAGGGGCTCCTCACCCAAATGTCAGCTGCAAAACCAGTTGGGATAATTCCATCGATAGCGATTTTAAGGTTTTCCAAATGTATAATAATACTTTCGCGAACTCTTGGTTCCACTGGAATTGGCTGTACTGGATCAGAAGTGATTTAATCAAAGAGAGGAAAACTGGCGAAGTTACCACAATTCATTCTTCTTCCCCAGAGAGTTAATTTCTCTTGAAAGGATTTGATCTTCTCTTTGGCCTCCAAAGTAATCATATTACTATGTTGGAGTGAAATGTTCAGTGAGTTTAGGATCCCAAATACATCTGCAAGGTAATTTCCTCCACACTTGTTTGAGGATATCTTCTGACATGACCTTGATTTGATCATGAATGGTATCATTTGATAATGGGATGTGTGCTACTTTTGATTTTGCTCTGTACCACACATTCATTCGACCTTTTCGATGGCACGCTATTTCACCAGGGTCTCGGCGATAGCCTGGGGCTTTTTTTTCTTTGGCGATCCATAATGCCACCCGATAACTAGCCTCCAGCGCTGGTTTCTTCATGGGAGTAAACATTAGGATTTCTTCATGAGAGTGCCCTGTGAGTCAAATCGTGCTCGCTTGATTTTAAAAACAGCCTCTGGGTCATTAACATTTTGAGGATGAACAGTCTGCAGATGTTCTTTAAGTTTGGATGGCTTCATGTACCCATTATTGAGTACCTTTGAGCAAAGGAAGAATGGGTCTCATTAGTAATAAATATATCAAGAAACTGTGTGAAAAATGTTCGAAAAAATGTAGCAGTACAAATAAACATACTATCTACTACCATACGAAAAAACCACTAAACATAAAAACTCCTTTAAGTAATCCACGCTGAATTTAAGAAACAATTGTAGAATACACCTGTACGTGCCTACATCTGTCATTAGTAAAGAGCGTCTGACAGTTATTTCTGCAACAAGCAACGAAATAAGTCGACTAGTACAGATTAGTTTGCCAACGTTGGTAACCACAACTACGCACGCGCACAGTTGATGCTATGCATCGGATCAGGTGAGAGATTCAAATAATTAGGTAGATGTTTACTCTATCACGAGTCAAGTATATTACTCACTATATTATATTCTTAAGAAAATAATTTTTTAGTATTGTATGTTTTTTGTATTGAAAAAATCAATAAATTACCCTATGCTTGAACCTCATGTACCCTCTGACAAGGCTTCAGAACCCCTGCTCTACAGCCTGAGCTAAAAACTAGCTGGCTCTCAGCTAAGGCTATAGACCACACTGATTCTTTCTCACTGTAAGTAAGTGGCAGCTCTCACTGACTACCCTTACTCCTTGCAAAAGGAGGGGTACTGGATGTCGGTGGGAGCTGCCCTCAGCATTAGATTTACAGCTCTATACTAGACCCACTAAATTGAATGCTAGAAGATTAATTTCTAGAGCGCTGATCTTTCAGTAAGTATAGACATGCCCCATGGGACAGTACACCACACTCAGTAGATGTGTGGGTTACACTAGCACCAGGCAGGAGCTTTGGGATTCCACTATAGAAGGATCAATGCTGGCATTAGCCCAACTGAGTGGTACCAAAGAATAAAACTGGGAGAAATTTTTACAGACAATATTAAATTGGCCAAAAAGGAAATTTGTGTGTGTGTGGTGCCAAAACAGTTTTCAAATTTGGTTTAAATTTGGTGAATGGTTTCATAAAAAAAAACTGATTTTTTTTCAAAAATGCCAAAATGATCTAAACAAAATGTCAGTTCAAAATAATTGTCACCACATCTCATTTTGACAATTTGTGATGATGATTTTTTTTGTTTTGTCAAGAAAAACAAAAAATTCTGTTTCAGTTAGACATAAAACATTTTCCCCCCAGATTTTCAGATTGGCTACCAAAATGAAAACAAATGGATTACTGCTTATGCATGCTGAGGAATAACATATGTTCTAGATTCTGATAGACTTTCAACTTGTGTGTTTATTGGACTGTTTGTAATAGGGATGTTAAATATAGTTTAATCAACTAATCATCTATATCAATATTGATATATTTGTTAGTCTCTAAACCCTGGTCTATGCTAGGGAGTTAGCTACCAAATCCATTATTTTGAAATAAGGGACTGGTTATTTTGAAATAACTCCTGCTTTCCATAAAGAATAACACTTATTTCAAAATAGTTATTTTGAAATATCAGTAGTGTGGATGCTCCACTGCTGCTATTTTGAAATAACTACTCCCCAGAGTCATTCAAAATAATTACTCTACAGTGCTTCCTGCAGCTCTAAGTTGAGGTAGCACATCCACATTAAGGGAGTCTGCCTCGGAATAATTTTGAGGCTTCCCTGTAGTGTGGACACGCTATTTTGAAATAATTATTTTGGGAGTTATTATTTCAAAATAAGCTATTTTAAAATAATTTTGTAGTGTAGACATGCCATATGGTGCCTGAAGACTACTCAGGCTACGAAAATGATCGGCATAAGGGCTTTGCGCAAAAGGGTTTTTCTTGCGCAAGAAGGGCCAGTGTAGACAGCCCCGTCTTGCGCAAGAGCCTGGTCCGCGAAAATGGCGGATCATTAGTTATGCAAATGGGGCTCAGTGATATTCTAACGCTAAGCCTCATTTGCATAGCTTTGGCGCAAAAGCGCGCCAATGTAGACGTAGCCCTCATTGTTTTTAGAAGTTGGACTGTTTTTCTTTGCCCACTGTGCATTGGAAGGGCCAATGTGTAGCTAGCTGCCTTTCATCAGGTAAGGATAGTGTGGTCAGCTGTCAGCATGTTGCAATGGCACCAATGCTCACAGCTTTATTACAAGTCTTGAGAAATTTGATTTAAAAACAAATACAACCAAACAGCTGCTAGAATCAAGAGACCGAAAATCTATTTTTATTATAATTATTCAAGCCAAATTTCTGTCTCTCAAAGGTGACAAATATGAATAAAGGACAAAGCACGAAGGCTCAGAGACCAGAAGGCAAATAGAAAGAACACAAATTTTATTCTTTTTTTAAATATAATGATTTTAAGCCTATTTCATCATTTATGGCCTAACTCAAGATTTTTGTATGCTTGAATTTGACAATACTGATGATATGTTATTCCATACACAAAGAACAAATGGATACCGTCAGTCATAGGGTATGGCTACATTGCACCATTTTTCTGGAAAAACAGTACTTGCATCCACACTGTTATTGCGTTCTTTTGACAAAAAGTTGAAAGAACGGAAGGGTTTTTTCCAATGGTGGTAAACCTCTTCCTCCGAGGAAGAAGCCTTTTTCCAAAAAAGCTTTTTTGGAAAATACGTGTGTGGACGCAGAAAGGGGAGCTTTTTAAAAAAAAAGAGGCCTCCAGGAAATAACACAGGTGCTCTGGTGGCCACTCCGTCCAAATTAATCAGAACTGTCTCCTGCCAGCTCTTAAAGCTGCCAGCCCCCCAGGACAAGCCTTGTGGCAGGAAGCCAGCCCAGACAGCTGCATCTGACCATGTGGCTCTCCCTGCCACCCACATTTGGACCCATGGCCCAGCCACAAGCCCCCTGAGAACCCTCTGGCCCTCATAGAGAGCACCACCAGGACCCAACAGGGGCACAAAAAGGTGTGCGCCTTCAAGATCCAGGGCAGAGATCCTGTCCCTGCCGGAGCTGTGGGGTAAGGAGGAGACCCTGCAGGATCTCCGCTCCCAGAGATGGAATGCCAACTTCTATGGCTGGATGGCGGAAGCTCTGGCCGGAGGGGCCATCTCCCCAGGACTCTGGAGCAAGTGAGGAGCAAAGTCAAAGAGCTCCACCAGGATACGCTAGGGCCAGGAAATGTAGCTCTCACTCTGGGGCAGGACCCCACTCCTCCCCCTACTACCAGGAGCCCCACCAAATCCTGGGGGGTGGTGCAGCCCCTTCCCCACCCATGGTGGTGGTCTCAGGCTCAAGACACTCATCATCACCCACCCGGAGTTCTCTGGCAAGGAGGAGGAGGAGGAGGACAAGCTGCAGGAGGAGAAGGAGACGGCCAGCACCATCACCCTCACCCTGGATCCAGTACCCCAGGGCCTAGATGTCTCGCAGGTATCCTCTGAGGGCGGGGAGGGATCATCAGGTAAGTGATACTCTGGGAAATTAGATAAAATACTCTTTTTAAGAAAATTCAGACAAAGTAGATGGTAGGAGAGGCTGGCACTACAGATAATGTAATACCATTAACCCGTAAAATATCAGAAAATGAGAACATTTAGTTTCTTTTTAAAAAATCTGCTTGGAAGCCAGATAAATTTCCTTTCCTACCAAGCACTCAGGAGTCTGTATCTATAAAACATGTAACATCTGGACACCGTGATTGTAAACTTTCTCATTATATAAACAGTCAGTCATGACAGATGGCTACTGCCAGAATCCTGAAAATGTTTCTTTGTTAAGCAAAGATTTGTTGTTTTCCCTGCTATTGCTTTAAGTTTTGTGGCTCTAAAAACAATATTTGAAAGTAGGCAGACACAAGAATGCCTTTCCCCTACAAAACTAAGGCTGGTTCTAATAATTCACAATATTTAGTCCACTGAGAGTTATAATGCCAAATGCTTCTAAAATGGTCATACTATGGATGGGGAAGTTTTACTATTGTGATAGATTAAAAAAAAACTAATCATAATAAGAATTATATTTCTGTTATGTTACACTTGTTTAATTGACTTGCAAAAGGTTTAGGGACAGCTTTTTAAAGGTATTTAGACACCTAATAGGATTTTCAAAAACATCTCAGCACCTAACTTTCATTGATTTCAATAGTGCTAGGCCACTACATGCTTTTTGAAAATGCCTCTAGGTGTCTAAATACTTTAAAATCTGGTCTTTATTGTTGAAAACATGTTACTTGTTTATAGTGAGCATTGCAAGCTGCATATAACTTATGATAACAGATATTATTCTCTTTTGGAGCAGTTTAAGTTCATTCATGATAAAAGAATGTTTTCTATTTGCTGTACCTAAAGTTGTTGTAACTTTATATCGATAGATATGGGCCCATCTTTACTCAGTTAGGCTTTACACATATTACACATAATCTAAATGAAACTGCACCTTAGAGGAACAAACGGAAGCCCGTGGCACTGACAACGGGAAAGACAGGGACAGAGGCACAGCAAAGCGGAGACACAGATCCTTCCCTTGTCCAGCTTTGAGAGCAGTTCCAGCCTCCCTTCCTAGCCATGCATGAGACAGCAGCACAAGGCAGCCTCATGGCTTGGGACTCACCATCTGCACAGGAGGTAACAGGTTGAGAGAACTCCAGCCAGAGTCTCAGGCTGGGAGGGGAAGACTCATCACTTCCCAGAACCTCCTGCCCTAGGCAGGGGAGCAAAGGGGAGGAGGGCTGCAGCCTGTTTGCCAGGTCTTTCATTGGGAGTGGGGGTGGTGGGAGCCAGGGAGACTGCAAGGTAGCTCCTCTGAAGTTCTCCAAGCTCTGCCGTACCTGGCATCAAGAGCCCAGGTTCAGCTTCCTTCCCAAAATCTTACTGCTTTGCATTTAAAATGCAAGTCACACTTCTTTGACCTCACCTTCTCTAGCACACAGAGAAATGTATACATAAAACAAACCCCTAAAACCAAAATGCTACCAAATACTTGGTTGTGCACAAATTTCTTTTCCTGGGGAAGAGAATGGGCTTTTTGCCTTGCCTTTTAAGGGCCTGATCCTGCTCTGAATGAACATCATAAATTCTATTTCAAAATAGATAGGTGCCTTTGCATCATGCACAATACTATATACATATACTAGACAAACTCTAACTAACTAATGGTATGTTCAGCATCACAGACAGTAAGTAGGAGGGTTTTAAAGACATTTGGAATGTACAGTGAAACCTTTGTTATCCAGCTCTCTGTTAACCAGAAAACTTTGTTAACCAGCATTGCCCCTAGTCACAATACTGTCACATCTTCAGGTGCACAGGCCTGGCTTGGTTTACCATGACTGGCTTAACAATTTTTTATTTAAGAAGTACTAATCATCTTTAACTCAAAATAGAAATGTGAGACTAACTGCCTCACACTACAAAACTACCAATATTAAAAACTTGAGTTTTACTATTATTGTCCATTGGTTTTTCCTAGGTTGATGTGACCCTCAGATAACCGGAATTTTTAGATAACTGGAATGCCCTAATCCCTGAGTGTGCCGGATAACACAGGTTTTACTGTAGATGACTTTCCACACTCAGAACAATTTTGAGGTTTGTCCAATTTTGCCCCTCAGAAATTTTGGCTAAGTCTATTTAAAACACTAATCTGTGATTTAAAAAGGACACTTCTGGGTGAATTTCAATTAGTATAAAAAACTAAACAATATAAACCTGAAGAGGGGCAACCGTGGCCACTTAGTCCTTTGAGAAACTGATCTATGATGAAATTATGTGTTTATTTAAAAAAAATGAATACAGACCAGTGGAATTTTGCCAGTTTATATATCATGTCAGGCTTGAAAGAGGTATCAGTAGAATTATTATATGGTAAAACATCAGTCGGATTTCATTTTGGGGGTATATCTGTTCCCCATTGAGCAGAGGGCTTCCTGAACATCACCAATGTTTTGGAGTTCATCTGTTCACACTATGAAATGTTTCCAAGCCCAACTTTAGCCCTAGCTGAATGTTCTTTTTCATTATTCCCTTTTTATGTATGATTCACTACATTTATTAAGATAAAAGCTTGCACTGCAGAAACTGTCTAAAGCATACCCCCTATGTACAAACTGATCTCCAGATTACTAGTGAAATTGCTGCCTTTGTATACTTATGGACTGATGTGATAACTGAAAATAACTTCCATTAGCACTATAAAAACTCCAGCTGATACCAAATGAATTTCATTTGATACCAGCAGAGAAAAATATTGGCTACTGAAATATTCTTTGTTCATGGTTATTTACAGTTAGCTAGAATCCATGTACCATTCAGGAAATCAGAAGTCTCCAGATGTTTTCCTTCACATAAGAGCCTTTACAGTGAGTCTGCTTACCTTGAGGCTGACTAGCATTCATCTGCTTAAAGGATTTTTTCTCTCCTATTCCCTATACGTCTCCCATGTTCTCCAGATTTCTAGGAATGAAATTTCTTGTGGAGAGTTCCCAATCTTTAAGAAATATGTACACACTTGTCTGCTGTGCATTACTGGGTTTGTCTAATTTTTGCAGCAGCAAATGGTTCCATGGATGTGTACTGCTCTAAAAGGTAGATAGCGTTAGATTATCTATGACCTAGTACTATTCTCATAATATGCCAAGCTGTTTTTTGTACATCAGAGGCTGGGAAAGCTTGTACCAACACAATAACAAGAAACAAAGAATTGTCAGAATGCTGTACAAATATGTAATAACTCTTTGACCCTGTGTTGTAGATACTGTATGTAACTATTGATTATGTGAAGATGAGAATTATAAAAGAAATGTGAATTATAAAACTCTGCATGATCAAAAAATGTTGCTGTTTAGGCTGAATGCTGTGTAATCTTTAGATAGCCTCCAACCATTTTCTTTCAAACAAATATCTAGTTTTACGTCAGCCCCATCATGACAAGAATATCTCAGAACAATCAGACTTCCTGCAATCAAACTGCAAATTACCTTCACATGTCTGTTTAAGTCTTCAGCACACATTTTCACTGTATGGTGAAATGGTCAGTTACTCAAGAGTTAAAAGTGAAAAAGGAGTCCAGGATACAATTAACCAGATAATTACTTCTTTATTTAATTGTAATATTAAGAATAAAGAGTTTAATGAATTCTTTAGCAGTATGTTTTTTTCTACTTAGCTAAGTATTCTTTAAATGTGGCTCTCACTCTTTAGTACTTCAATAAATTTGTGTGGTAATTTTCTCTAACTTTTCTATTTTAAATGAATAACTGGCTTTGTGGGCAGATAGTTTGTTTCAGTCTTTATTTCAGATTGTTTACCATTGTCTTCCAGCTGCATCCAGTAACTTTTATTAATGACGACTCTTCAGCTCTGTTGAACAAACACAAAAACATGCCCTCAGAAGGATATTTGTGGAGGTGTATATCCTGAGTTCTCTGTAAAATTAGCGTAGCTAATTCATGTTCCAATACATCTTGCTTTGAGCATTTCTTCATTGTTTCTTCTTTGTGTTACATTGAGTTGTGGGGGAGGGCTATAGTAAAAAATGCCGTGGATCAGAAATTGGAAGATTTCTCTCAGTGACATCTGTGATTCCAGCACTTCAGACAGAGCTTGATGAGGATCATTTAGGGAGGACCAGAGGGAGGGCAAAGGGGGCAGTTTGTCCCAGGGCCCCCAAACCAGTGAAAGGTGAGAGAATGGCATTATGCCACCTCCCTCTCACATATTTGTTCTGGATACCCCTTTGCCAATGGAGGGGTGGTAATGCTAAACATGGGTGTTACTGTGATCCCATGGCCCAAGCTGCAATTTCGGCTCCTAAATACGATTGGTGTTTCAGTGCTCAGTGCAGCAATGCCTAAATACCTTTTAAAATGTGGGTATTAGATTGTGCCATCCTCACATATGTTAAGTAACCCTTACTTGACAAGTAATCTCAACAAAACCAATGGGACTGCTCACAGAGGGCATGTCTACACTGGGGAGTTATTACAAAATAATTCCCCTTATTTCAAAATAACAAGGCAAGCATCCATAATATCAACCTGTTATTTCTGTTTGTGAAGGGGTGCCTTTACACTGCACCCTTATCTCGAAATAAGCGATGCAATTTGTGTAGCTTATTTCAAGGTAATTTCGAAATAGCTTATTTTGAAATTTGGCACTGTATAGATGTTGCCAAATTTCAAAATAAGGAGCTATTCCAAAACATTCCTTAACCCTCGTGGAACAAGGGTTACAGGGATGCCGGAATAGCAAACCCATTATTTTGACATTTATTTTGAAATAACGGTCTGCTTTGAAGACGCGGAATAGCTATTTCGGGATACTTCCAACTCTTGGACATCACAGAAATGTATTTTTAGGAGGGATTTGAATAAGGAGCAGGGATTCATTTGTAAAACCACACCGGGGTATCTTGGCACTTATGGGGGCAGTATAGCTACAGGCACCAAGATTGGAGTGAGAGAAGGGAATGAATGGTGCACTAAGACTGCCATCAATGGTGACGCTAAGGAGACGCTGTGTTTTGAGACAAGGCCCAAAACAAGTAGTGCAGGGCAGAACTGTCTTGGGTTGTGATAGTAAGGTCAAAATGTGTAAACTTGTTGAAGAAGGAGCCTTACATAGTCAACCCCCCATGCCTCCAAAAAGTCCCAGTAAAAGGTTTGCTCTATAGCGTACCGTGACGGCTAATATCTGACAATTTTGGCAAGAGAGGAAGTATGTTCAAAATTAAAGGGAGCTCCCATATACTTGCCACACACTCCTTGCCATTTACAACGGATATCCAGCATGATTACCTTTGCTGAGAGCAGCTATAGCAGTACTTATCATGTCTGCCTGTCAGTTATTTCAATATCAGATTTCCTTGGCATTCCAGTAAATTGTACAAATCAAGCCAGGATTTCTCTATGACTCATGCACCTACGGCAGGACAGAGTCTGTAACTGGAAATTAGTTAAGGATTCTGTAGATGCACAAACACCTCCTCCCAGTTCTTTCTTTCTTTCTTTCTTGTCTCATCAAATCTCACAAGTAATACACTTATTTTTATCGGTAAAAGAAGCAAATAGGATTCCTTCTGATGCATTGGAATTGGCCTTTTCCAGAACATCAGATTCTGGGCTAGATGGACCATTTATCTGACCTACTCTAGCCATTATTATTTTCTTAAGTTAGGATTCAGAAATAGTGACATTTTTAAATAATAGCTTTTCTTATGATAACGGCACTTTACGAGAACTGAATATATTGTTTTTGGAGAAGATAGATGACACTGACCAGATAAAATATATACATTAAAAATTGCTCATATATTGGTTTTATCAACTACAAAGACAATGAACAGATTTGTGCACCCCAAGGCTGCACAAAAAGGACTTCTCCATCTTACACAAATTACTATATACAAGCACAGAGTTCTGACATGATGACTACAAAAATGCACAGTTTATGAAAATAACCAATCAGCAGGTGCAATATTACAGAGTTCCATCTAGACAAGTGAGAGGTTTTATTCGTCACCTCTTGTAACCCAGGAAACCTCAAATGCTCTGCTAATGTAGCTCACAGCCCAGATACCAATGGCTGGCAGACAAGTTATACCGTTCCCTGTCTGTGTGCAGACTGCCTATAATAGCCTCACATTGGTCTCCACCAGCTTTGGTTACTAGTTAGAGGGTGACTCCTACTCCTAATATTCCCTAAAATGGTGTACTTTAAAGTCTCAAGCCTTCTCTTTGAACAGTCAGAGAAGTAAAAAGGTTCGTTATACCTTTCAAAAAACAAAAGTACATCATATTACTTTAAAAGGAATTAACAATCACCTCATTTCAAACATAATATTGGTTGGTTTAAATTAAAAGTAAAGCAAGTTTATTAATGGAGGCACGTGGATTAAGTGATACCAAGTAAAAGCAATAAAGGTAGAGACGATTACAAGCTTCTAAAAGTCTAAAACTTAACTAAGGAAGATAGGCTTTGTTCAAGATGATTTTCCTTTACCTAAAGTTTTATTTCCAGCTCTATACAGGCTGCCCTAGCCAGGACCCATCACAGAGAGCAAATTGCTTGGTTTATCTTTATCTCCTTAAGGTGAAGGATCATTTAGGGGTTCGTTCCCCATCTCCTTGGCATTCATTGAACTCTGAAATGTATTTTTCTGAAGGGTCCCCCTAGATAAAGTACATTAATTCGTGCTGAGTCAAGGCACTATGAGATCTGGAGGATAAGGCTCATGCTGGCTCCTGCTCTGTATAGGTGATTACTGCTGTGCAAATTATCTCTTCCTACTGCAGCATCTGATACAGCTAAATGGCCCATTGAATTTGCCACACCTGGTGTGAGAGGTCAGTCTGGGCATGTCTACGCTAGGGAGTTATTTCAAAACAAGTTATTTTGAAATAATAATTCCCGAAATAACAATTTTGACATAAGCTTATTCTTCTTCACAAGCAGGAGTTATTATTTCGAAATAACAGGGTTGGTAGTGTGAACACATCCCTTGCTATTTCAAAATAACTCCCGAGGGTAGACATGCCCTCTCTTTCCTTTGCCTGGAGAAAACCTGCTTATCAACGCCCCCTGATATACCATAACATCATGAGTATCCATCATTTCACACATTACATTTTTATATTGATTTACACTGATATTATTGACCAGTGTGTTATTAGTTTTCAAACAACATCTCACAAGTCATATTTTGTACAAAAATCATTGCAGTCATGCATAGGGTAAGAGTACAGCTGGCCTACAGGAGCTGTTTGTAAATTCATGACTGAATTCTTTAGTTAGGATATACCTATAACTCCGTTAAGCCATTATTTTGTTTATTTAGACAGCTGATGAAGGCTGTTTGCTGTAATACAAGCATCAACTATTCACAATGTCAAAGCAGACTGGAACAACCTTTCCTAGGATTTCCAGCATTGCCTTCCCTAGTCATCTTGCTCTGCTGTATTCAAAACGGGTCTGATCCAATGATCACTGAAGTCAAAAAGCCTAGTATGTACAGTGCTATGAGACAGATACTGTATTTTAAAGATACTACCCTCCATGCAGTGTTAAGCTTACCTATAAAGTAACCTTATATTCTAAGCATTTTATTCCACTGCTGAGAAACATAAAAATACTATTGAGCAGGTTAAAAATGAAAACGTGCATTGTATGGATTCTTACATATAGAGCGTGTGTTAGGAGCGTTTCACTGAGGAGAAGCGGCGAGAAGTCCTGTGGCACCTTATAGACTAACCGAAGTGTTGGAGCTTAAGCTTTTGTGGGCAAAGACCCACTGCGTCAGATGCATGTAGTGGAAATTTCCAGAGGCAGGTATAAATATGCAGGCCAGAATCAGGCTTGGGTGCTTTTATATTTTGTATAGCATCTAATAAGAATTTTTTGTCTCCTTACTTTTTCTTTCCCCATTATCTCCACCTAGCTTCCTTCCCCCTTTCATTCCCATCATTTTCTGCCCTGGGTTTGCCTCTCCAGCTCTGTCTTACACTACATTCGGTTTCCTCAGACCACCTTCAGCTGTCCCATTCCATTTCTTCTCCCCATTATCCCCTGTCTAGTCTTCTCTTCCAGGTTACCCATGTCCCTACCACTGACTTCACTCTTTATCCTATTTACCTGATTAAATGTTATGATCCAGTATCCTACAGTAATGGGCAAACACAGTGATAACTCTGTTATAAATGTTAGTGTTACATGTCTGTTTTAAATTAAGATTAATTCACTTCCACGCACACTCCACCATTTTCTTCTTATTGGGACCTCTTTCCATTTTATACAGAAATACACAGATGTCTCCTCTCTCTCTCTCTCTCTCTCTCTCTCACTCACTCTGTCTCTCTCTTGCCCCAACATTCTTCTGAACTCTTCCAGAAAACAACTTCCGTAGGAATGTTCCTTATTGCCGCTCCCACACTCCCACATGAGCAACACCCAGCAATCTGTGCACTACGCCTTGCGTGTCAGTCAGAGAAAGGAATAGAGTATCTGTCAGAACTGCTGTTGGAGGAGTGGACTTGGCAGTGTGGAAGCTCTAATATGCCACAGTCCCATTCAGCAAGGCCTGGATGCATGCAAAGAGAAGTTCATGGGTGAAGAGAGAGTGCACCACTGGCAAAGCATGGATTCCCCCAGCCGCTCCCCCCCCCCCCCCCCCCCCCCCCCCCCCCCCCCCCCACACACACACCCCAGAAGCATGTGCCAGAGCATCACAGCACTTAGATACACAGTGCTTTTCAAATGCTAAAGTGTCTTCATGGCTTTCTTCTAGCCAAATACCTATTTCGCCCCGACACCTTATTGATTGTGGGAAGCCCTTTAGGAAACAAAGGGTACATAGTGGAGATTGTTGGTCCTGGCTGAGATACATGCTATTCTCAGGGGCAGGAGGGCTGTGTGCTAGCAATAGATTCCACACATTTTTATCCACATCCCCAATTTATGAATATGTTAATGGGGTAATGAGGTACAAACAGTGCATCCTGGAGGTGGCAAAATGTGTTTAAATGGGTTTGCTAAACTATGGAATCATAATGGTTTACAGTCACTTAAATCCCCATCCCTCCCAAAAAGTATGCATACCTTCAGCAGTTGCAGTAACACAACCTACCAGACAGAAATAAGCTATTTGGAGACTGAGCATGTGTAGTCCTTGTCAAACTGGTTTGTGCCTTCTCTTTACGTTCCTTTTTTTTAATTTGAAAAAGGTCTCATATTTTCTGATACCAACCTAGATTTGGTCTGTGAGATTACACAATAATGAATCATTATGGCACATTGGACAGCATGATGCCACATAAAGCTGCTACAGAGCTGTTTTTTCTGCGTAAAAGAAAACTGCACACACTTTGCTCAGTGTCCCATTCCGGAAACTCACGTGGGGAGAAGAGGCAAGTCTCACCATATGGAAACTGTGAAATGGACGGGAGAACAAATGTTTTTAATTGAAATTATCATTGCTGAGCCAGTCTGCTGTCTGCGGCGATTTGCTGAAAAGTGACAACAGCAGCAGGGAAACTGAATGGAACAGATTGTAAAACTAGTTTCCATTCTGCATTAATTCAGGAATAGCATAAGGAAAATGTTCAGGTTATTTGTTTAAACAAACCCATAAAGGTTAGAGCTCTGAGCCTCTGAAATGCTGTGTGGTACAGTGAATTAAACATTGGGAATCTGGTTGCAATTTCCACTTACATAAGAACAGACATACTGGGTCAGACCAAAGGTTCCTCTAGCCCAGGGTGTGGCTAGACTACAAGTTTTTGTGGGAAAAAAGTACTCAAAATGCACACCTTTTTCCTATTCTTTTGTTGGAAGAGGCTTTTCCAACATTTGGCCCATCTAGACTGGGCCAAATGTCAGGGAAAAAACCTCTTTCAGAAGCCCCCTTCTTCCTTGTACAATGAGGAATACAGAGGCTTGTGGAAGAGCAAATGTGTTCCCTGGACATGGCAGAGTTTTTCGGGATACCTCTGGTATCCCCCAAAAAACCTCACAGTCTATCCATACCCCAATATCCTGTCTTCCAATAGTGGCCAATACCAGATGCCCCAAAGGGAGTGAACAGAACAGGTAATTATCTACTGGTCCATCCCCTGATGCCCTGATCTGCTGTGTGACCTCAGATCAGGCACTTCACCTCTGTCCCTTTGTTTCTCCTCCCACTCTTTGTGCATCTTGTCTATTTAGATTGCAAACACTTTTGGGGGAGGGACAACTTCATACTCTATGTTTGTCCAGCAACTAACACAATGGGATCCCAATAACAAAGGGGACCTATCGGTACTACTATAATACTATAATATTATAATACTATAATAATGACAAAAAGATAGTTTGTGTTATTTTCATTGGCCTCTGAAAGTACCCATCTTCCCCATTCTTTTTCTGATAAATTTATTCTCCATTAATGTTTGACAAGCACTTTAAAGAGTACAAGAGATGATCAGTAAGCTTGAAATAAGTCTTTACAGAGAGTAACAACTGTTAAATTTCCACTCAGAAAATTCTCTCAGTAAACATGATATCTAGTACTGTGAAGAGGTGGAAAGTAACAAAGTAGAAATAAACTTAAAAAACAACAAATAGTCTGGTAGCACTTTAAAGACTAACAAAACATGTAGATCAGTGGTCACCAACCAGTAAGTCAGGATCAACCAGTAGATCTTGGAGCCTCTGACAGGTGATCCCGACTGGTTTGGCTGGGAAGCTGTCAAGTACTGGCACTTCAATTGCCCCTCCATTCACTGTCCTGCTGCTCCTGCCCTGGAGCTGTCCCTTGGGAGCCTCCTGCTTGCTGTACAGGGAGAAGGAGGGGCACTGATGTCAGGGTGTCCCTCCTCCCGTACCCTATCTCCACACAGACAGAAGGGGATGGAGGGAGCTAGGCAATGCAACTCTCTGTCATTCACACAATGTGTGTGTGTCTGTCATTCTCACAAATACCAACTGCCCTTCCCTCTCATCTCCTGACCCAACATATATATGGGTCAGAGGGATCTTTATACTGCTTTCCTAATGCAGGAGCCAGGTCCATCCTTGGGGTGACCAGTGTTGGCTCCCCAGCCACTGGCTGGGTGGGCAGAGTGGGATGGGATGGAGCCTACCACCATGTTCTCCAGAAGCTGATGCCCTATCCCCAACTTCACTGGAGATCCCACTCCACTCCACCTCCCTACCTTCAGCAGGTCCCTTATCCTGCCTTCCTAATGCGTGAGCCAGCTCCATCCCTGGGGCAGCCTGTATTGACTATCTGGCTGCTCCTGGGGAGGGGGTCAGGACTCCAACCCACCACCCTACACTCCCCTGGCAAATGCCCCAGCCCCTACTCCACTCCAGAACCCAGTCCACTTCCCTACTTTCAGGGTGTCCCTTATCCTGCCTTCCTAACGCAGGACCCAGCTCCATCCCTGGGGCAACTGATGTTGGCTGCCAGGCCGCTGCCTGAATGGGTGGAGTGGGGGCTGGTGGAGACTTGAGTCCACCACCCTGTACTCCAGACACTGATGCCCTATCTGCTAGACCACTCCAGAACCCTTCCCTCCCTATCTTCAGCAGGACCCTTATTCTGCTTTCCTAATGTGAGCACCAGCTCCATCCCTGGGGCAGCCTGTGTTGCCTGTCCAGCCACTCCCAGGGCAGGTGGAGTTGGGGGAGGGACTCAAGCTCCCAATCCTGCAATCCCCAGGCAAATGCCCTATCTCCTACTCCACTCCAGAATCCATCCCACCTCCCTACCTTCAGGGTGTCCCCACATACACTCCAAACCCCTTGGCCCAAGACCAGAGTCTGCAGCCCAACCCCCTACCCCAGCCTGGTGAAAGTGAATGAGATTCAGGAAGGAAGGGGGATGGAGTGAGCAGGGTGAGGCCTCGGAGAATGGGGGGAGAGGAATCTAGGCAAGGGTATTTGGGTTTGAGGTAGATCTTACATTGCACTTAAATTGAAAAAGTGATCTTGTGGTTAAAAAGGTTGGAGACCACTGATGTAGATGGTATCATGAGCTTTCGTGGGCACAGTCCACTTTTTCAGGCAATAGAGAAGAAGAGTACTAACACCAGATACTATACAGACAAAGAATCATTGGCACCTTCATTGTTTGGTAGGTTGATAATGTCCCAGCCATTTGGTATCTTTATTTAATCCATTAGCATGAGTATCAAACTTGTGAATGAATTGTAGTTCCAGTCCTTCCCTGTGTAAATACACTTATTCTAAGGTTGAACAAACATTTTTGTAATTAAACATTACAATGCTAAAATGCTAAAAATGCA
Source organism: Apalone spinifera (assembly GCA_030068395.1). Taxonomy (NCBI): domain Eukaryota; kingdom Metazoa; phylum Chordata; order Testudines; family Trionychidae; genus Apalone; species Apalone spinifera. Next base: position 224,305,074 of record CM057845.1, read on the forward strand.
CACTTGTGAAGGGGGACAAAATGAATACAATTCTGTAATTTGACTTCTGTATTTAATTTGGTCACTCTTCAGCTTTATACGTGAAGGCTGCGACTACAAAATTCCAGATCTGAACTATAAAGGTATAGTATATGTGTGTATATAGTACTAATATATATACATATATATATATATATATACATACATATGCACACATTGTAGGGAATAATTCTGGACAACTCTGGATGCAGGTGAAAACAAGTAGAGGATTTATTACACACAGCTGATGGAGTGTCACTCAGCTTTTAGGCTGGTGAACACGGGTTAAACAAAACATTACAATAGATTATATAGGCGGCAGATGGACGGAGGAGAAGCAATTTGATAGGGTCTGGCAGCAAGACAGAATGATCACGTGAGCCAATCAACTACAAAGGTTACACAACAGCTCCTCCCATCTCCAATTAAACAACTTATCAATAATACAGGTAGTTATTTCTAACAAGCTAAAGAAGCCAACATAAACAAAACAGACATGTTATTGGTAACTTGGTCTGCTGAAATTATGATGCGTTGACTGCGGGGTGATACTGCCTCGCATTGGCATAGTCCTTGGGTTCCAGGCTTATTATCTAGGGTTAAAGGAAGACAGTGAGAACAGTTTCCACAAAAGTTGTTTTGGTACCAGCCAGCATCTTATTGGAGTGAGGCCCTCTTGGAATGTGATTGCCAAGGCGGCCAAGGTTATGTTAACTGCTTGTGCTGTGTGTTCCTAGGCATGTCTCAAATTTGGGATTGGATAGGGGTTCTTAGCAAAATACCATGGACTGCCTCAGTTTACCCTTACACACACATAATTATATATATGTATATATATATACACATACATGCAGTGTGTGTGTATGTGTAAAAATGTGTGTGAAAAATAATGTTGCCCTATGATAATTCGAGTGGTTAACCATAGATGTCCACAGGACGGCTACTTTTTACTTCTGGATATTTGAGTACAACTAAGATGCGATATTTGTACTTTTATTCAAGTAGTTTTCCAGAAAGATACTTTGACTTTTACTTAATTACATTTTTTTCAAAGTAGCTGTACTTTTACTCAAGTAACCTTTTTGGGTACTTTTTCCACCACTGGAACTGTGTGATGCTTTCAAAGTTTGATTACATAAGCCTAAGTTTCATGGGTTCACAGACTCAGGACTATGTGTGAATGGCACGTACATTGATAAGGTGTGGATCCTATGGATTAATTTCCATTCATATGGGGTGTGTCTAGACTACAGGGTTTTGTCGACAAAAGTGGACTTTTGTCAACAAAACTATACCTGCATCCACACTACCGCCGAGTTCTGTGGACATAATGTCGACAGAACTCGGCAGTTTTGTCGACAGCGATAAACCTCATTCTACGAGGAATAACGCCTTTTGTCAACAGAGTTCTGTCGACAGAAGGCGTTATTGCATCTACACTGTCCTTTGCTTCTACACTCTCATGTCGACAAAGCAGCTTGCTTTGTCAACAGAACTGGATGTAGTCTAGTCGCTCTTTGTCAACAGAAGCTTTGTCGACAGTATGTGTCTACACTGTCTACAAGTCGACAAGACTGTCTACACTGGCCACTTTAATTTGCACAAGAACACTGACGATCTAATGTAAGATTGTCAGTGTTCTTGTGCAAATACTATGATGCTCCCGCTCAGGGATAAGCCCTCTTGTGCAAATGTATTTGCGCAAGAGGGCCAGTGTAGACAGGTAAAAACTGTTTTGCGCAAAAAAACCCCAATGGTGAAAATGGCGATCGGGGCTTTCTTGCGCAAAACCGCATCTAGATTGGCACGGATGCTTTTCCGCAAAAAGTGCTTTTGCGTAAAAGCATCCATGCCAATCTAGACGCTCTTTTCCACAAATGCTTTTAACGGAAAAACTTTTCCCTTAAAAAGCATTTGCGGAAAATCATGCCAGTCTAGACTCAGCCCTCCTGTTTGGTGCTCAACATTATTTATACCAGAAACAAAGATTCAAGAAACTGAGAAAATGGAGAAAGTTACACTAACAAAAGGAATCCCATGGTACTTTTAAGTTTCCTATAACCATAAATATGTTGTTCCCTTCATTCTGAGTATGTGACACTTTGCACCCCACATTTGGGCGTTGGCAGATTCAGAGATGTTGCCTGGAGACATATGCCATTCTTTGAGTCCCACTCTGCAACCAGCTTTCATGCTGAATAACACTTACTCATATGAAGAGTCCCATTGATGCCGAGAGCATGAACCTCAAGTGCTAGTCCATGTGAGTAAGCTATGTAAAATAATGCACGTTTGCATTAGTCAATAAAGGGAAGCAGTGGATCATCTGACATCTTTAAGTTGAGATTGGATGTTTTTCTACAAGATATAGTAGATATGCTAGAGCCCCAAGAGTAGAATGGGGCTTGATGCAGAAATTATTCACTGAGGATCTATGGCTGGAGAGGGGTGGCAGGAGACAAATTGCTTGATCATTGAAAAGTGTTCAACCACAGGGGATGTAGTGTTTCAGTCTTGTATCATTTTCCTATGTGAGTTCATTCCAGAGCATGGTGATTGTCTGGTATACTTGCTATTGGTTCATTTAGTGCACTGGCTGAGATACACCATATGGGACACTAAAAATCATGGACTGCATTACGAGACATTGAATTTATAGCTTACTACAGCAATCTGTAATCCACTGACAAACTCCTTCTCCCACTTCTTCCCCTTCACCCGCCCTTTTCTCCCTATGACTGGGAGCATATTAGTGGGCCACTTCACTTTAAATTGTCCCTGTATTTACTACTTGTGCAAACTATCTGTTCCACCCTGCATTTAGCTCTGACACTAGGAGTTAATTTCCTAGACCAGAAAAAGAGCTCTATTCAAGCTCAAAAGCTTGTTTCTCTCACCAACGGAAATTAGTTCAATAAAAGATACTATCTTCCCCAGTTTGTCTCTCTAAAGCTACATCTACACTGGTTTGGTTTTTTTCAGAAAAGCTATGCTAATAGCGCTCCACATTTGCATAGTAGCTTCTTCCTTTTTTTTTTTTTTTTCTGGAAGAGGCTTTTCCATCATTTGGCCCCGTCTACACAGGCCAAATGTCAGAAAAACCTCCTCTTTCAAAAGCCCCTGTATTCTCCATGTTAACGGGGTCAAATGTTGGAAAAGCATCTTCCAGCAAAAAAATGGAAGAAGTTATGCAAATGTGGAGAACTATTTGCATAGCTTTTCCAAAACAACAACAAAAAAAAAACAGTGCAGATGTAGTAATACCTTGCAACTGACATGGCTACAACACCACTGCATACATGCTCAAACCAATCACACTGTACAAATTCAGTGAATTTACCTTGAGTAAACCTAAACAAACTCCTATCATTCATCTCGTAAATCAACAATGAACTATGTTAGCATTTCACACTATTTAGATTATGTTACTGGGCTATTAAGAATCCATCCCTTTGTGGCACTTTTTCCTTTGACTAGGTTTGCATGGGACCACGGATGCTTTCGGTAACTCTCTCACATTACTGGTGTCAACTTATTATTTCTGGATTTAGTATTCATAATAAAACTATGACAGTCAAATCTCAAAAAGCTTCCTTCTCCCAGAAAAATATCATTATGTCTTCTGCCAGAATCCTATTTTAATGGGTTGTCAAAAGTATCTTAAGATCAAATCATGGCAGGTTAAAAAAATAATAATCACTACAGATACCAGCGCATATATTTTGTGTTTTGTATTTATATTTTGCTTTTCAGAGCTTGCTCTTTTATTGGTATGCAAGTATTTTGTAGTCTTTGAATCTATGTTTCATTTCTCTTGCTATTAAGTATTTTTCAGCCAACATAGTTCAATGCCTAGTGTGTGTGTTGACTAGTGCGTGTGTATATAATATCTTCTTACTCATAGGTGATAAAAATTCACAGTAGAACCACATATATAGCACAGTGAGAATTACCGAAGCAGCAGGATCTGAAGATAAAAGAGGATTACACATGATGAAATGTAGTAATTGTCTAGAAGTCACAGAAAAATACCAGATGGAATGGATGTCGCTATTCCATACAGATCTCATGTGTCTGCAGACTTTATTGAGCTTCACTTTTCATATTTTCCTGAGTGTAATTGAGGTGTATTGATATGGTATTATAGCCCAGTTTGTATGTGATCATAAAAAATACAGTTTGATGTCCTTGTTTTTATAGGAATTCTGCATTCCATTGCTTAGCTAAAGAGAGTCACATTAATGACTGCAAAAAGATAAATTCCAATGTTTTCCAATAGACTTTTGCATACAGTATGAACAGTAACTGCTTCTAACATTTGGGGTGTAACACAGACCATTGACAGGTTGTTTTACTCTGTGACCATGGGTACCTTATATGCTCTGCTGCTGTGGCTCACAGCCAGACACTAATAGCCAACAGACAAGTAAGCCATTCCCCAAGTATCTGAGCTGTGTAACCTTGTTCAGTACTCTGACTCCAGCAGCCTGTCTACAACACAACCACCCTATCCAGGTCTGCACCAGCTTTAGGGTATGTCTACATTATAGTGTTATTTCGAAATATCTTATTTCAAAATACTTATTCCGAAATAGCTTATTTTGAAATTACGCGTCTACACACAAAATGCATTTTGAAATAACATTTTGCTATTTTGAACACTGAGTGGACTCTGAATCACATTTAAGGATGGCCAGTTCCGGCAGGGCACCAGGTCAGGACTTACTATGTGAGACTGCTGCCTGAGGCTATCTGAGGTCTGTGCTTAAAGGGACCCTCCCAGACAGCCAGTTCTCAGGTTTCCCTGCTTGCTTTTCTACCTCGCTGAGGGACAGCAAAGCATTTTTGTCTCTGTGTGCTCCGGTTGTCCTCACTCAGGACACCACAGCACTTGGAAACATGGAGCTGGAGCTGCCTCGGGCACTCTGGTGCTTCTCTTGCATGCGTTGCTGCGAGTCTGGCTGTACTTTCTGCCATCCAGGAGGTCCATCAAGAGGCTGTCAGTATC